>CM051262.1:51678038-52125538 GCA_027921565.1 Artemia sinica | reverse complement strand
ATTGGGGGTAACAAACCCCATCCTCACTTACCGCATTTTGATGCCCCTCCCCAACACTGGTCTATGTTTTGAAAAAATTATTATCTATTCCGCATATGAAAGGGACTGTCTCCTCCTCAACGCCTCGCTCTTAACGCTAAAGTTTTTTATTGTTAAAAAAAAAATAAGAGTTGTGAGAAAGTTAAACTTTAGCGTAAAGAGCGAGGTGTTGAGGAGGGGACAGCCCGTTTCATATACGGAATAATTTTTGTTCGTTTTAAGTTTTAATGTCGCTCCTTAATTTCAGTTAAAAAAAAACTTGTTTTTTTAGTTAATTTCTGAACGTTTTTGAATTAATTCAGCTTTGATTTTGGCTTACCGTACATAAATAATTAAACGGAATTTGTATATTAATTTTCCTTTTTTTGGCTAATTGGCTTTCTCAAAATTTTGTTCTGACGTAACTTACGAATTAACTTACGTAACGAATTTCTATATTCGTATGTTTTTATTACGTATATTAGGGAGTTTGCTCCCTAGTAAATACCTCTCTCTTTACGCTAAAGTTCGAATTGTGTTCGAATCATAAACCCCTGAATCACAAAGGCCGATTAATTAGAATAGAAGTAGTAAGCATGTACGCAATAAAAAACTAGATGGTATAAACCGACATATCCCTCTATATTATGGGCCTATAAAGCGATCAAACACGTTATATTTGGAACCACGGACGAGATTGTATAATGTAGCAGACGGGTTTCTGTGCCAACACCCATTTTTTGGACAATTCCCTTTAGTCAAGACTTGTTTGCTTAGAAATGCGTCGACGCTAATTAAAGAATAGGATGCTACACTCCGAATTGATTTAAATTGAAAGGTATAACATTCGCGTAAACTAACTCAACTTGCGAAAAAAGATATAGCACTTACATAACTAACTCAATTTGAGAAAACGTATATCATTTGCGAACTGGACTGTATGAATGATCTTAATTGGTGATTGAATAATAGGGGTGAGAATGATCTTAATTGGTTATTGGATTGTATGAAGAAGCTAAAAAAGGGTTAAACTAATTATCAGTTAAGCCCGAAGGGGTTGTTAACTCAGGCAATGTATTATATTGGTGTCTTAATTGGTTATTGGATTGTATGAAGAAGCTAAAAAGGGTTAAACTAATTATCAGTTAAGCCCGAAGGGGTTGTTAACTCAGGCAATGTATTATAAATTTGGAATAGCATCAATCTATGGAAATGGTTAACGATGACAAGATGACCTTTTGAGTTGACCTAGCTTTACTTTTCTGATGTGTTCTGTATAATACACAAGTACCATTTGAATGGTGTTGTCAATATAAAATATGCTCTAACATTATAGTGTACTAAAAAGTTGATACTAATAGAGATGTAGATGCAAAGAAAAGAATTTTAATAAAGAAATTCAGAAAAGCCCTTAGAAATCCTTGGAAATCAAGTAGTGAGGTGATTATGAGTATGAACCATCAAGGACCGTAAGCACCCTTGACCCTAACCACCAAGGACATCAACCTCAGAAGCCTCCCCATACCCCCAACCTCCAAGGGGTCCCCTTCCCCAAATTTTTGGCCCTCTCCCCCATTTTTTTATACTTTTTTTGAATTTTTTTTAACATGGTATTTTTAAATTTTTTGTACATATCTTAGAATGACATGAAACATACTTAAAACATAAAAAAATCACATTTAATATTTTCTAAATTCAAAATGAGAATGATAAGGAAATATTAGTCGTGACTTTTACTATCAGAAAAATATTGTTTGTAGTACCACTTTTTTTTGACTAAATTTTTTGTTTGGACTTCATTTGTCGGATATGTCAGATAACATTGACAAAATCTAAGTATCAGAGTGAATAATTTTTTTTATCAGCATCTTCATCGGATACAACGAATAGATTCTTTATCAACATCCTTTGCCGGATATGTCGGTTAACATTATCAAAACCTAAGTGTCAGAGTGACCAAATTCTGTATCAACATCTATTGTCAGATTTATCAATATCATTTGACAGATACGTTTGATAGTGCCAGAGTGAATAAATTATTTATCATTGTCTTTTGTCAGATATTATTGATAAAATTGAGAAAATCTAGGCATCAGAGTGAATAAATTATTTATCAAAGTCTTTCGACAGATACGTTTGATAACACTGGCCAAACCTAAGTATCATAGTGAATAAATTCTATATCAACTTCTTTGTCGGATACATCATACAACATTCACAAAATCTAAGTATCAAAGTGAATAAATTTTTCACAAAATCTAAGTATCAGAATCAATAAATTCATTATCATCCTAATTTCTCAGATACATTGGATGAAATTGACAAAATCTAAGCGTCAGAGTGAATAAGTTTTTTTTATCAACATCTTTTGTCAGATACATCGGATAAAATTGACAAAAATTTAAGTATCAGAACGAATAGATTCTTTATCAACATCCTTTGCCGAATATGTCGGTTAACATTATCAAAACCTAAGTGTCAGAGTGATCAAATTCTTCATCAACATCTATTGTCAGATTTATCAATATCATTTGACAGATACGTTTGATAGTGTCAGAGTAAATAAATTAGTCTCTTGTCAGATATGATTGATAAAAATGAGAAAATCTAGGAATCAGAATGAATGAATTCTTTATCAATGTCTTTTGACAGATACGTTTGATAACACTGACCAAATCTAAGTATCATAGTGAATAAATTCTATATCAACTTCTTTGTCGGATACATCAGATAACATTCACAAAATCTAATTATCAGAGTGAATAAATTCTTTATAAACATGATTTGTCAGATATGCTTGATAGAATTGAGAAAATCTAAGTATCAGAGTGAATAAATTCTTTATCAATGTCTTTTGACAGATACGTTTGATAACACTGACCAAATCTAAGTATCATAGTGAATAAATTCTATATCAACTTTTTTGTCGGATACATCAGATAACATTCACAAAATCTTAGTATCAGAGTGAATAAATTCTTTATCAACATGCTTTGTCAGATATGCCTGATAGAATTGAGAAAATCTAAGTATCAGAGTGAATAAATTCTTTATCAATGTCTTTTGACAGATACGTTTGATAACGCTGACTTAAATTAGATATCAAATTCAACAAATTCTTTATTAACATTCATTATCGATATCATTTGTCGGATACGTCGGATAACAAATCTATGTATTAGAATGAAAAAATTCTTTACCATCATCCGTTGTTGGATATATCATTATGAAAAAATTGTAACTAAGTAACAAAATCTTTCTTGAATTCACCTCTTGGATGCAAAATAAAGAAATGTCGAGACTAAAAAAAAATACAAATATATAGATTCAGACATGCAAACCGACAAAGACAAGCACTGGGATAAGCAAACACCCGCCCAGACACATAGACAAAGAAATTGAGAGAGATAAAAACACGTGCAAATCTATGTATTCAGACATACAAACCAACAAAGACAGGCATTGAGATAAACAAACACCCGCCCAGACATATAGGCCCAGAAAGTGAAAGAGACAAAAACAAATATAACAATATAGATTCAATCATACAAGCCAACAAAGACAGACAGTGGAACAAGCAGGCACCCCCCCCCCCCCCAGAAACACTGGTTTAGAGAGTGAGAGAGACAAAAACACATAAAAATATATAGATTCAGACACATATAGCGACAAAGACAGGCACTGAGAGAAGCAAGCACATAGCCAGATTCACAAGCAAAGAGAGTGAGAGTGTCAAAAAACGCATATAAATACATAGATTTAGACATACAAACCGACAAAGATAGGCACTGGGAGAAGCAAACATCCGCCCAGACACATAGGCAAAGAGAGTGAGAGAGATAAAAACACATGCAATTATATAGATTTTGCAATACAAACCAACAAAGACAGACACTGAGAGAAGCAAACTCATACCCAGATTCATAAGCAAAGAGAGTGAGAGAGTAAAAACGCATACAAATACATAGATTTAGACATACAAACCGACAAAGACAGGCACTGGGAGAAGCAAACATCCGCCCAGACACATAGGCAAAGAGAGTGAGAGAGATAAAAACACAGGCAAATATATAGATTTTCACATACAAACCAACAAAGACAGGCATTGAGATAAGCAAACACCCGCCCAGACACACAAGCAAAGGAAGTGAGAGAGACAAAAACACATACAAATATATAGATTCAGACATACAAACCGACAAAGACAGGCACTGAGATAAGCAAACACCCGCCAAGACACATAGGCAAAGAGAGTGAGACAGACAAAAACAAATACAACTACATAGGTTCAGACATACAAAACAACAAAGAAAGGCAGTGGAACAAGCAGGCACCCACCCAGACACACTGGTTTAGAGAGTGAGAGAGACAAAAACATATATCTGAGAGAAGCAAGCACATAGCAAGATTCACAAGCAAAGAGAGTGAGATAGTCAAAAAACGCATATAAATACATAGATTTAGACATACAAACCGATAAAGACATTGAGATAAGCAAACACCCGCCAAGACACATAGGCAAAGAGAGTGAGACAGACAAAAACAAATACAACTATATAGTTTCAGACATACAAACCGACAAAGACAGACAGTGGAACAAGGAGGCACCCACCAAGACACACTGGGTTAGAGAGTGAGAGAGGCAAAAACACATATCTGAGAGAAGCAAGCACATAGCCAAGTTCACAAACAGTCCAATTCGCAAATGCTATACCTTTTTCGCCCCCTATTATTCAATCACCAATTAAGATCATTCATACAGTCCAATTCGTAAATGCTATACCTTTTTTCAAAAATTGAGTTAGTTATGCAAGTGCTATACCTTTTTTCGCAAATTGAGTTAGTTTACGCGAATGTTATAACTTTCAACTTAAATCAATTCTGAGTGTAGCATTCTATTCTTTAATTAGCATCGAAGCAGTCCTTAGCAAACAAGTCTTGAGTAAAGGGAATTGTCCAAAACATCGGTGTTGGCACAGAAACCCGTCTGCTTGCATTATACAATCTCGTCCCTGTTTCCAAATATAACGTGTTTGATCGCTTTATAGGCCCATAATATAGAGGGATTGGTCGCTTTATACCATCTAGTTTTTTATTGCGTAAATGCTTACTACTAATAGATTGCTCTTTTGAAAGTACTAAAAAAATATGAAAGTACTAAGACTTTTGAAAGTACTAAATCACAAAGGCCGTTTAATTAGAATAGATAGCTCTTTTGAAAGCACTGACAAAAAAACCGTAGCGTTAAGAGCGAGGTATTGACTTGGGGGCGAGCCCCCTCACATACGTAATAATTTCTGCTTGTTTTAAGTTCTAATGTTGCTTCTCACTTTCAGTTGAAAAAACTTGTTCTTTTTTAATTGAATTTCCGATCGTTTTTTAAACAATGCTGGAAAATCCGGCGCCCCCTTCATCGAAATGTCCAACTTGCAATTGTTCTAATTAAACAACCATTGTGCTTCAGGCGTCGTTCATAAAGAATTGGGACAAAATTCAACCTTCAGCGTAAAGAGTAAGGTGTTGAAGAGGGGGAAGCCCCACATATACATAATACTTTCTGTTTTGTTTTAAGTTTTAATGATGTTTCTTACTTTCAGTTGAAGAAATTTGTTTTTTCATTTAATTTCTGATCGTTGTTTAAATAATGCCAGGAAATCTGGCTCCACCTCCACAGAAAGATCCCTCCTCCCTACAGACATATTCTCTAGATAATTCAATCTTGGATATAATTTACCCCACACTTTTACCTTTAACATGTACACGCATAAAAGAGAGTTGGCAAAATGAAAGCAAGACACATAAAAAGAATTTCGTATTGGAATTCTAGCAAATTCCCCCAGTGTAAAATTTCCCGTGAAAAGTTTCCTCCCTGGAAACTTACCTCCCCATGGAAAATCTTCCTTGTGGAAAAAAAACAGCAGAAAATTCACCCCTCCCCCCCCCCCAAAAAAAAAATGCATGCATAGTTCCCAATAAAAAATACTATACGTATACGATTGGGAAATTTAAAACTTTAAGACCTTTCCATAAGGGCTTTAGGGGGAATTTGTTACCTTCAAAGATATATTTTTTGGATTTTTCAACTATGCTGAACAGAATGGCTATCTCAAAATTTTGATCAGACAAAATTGGGAAAAAAGGGGCGTTGGAGGGGGCCAAGTTGCCCTCCAGCATTTTTGGTCACTGAAAAGGGCACTATAACTTTTGATTTCCGTTCGAATGAGCTCTCTCTTGATGTTCTAAGACGACTGGGTCGGTACGATTATCCCTGAAAAAAAAACACACATCCGTGATCTTTCTTCTGGCAAAAAATACAAAGTTGCACATTTTTGCAGATATGAGCTTGAAACCTATGTAACAGGGTTTTCTGATACACTGAATCTGATGGTGTGATTTTCATTAAAATTCTTTAACTTGTAGGGGATGTTGCCCCCTCTTTCCAAAATCAGGTAAATTTTCTCAGGCTCGTAGCCTTTGATGAGTAATACTAAACTTAATAAAATTTATATATTTAGAATCAGCATTATAACCCCATTCTTTTGATACATTTATTGACATCAAAATACCGTTTTTTAGAGTTTCGATTGCTATTGAGCCATATCGCTTGTTTTTTTAATTGTTTTTTTATTACGTATATGTTATTACGTATATGAGGGGATTCTCCCCTTAGTCGAAACCACGCTCTTTACGCTAAAGTTAAAATTTTGTTTAAATTACAAACCCCTGAATCACAAAGGCCGTTTAATTAGAATAGATAGCTCTTTTGAAAGCACTAAAAAAAAACTGTAGCGTAAAGAGCGAGGTATTGACTTGGGGGCGAACCCCCTCACATACGTAATAATCTCTCTTCGTTTTAAGTTCTAATGTTGCTTCTTACTTTCAGTTGAAAAAACTTATTTTTTTTTTAATATTTAATTTCTGATCATTTTTTAAATAATGCTGGGAAATCCGGCGCTCCCTTCATATAAATGTCCCTTACCCCAAGGAAACATCCTCCACGGAAAGATTCTCCCGAGTAACCCCCTCCTCCATCCCCCCAACCAGAAAAAAATCCTTCCTGAAAATGTCTGTATACTTCCCAATAACCAATACTATATGTAAAGAATGGGCAAAGTTCATAACTTGCACCCCTTCCCCTGGGAACTGTGGGGGATTAAGTCACTCTAAAAGACATATTTATTAGATTTTCGACTATGCTGAACAAAATGGCTATCTCAAAATTTTAATTGGGTGACTTCGGGAAAATAAATGAACGTGGGAGAGGGCCAAATTGCCCTCCAAAGTTTTTGATCACTTAAAAAGGGCTCTAGAACTCTTAATTTCCGTTCAAATGAGTCCTCTTACGATATTCTAGGACTACTGGATCGATACGATCACCCCTGGGAAAAAAAAAAGAAAAAAACAAATAAAAACGCATCTGTGATCTTTCTTCTGACAAAAAATACAAAATTGCACATTTTTGCAGATAGGAGCTTGAAACTTCTACAGTAGGGTTCTCTGGTACGCTGAATCCGATGGTGTGATTAAAGTTCTATGACTTTTAGGGGGCGTTTCGCCCTTTTTTCGAAAATAAGTCAAATTTTCTCAGGCGCATAACTTTTAATGGGTAAGAATAAACTTGATGAAACTTATATATTTGAAATCAGCATAAAAATCTGATTTATTTGACGTATCTATTGGCATCAAAATTCTGTATTTTGGAGTTTTGGTCACTATTGAGCCGGGTCGCTTCTTACTTACAGTTCGTTACCACGAACTGTTTGAAAAGGTTACACAAGTGACTTTCGCTTGTGCAATTCAGAGAAAGGAAACGAAATTAAAACAATAAGAGTATAAAATTACAGACCAAAAAGGAATAAACACGAACAATCACAGACAATTTGATAAAAAGCAAAATTCGATAATCGACGCCAGTTGAATCCGATTCGTAATTATTTTTGTTATTTGATTTTGTTAGTTTTTTCCTAGGCTTATTTCGTTTTATTCCTGTTTTTTGCGGACCCTTTGGAGTTTCTCTTTGACTTGCCATCTTTTCATTTGAACTGAGGACTCTCTTTTGTTCCTATTAAATAAAAAAAACAAGTTTTTTTAAACTGAAAGTAAGGAACGACGTTGAAACTTAAAACGAACAGAACATGTTCCGTATATGAAAGGGGCTGTCCCCTCCTCAACGCCTCGCTCTTTACGCTAAAGTTTTTCATTGTTTAAAAAAAGAGTTGTGAGAAAGTAAAACTTTAGCGTAAAGAGTGAGGTGTTGAGGAGGTGACAGCCCCTTTCATATACGGAATAATTTCTGTTCGTTTTAAGTTTCAACGTCGTTCCTTACTTTCAGTTAAAAAAACTTGTTTTTTCATTTAATTTTTGAACGTTTTTGAATTAATACAGGTTTTGATTGTGGCTAACCATACATGAATAATTAAAACAAAATTTGAATATTCATTTTACTTTTATTTGGTTAAATGGCTTTCTAGAAACTTGTTTAATTTTATTTACGAACGTTTTTATTAGTAATAAATATACGTAACTTACGAATTAACTTACGTAACGAACTTCTATAGTCATATATTTTTTACGTATATTAGAGGGTTCTCCCGCTAGTCAATACCTAGCTCTTTAAGCTAAAGTTTGAATTTTGATCCAATTCTTTAAAAATGACCCCTTAATCATAAATGCCGTTAATTAGAATAAACAGCTCTTATGAAAGTACTGAAAAATATTTGGCTTAAAGAGCGAGGTTTTGACTAGGGGGTGAATCTAATCATATACGTAATGTTTTCTGTCGTTTTAAGTATTGATGTTGCTCCTTACTTTCAGTTGAAAAACTTGTTTTTTTATAAATAATCTCTGATCTTTTTTCAATAATATTGGGAAATCCGGCGCCCCTTTCATAGCAATGTCCCTCCCCCATGAAAACTTCTTTCATGGAAAGATCCTCCCACATAACTCTCGACCCCCCCCCCACTACCAGGAAAAATCCCCCCTGAAAACGTCTGTATACTTCCCAATAACCAATACTATATGTTAACATTGGGTAAAGTTAATAACTTTCAGCCCTCCCCCCAGGGACTTCGGGGGATTAAGTCATCCTAAAAGACATAGTTATCATATTTTCGACCATGCTGAACAAAATGGCTATCTCAAAATTTTGATCGGGTGACTTTGGGAAAAAATGAGCGTGGGAGGGGGCCTAATTGCTCTCCATTTTTTTGGTCACTTAAAAAGGGCACTAGAACTTTTAATTTCCGCTCCAATGAGCCCTCCCACGATATTCTAGGACCACTGGGTCGATACGATCACCCCTGGGAAAAAAAACAACAAAAAACAAATAAACACGCATCCGTGATCTTTCTTCTGGAAAAAAAATGGAAAATTCCACATTTTTGTAGATAGGAGCTTGAAACCTCTGCAGTATGGTTCTCTAATACGCTGAATATGATGGTGTGATTTTCATTACGGTTTAATGACTTTTAGGGGGTCTTTTCCCTTTTTTGTCGAAAATCAGCCAAATTTTCTCAGGGGCTCAACTTTTGATGGGTAGCACTAAACTTGATGAAACTTATATATTTGACATTAGCACTAAAATTTGATTCTTTTGATGTATCTATTGGTATAAAAATTCCGTTTTCTCGAGTTTTGGTTGCCATTGAGCCGGGTCGCTCCTTACTTTACAGTTCGTTACCGCGAACTGTTTGTGCATTTTTTTTTCTTCTGTGAAATCCATTGGCCTTAGATCTGTCTTTTTGGTTATTCATTTATCCAAATTGTGGTTTCTTACTGAACTATTCAAGCTAGAAACGGACATTGTTGCTAATTAATCATGATATCGTGACAAATATTGTAAACAATAGAAGTGGTCACAAAATTTACAGTAAAAAAAGCACAGGAAACTGTACATGGCAGCTTATCGAAATTCTCAAGATACTCTTGGGACCATGAGACTTGCTGTAAACTATACTAGCACAATTTGGTAGCCTAAGCTCCCAAATACAGCGGTTTAAGCGAGCGGAGGGAGGCGACAAAAATAATTTAAGGGTCGGTGCCCAAAGCACCTCGTGTCCGAACAAAGTAAGGACCGGTTTTAAGGGTTAAAGCTCCAATCATGCGGCCGTGATGAGCAAAGCACTTTGTCACCTCCCTTCGCTCGCTTCTCCTGCTATGGATGGCAGCTCAGGCATATGGACTTCAAAAACTAACCTCCGATTCTTCCTATCAGCAGAAACTGAATATCTTTAACATTGAATATTTTATTCCAGTTCTTTCTTTACAAGAGAATGTAACATGCGTTCACCGGGGGACAAAAAATAAATCCGATAACATCTAAAGTATAATTTATTGTCTTAAAATAGCAAACTCACACACCTTAACGGACGGCTAATAAATAAGCTGATTAGGTTAAAAAAAAAAGAGAAATTACTAATCGTACAAAATGATTCTTAGTTTTACACATAAAAATCTCTTTAATAAAGCGGCTGGCTAATTTGTAACAACTACAAAATACATGTTGTAGAAATCCTGTTAAAATATTATTTACAACAAAGCATCGTCGTGGTTCATGCCACTTGGACACGTTTCCGCTTTGAACAGTTTCAATGAAATTTATCAGACAGTTCAATCCCCTGTGTGTTTACAAAGGAGTTAAATCTGTAACAGGAGGACGAACAAGGATTTGATGTTTTAGCTTCCTTCAAATTTCTTCCAAAAATTTATGAGACGCCATTGATTTTAATACTTGAGACGTTTATAGACGAAATTAGATTTTGAGATGTGTTCTGTAGTTGTACTATTTAAAAGTAAATAGGTCATAATAACGTATTACCTTTATTGCTGTTATTTACTTATATTAAAACTAAAGACATCAAATTCAAATCATGTATAAACTTTAGTAATCTCCTCAAAAAAAAGAAAAAAAAACTATTGTGTCACTTTTACACGTACCACTCTTTTAAGTGTTTGCCAGATTTACTTGTTGGTGAACTCTTCTTCCCCTTAACATCTAGCTGCTGATCAGATCCCGAACTTTTAGTACTACTTATTTCGCTCTTTTTAGATGGCCATGATTTAGGTCGTTCTTCAAATTTTTCCTTTCTCTCGGAATGCTGTTTAAACTTCAAAACTAATATTGCTACAAGAATTATAGCTATTAGAATACCAGCAATTATTCCAATAACAAGAGCCGTGCTTTCCTCTGCGTCTGAACTTATACGCTCACGAATTTTTTCCAGTTCTTCTTGATTGGGCCTCTTGACAATAGGCTTATACATGTCAACACCTCCTATACCTCCACCACCGGGATAGATTCTTTGGGCTGCAATTGTAGTAGCAGGTTTTGGAGTAGAGCTCGTAAATTCATCCAAGAGCCAAAACCTTTTATTCAAAGTAGCAGCTCTGGACGTTGCTTTGCTAGATGGGCGTGTAGGTGGACGGTTCGTTGTAGTTCTTATTAATTTTCCTGATCCTAAAAAGGAAGAAATCACAAAATGTTTTCATTTCTTTCTTTCTATATATATATATATATATATATATATATATATATATATATATAATATATATATATATATATATATATATATATATATATATATATATATATATATATATATATATATATATATATATATATATTATATATATATATATATATATATATATATATATATATATAAAACAGTTGCATCATGTTAAGTGTGTTAAAAGACCATATATAGGAACTTTTGAAAAGCCTCTTGATTTCTTGTTTCCAAAAAAAAGAAATCGTTAAATATTTTATTTTTCATAATTTCCCAAGAAACAGCTATTTAATGACAATAATTTTACCCCCCCCAAAAAAAACACAAAAAAAACAGAAGATAGGGAACACAATCCTTAATTTAAGTTTCCCCTTGGTCCGAGTAATTAAGATCACACTTATTCCGCTATTTAATGGAGAATAATCCAGGAATTTAAGTTTAACTTTTGAATTACATGCAAATTGGGGGGGGCGTGCCGCCCCCCCCCAATTTTGTTGGAATTCGGTAAAAATTTTGCCGTAGGCGAACATTTTGGCAGAAATTTTGCAAAATCGGCCGAAATTTAGCAAAATTCTTGATTTCTGCAGAGAATTTGGCATAAATCAGGTAGCGATTCGGTAAAATTTTGCAAAATCAGCCGAAATTTAGCAAAATTCTTGATTTCTGCAGAAAATTCGGCATAAATCAGGTAGCCATTCGGTAAAATTTACGAAGATCGCCCCCCCCCCACCAATAAAATGAGCGTCAGGACGCCCCTGCCTACTGGTATCCTGTAAACATGGATATAGGTTCGAGTGTCATTTATTGACAAAAAAATCAAATAGAAATAGACATCGAAACAGATCTCAGAGGGTTCATTAGTGGGTTGACTGGGAAAACATCAGGCAGATAAACTTGACTTTATTATTCATCGTAAAATAATTAAATTAACAACGCTTAAAAAACCTAATCATTATCAATTCCCACGAATACATCCAGCTTAACTTTCAAAAAAAGAAAATAAATAGCATATTCGTCATAAGAAATTCACCAACATCGACAACAACTACTTCTACTACTAACAACTGACTGCAGCCCCATTCTGTCTGAGACCAACTCACCTATGCGCGTTCCTCCTCCATCCCAATCTAAGGAAAGCCTCCCTCTTTACACCTTGCAAATAAGTTCCATTACCCTTAAATATTTCCTCACGACCTCCTCCTCTCCTTTCTATGAAGACCTACTTTTTGTTGGATCCATGATGGCTGGCCGAAGGGAAGATTTTTGACAATCTGTCGTCCTTCATCCAAAGAGCGTGTCATAGCCAAATTGATCTTTCTTTTCATCATATCCCTTCAAAGAACTGGCGTCACCAAAAAAAAGTAAGTACAACATAAAGTTGTTACCACAGAAATAGTCTCAACATAAAGTTAAGACTGTTTGTCAACCACTGAACCTACCTACAACCAACAAAAGTCTTATCAGGCTAATTGTTTCAAAGGAAGCAAATAGCAGTCCCTAATCCCGACAGGATTAGAATTCCTGGAACGAATCACAGCTGCTGTCAGAACAATCCCTGAATACCCTGCACGGATGAAGGGCACCACCCCAATATCCAGATATTAGAACTTTACTGCTTTTCATCATCCTCCAAGTGCAAAATTTTACAGAGACCCGATTATAGTTTCTGTATAATCCGCAAATTTCGCCACATCTTGACATGAGCAATAACAATATGCAGTTTGAATCATAAGTTTTTTATCAAAAAAAAAGTCTTTGGAGTTGTACATATTAGTCTGGCAGGCCGTGTGCATATTGAGGGACAGCTTAAGCCTACATGGAAAAAGAAGGTACGACTCCTTAACATTGAAAGATAATAATTACTATCAAACCAGCATAATATTTTGTCGTTATCAATTTTTATCTTCAGTGTAAGTAAATATCTTCCAAAAGGGCGATTAACTTGGAGTCATTCCTGAGTAAAATAAATTCCTCCTTTTTATTAAATTTTACCGTTCATAGGGTTTGAAATGGGTCCTTTTGACGCAGCCCACAACAGGTATTTGATGTTGTCACACTAAAAACCGATAAAGATCATTGCCCTAGGTAACGAATAAAGTAGGACCGAGGATTAAGCCGTGGGACACTCCACAAATAAACTTAAATTTTGTCATTAGTAGCAATAAATCAGCCAGTGATGCAAGAAGTAATTCATGCCAAGTGTTTCTCGTGAACTCCGTAACAAAATAACTTACTTATAAGAAATTTGTGGGTCAGACTATCAACAGTTTCTTTTATACATTGGAGAGGATACTCGCAGGTATGAGAGGTAAATACAAGGAACAATTAAAAAAGTGAAGAAGTCACTTCTACGCATTATTTGCTGAGGCTTCACCCAAATTCAAATTGCCGCTGGTCAAAGAAATATCTATTGTTATCATAACATAGAAAACGTTAAATCATTTTAATGTTTTGTAAAAAGCCGAGAAAAGATAAAACGACCACTAGTTTTGTGGATAACTATAGACTGCTTCCTTTAAAAGGAGATAGTACTCCAAGCCATTTGAGAAGCCTAATGAATATTCCTTATTTCAAGCTTTGGCTTTCTCTGTAATCAATTTTGTTTATCTATTCTTAGAAAATTAGGATTTGTAACTGCTCTCACTAAAGGTCATGTGGCCTTTTTAATTACATACCAATCTTTTTTCAACATTATTTATTTTACAGTCTCTTTGTAAAATACATAATATCAGTATTACGTATAAGTGCCTTAAGTATGTTCCAGTTTCGTTTAAATGTTTCTAGCTTTTCTTTTCTTAGTCCAATCTTATACAATTTCAAAATGTTCTGCTTTTCTTTTGTAGACTTTAAATTTCTATTTGTTATTGACAGAGCTATTGGAGTAAATCCCTTCAACTGACCAGTAGGAGATTCTTGATAATATTCCATTGGTCTACTGTTAAAATATCATAAAAATGATCAAATAGTAATACATAATTTTCTGAAATATTCTCCTCTAATAACAGAAAATCCCATGAAGCATAGATTTGACTTTCTTTTTGGCGGTCAGGCTCAGCTAGTTAGCTTGTACAAATATCAGTCTGTGTTAAATACTGTCACCTTCGCAGGTGGCGATTTCTTTCGACAGCGACCATTCCCTGGTCATGTCTGCACTAAAGATGCGCCTGAAATATTCCGCAAAGCTGAATAAGAGACCCGCTCGTTTCAACACACATCTTCTCAAAGACTCTCAAACCTGCCAAACCTACATCGATGAACTGTCTACTTAAATATCGAACCTTCTTTCTGATTTTCCTATAACTCTATCGAAAGAGGATATCGATAAACTGTTCACAGACTCCTCTAAGATTATCTTTGGATAAGAACCAAAGAGGATAATAAAAAACCTTGAATAACCAACAAAATTACTTTATTATGTGCTGAGAAACGAAAATGCAATTACAGCAGGGACAGATATAAGCAGTTGAAGCATGCTTTAGAAAAAGCCACCCGTAGAGCCCATCGCACCTACATAAAAAACAAATGCGAACAGTGTGAGTCTGATTTTAAGATAGGCGACTCACACTTTATGTATAAGAGAGTTTGTGAGCTACCAAGCAAGAAAGTCTCAGTTCTTCTGCATTGCTAGATAAAAACGACTCCCAGATGCAAAGCAGAGAAGGTATCCGATGGAGATGGATAGAGCATTTCAAAGAAAAGCTTAATCCTGATATCCTTCCAAACACTGCTATCCTGGACCTGTTTCCTGTTACTGTCTCAGACCCCAACCCACCTCCTCTCCGCTCTGAGGTAAAAAACGCCATCCAAGCGCTGAAGACTAACAAGGTCCCTGGCCCAGACGGAATACAGCTAGAACTGCTGAAAGTCCGTTGTGGACCACTTACAGATCTTTTCCACAAGATTGTATCCACTGCCTGGCAAGAGGGTCATTTCCCAACTTCTTGGTGTGAAGCCACAATTATTCCGCTACACAAGACGGGATCAAAGGCAATATGTGATAATTACCTTCCTATTAGCCTAAAAAGTCAAACTGCCAAGATCTTCACCCGAATTATACTCCAAGGGATCAGAGCCGTGTCGTCCTTAGTCATCCAAGAATACCAAGCCGGTTTTCACCCTGGGAGATTGACTATTGACCAAATTTTCACTGTTCGCCAGATTTTAGAAAGATATCTGGAATTCGGTCGCGACCTGTATGAGCTCTTCATCGACTTTGGGCAAGCATTTGACCTTATTTGAGGAAATGGCCTATGGCATATCCTTGTCCATTACGGAATCCCACGAAACCTAATCGACCTTATCCAAAATATGTACTCCAAATTTGTGAGTCGCATCATGACTAGTGAAGGTCTTACTGACAGTTTCCAGACGTCCGCAGGTGTCCTAAAAGGATGCCTCTTGTCTTCAGAGCTGTTCAACCTATTCCTCACAGTAGTCTTATCCCTGATGGAAACAACTGTCGGTGCACATATAGGGGGTGTTAAGAGAGATAAGCTAGCCTACGCCGACGAAATGGCTGAAACACCCGAGAATCTGCAAGCCGTTGCTAACGACGTCCTCGAAGCCACTAGTTCTTTTGGAATTATCATAAATGCATCAAAAGCAAAGGCTAAGTGCTGCTCACGAAAGCCGCAGGATACAGTTCAGACAGATCTGAAACTTCATGGAGAGTATCCAGTGGGTCGACGAGTTCCATTACCTCGGTAATTTGATCATCAGCGACAACAGTCACTCAAGAGACATTAAAAGACGTCTCGCCCTCACGAGTTCCAGTTTCAAAGCCCTTATGCTCA
Organism: Artemia sinica; assembly: GCA_027921565.1. Lineage (NCBI taxonomy): Eukaryota > Metazoa > Arthropoda > Branchiopoda > Anostraca > Artemiidae > Artemia > Artemia sinica. The sequence goes on along the minus strand of CM051262.1, from coordinate 52,109,220 downwards.
TATAACGAAGGCCCCAAGATAACCGTCAAGGACGGATGGGACTTAAGTCAAGTCAAGTCATTTTTTGTTCTACAGTCCGTGGAAGCAAAATCAACACACCAACTGGAAAAGGGCCTGATGTGTCAGATATTGAACTTAATTTTTTAGTAAAAGGACTGACAAGAAAGACTCGAATTAAGATTTACCGTTTTAATTAGTACTTAGTTATTTCAACTTTGTTTTTTAAACTATCAACAGCTTTTTGTTATATGTCTAAAACACCATAACTCACGCAGGGAAAAACTTTACTTGCACGATTCATAAATTAAAAACAAGATCGCTTTCTCCTGTAGAAAAATTATGTCTAAAAATTATTTGTTCTGTTCCATTAAATTAGGATCATATATTTGTTTTCATAGACCTAGACCTAGTTTTTTATGGTCATAGATCATAGACCTATTTTTTTATGCTTGCAGAGTCTGTACATCTAGCTGGTTAAACGTATCATCATTGTAAATCCATCAAGTTTGGCTGTGCCAACGTCAACTAAGCAGATATTTGAAAGTTTAAGCATTATTGTAAGTTTATCTTCTTTAAGTGACCAATCTGTGTCAAATATATGAAGGCTTATGTGCTCCAATAAGCTCTTCAATCAATTCGATGAGCTTAGACACCCCTTATGATGTAATGCTAGCAGCCAAATTTTAGTCATCATTTACATGTCGGTATCGACCAATACCATAGTTTTACCTTAAGGGGACTCGGTGCCATTAAGAATCAGCCTATCTCGTCCATTATAAACAGTTTACACTTGTGTGACCAAACTATTTAGAATTGATTTGGCGGTGTTGCCATAACTTGTAGAGCTTGAACAAGCGATCCAAATAAACGGCTGAAAACTAGAAACCGACGCCTGCTTTCCATGAAATATTAGAAAAACCTAGGAACTTCTACTGTTTTGTGCCGGAAACGGGTATCTCTTTTAGTGAATCTTATATCATTAGAAAGTGTTGATACTGGTTTTCCCATTAAACGTAGTTGAAATTACTTTTTAAAATTCAGGAGAGGACAGTCCCTACAAATGTTCTAGAATACCTCATAGGAAAATTCCAAAAATAGCCTCAAAAGAAATGTCATAGGATCAATTTGGCAGCTCTGCGATCTTCCTGTGGTACAACCCACTTTGATTGGAAACATTGCCGACACAATTTCATTGTGTTTCCAATCAGATTGCATAGTCAAACCACAATTTCTCAATAGGTTTTAATAAGTTGCTAGTCCCCTGGGGGAATTTGCTAATGGACTCTTTATCTTTGAGACGGTCAGCCGACTTTGAGGCTCACAAATTGGATATATAGGGTATTGAATCCCCTTAATTGCAATTACGCTAGCCAATCAGAGCTTTCCGTAAAATCTTCTGATAGGGCGAGCCTTAACAGTCACATAAGTTAAACTTGATTTTTGGCTAAATACCTCAATTGCGCCCAAAATTTTTATTTCACCTCGTAATAGCTGGAGCGCTTCATAAGATATGTATATTTGGTCTAGCTTTCCTCTTTTTGCTCACCCCTGAGGAGCTCTTACACAATCGGTTATTAGCCTATGAGCTTGGGCTGGAATATCTGCGTCGCATTAACCTATCATGTTTAAAGATGAAAATCGTCAGGTTTTTAGCATTCAGCTTGTCAGCCTGGTTGATATTCTGCTTTTATTCACGGATTTTCAAAGGAAACTTTCCTCTGTAGTTACCACAATTTACTTCTCTCAATTTTAGTCGCAGCACAGAACTTGGGATGAATTACAAGAACTGACAAAGTAATATTTAACAAATCTTGTTAAACATTTAATGCTATCTGATTTCAATTTAATAGCAAGAGCGTCACCAAATTCTGGAAGACATTTAACATGTCTCGGCGATTAAAATCATATCGGCGATTAGGATAAAGTGCCTGATACTCCCTTTAAAGAACCATACAGGTGGTTTTATCGAAACTATCACTCAGTGGGTTTTATTCCGTATAGTTCATGCTGAAAAGTACTTTTTTTTTCTTCAAATTTATAAAGTTGGACTACCGCAAGAAAATAAGATCCTGTTGTCAGATAATAGCAGTAAAAGCAATAAAAATGGCCTTAAAATTTAAAGATATTTTAAGGCTTACCATATGGCTCCCTGTCATTGTCCTCTCGACCCGAGCCTTCTCCACATTCTTCGTCATCACATGGTACGTCAAAACCTCTATTGCTAGATGGGGTTGGTCTTATGTAACGTGGAGTTTGTTGTGGCTGTCGAAATACTATATGGGGTGTTATTAACTCATCGCCTTGAAATAAACGGGGACATTAGAAGAACCTTAAGACATCCTTCCTTAGGAATTACGCTACTACTTATACCAAAAACTAGTCGCAGTATCAAGACGCAAAAACCCAACAGCTATATAGGCCTATGCTGTTCATCTACCCTACTCTATTCGAAGCTTCACTCTGTACTACCTCCTCTGAAATTCCCCTCCTTTTAAATCCTTCGCTATGATCCGTGAAGTAATAGTAGTAATCTAACTTATACTTTGCCAAGGCCCCCGTACCAAACAGGTTTTTCTGGTAGGTAAACAGGTCATTACACTCGGTCATTACACTCTTTGTTAAGAGGATTTACGCAATTTCAAAGTTCAGTGTCTTTTTTTAGTGGTAAACCAAAAAACCGATGTTCCCTTTTTACTCGCCAATTATTTTTGTATATATTCAGGTTTCATATTTGATTCTCCATCAGTTTTGAACAGTTTATATTCGAGATAGCATTACAGGCATTATTTGTAAAAAGCATTTACATAGAAAAAATGGATAATTCTAAGCACTTTCTGGTGAGTAAAAATATTCTCATTATTATATTAAAAAGAATCGATCGGTAATTTGGGGCTAGAATAAAATGTTGATTTTTTTTTTAATGTATTAATTGTTACAAAAGCTTCCTTTTTTTTGAGTTTCGGTTTTTTCCTTACTTATAGCTCGTTATCATGTACTGCTGGAAAATGTATTTCAGTGATATTTTAGATCATAGTAGGCTAATGATGCTTTTCGTCTTTAGAAGAAGAATCAAAAAAAAAAAACAATTTAGAATCTATGCTGCTTACGGGGATTGACTGAGCCATGTTAATTAACTTTTCCACTTCCTAAATTTTTATTTATGTCTACATTTGATTGAAATCTGATAGTTTAAAGAGAAAAAAGGCTGTTATACCAAAGAGTTTAATAATTTCCGACTAAATTGACTTTGAGTTTCACAAAATGTTCATAACTGCATGATTAGTAACAATTTTACCCTTGAGTATACAAAGAGGAAGCTCGCTGAAGGAAGTGTCAGAGACCGGATAATTGAATAAGAAAAACAAATCTGTTCTTATTCTAAAAAATCTAAATTTGTAACAATGAGTATTTTATTTTGATAATAAAGGAAAATAAAACTATTTTCAGTTTTTCTCAGTAGGTAGCTTGCAAGCTTAAAGAGCTAAATATATATATATATATAATGCATTCAAAAACCCTCACCCCCCTCCCCATTTTTTTTAATGTATTAATTGTTACAAAAGCTTCCTTTTTTATCAAGATCAGTGGCTTTTTTTAGGAATGTTTTTGAAAATACTTCCAGGCCAGTCTGCATTTACGGTGTGATTTTTTATCAAGATCAGTGGCCTTTTTAGGGAATGTTTTTGAAAAAGTGCTTAGCTTTCGATCAGTAATTTGGAATTAGAATAAAATGATGATTCTTTTAATGTATTAATTGTTACAAAAGCTTCCTTTTTATTACAGTGTGATTTTTTTTATCAAGATCAGTGTTTTTTTTTTTAGGAATGTTTTTTGAAAATATTTCCAGGCCAGTCTGCGTTGAAGAATCTCTTTTTATAGGAATTGTATTGTTCAAAATGCAATTCCACGAGCCAAATTGTTGGCAATTCGTTCATTGAACTACAGGAACTATACTGTAAATGTAGAAAAAATAGCCATGAGTACCATTTCCGACAAGGTCTATGTTTGTCAAGATGGTGTGACCACCCTCCCCCTTGGTCACTATTTAACTTCAGACCGGATCGAATGTATTGCCCACCGTGAAAGTCTTGGTTTAAATAAAGTCCTGTAACTAATTTCCTAAAAACCTTTGGGGGGGGGGGGGGGGGCTCGCGGCCCGGGGGGGGGGGCCTCGCGGCCCGGGGGGGGGGCGGCCGCCGCCAGCGGGGGGGGCGCATCGTCACCAAAGTTATCTTTTTTTTGGACTTAGAGCAGATTTTTTTTTTTTTTCAAGTGCCATCTCTAATTTAATATTTTTTTTCTCTATAAAAAAAAAAAATGTTTTTTCTCTCTGTGTGCATTCCATGTAAATGCTGTTGTTGTATTTTTTTATTATAAATAAATTTTTAAAAAAAATGTATTTTTTCAAGTGCTCTCTCTAATTTAACGTTTTTTTTTCTCTATAAACAAAAAAAAGTGTTTTTTATCTGTGTGTGTGTGTGTGTGTACCTATGTAAATGTTGTTGTTGTATTTTTTATTATGAATAAATTTAAAAAAAAAAGTGTATTTTTTTTTTCAATGTATTGTTACATTTTTATGTGCATATAATAAAAGAAAAAAAAATATGATTCTTTGTCTTTGTCTTTGTCTTCTTCTTGAAGAACAGAGTAGTAGGGGAAAAAAAAATTATTTAGTCATTAGACAATTAGGGTCTACAGTTAGTTGTCCAGGTGAACTGTTGAAAGGAACATGTATCAATTTAAAACACCATTCAGATCGTTTCTGTGTGGGCCCTCAATGTCGGGCAAAACAACACTCTTAACTAAAATAATTAAAAATTGTGATAAAATGTTTGCGGAAAAGCCGAAAAAAATCTACTATTGCTATAGTATTTGGCAGGAGTCATACAATAAAATAAAAACAATTGCTGCCACCACCATGGGATCGATGCAGATACAGTTCATACAGGGACTTGATGTTTTCAACATTATTGAACCAAACTCTTGGCTGATCATTGACGATCTGGCTGAATCCATTGAACAATGGTCCCAGCAAATGTTGCAATTGTTCACTGTTCGCTCTCATCATGAACAGATATCCGTTACTCTGGTTCTACACAATCTCTTTCATCAGAGCAAATGTATGCGAACACTTGCTTTGAACTGTACCTACTATATCATCTACAGAGTTGTTCGTGATTCTAGCTCGCTAATAACCCTCAATAAACAAATCTATCCAGGTGCCCCTAAATTTCTGCTCTCGGCATACAATCAGGCAACTAATAAACCCCACGGTTATATCCTGCTGGATCTTAATCAAAATACACCCGAGGATCTACGTGTAGTCACAGATATTTTCGACAATGAAATTACAGTATATCTCCCGGTGAACACTAAAAAGACCTATTAGTCGCTATCATGACACTGAAGAAACTACATGAAAATAGACATTTGTTTTCAGTTCTAAGCACTTCAAAACCTCAGCTTAGAAAAGCAATACTCAAACACGGTATTGACAATGATTTCATTAATCTAATATCTGAACTTTGTTTAAATTTGACCGAGGGTAATGTTCAACTACCAGAAGTAGTTAAGCAACAGGCAAAGCAACATCGTTCCATTGTACGTACATTGGCCTCTAAAAAGAAAGGAAAGAATTTTAAAAGGAAACGACTTCTTCAGGCGGGCGGTAGCTTTTTCACGCTTTTACTGCCAATAATTGCAGGACTTGTAAACAGTTTTCTCTAGTGAGAATGGCAAAACCCTATAAATTGACTCCAATAGAACTCGCTCTCTCACCCGTCGAACACTTTGAGGACAATCTGAGTAAATTCCTCGACAATGAAACTATTGATGATGATAAAAAACTGATTTTACTTCAAGATGCACTTCGCCGAGTGGACAAACACTATCGATCAAAGCCCACTGCTGCTGCTGATCCCAAAAAAGAATCATCTTCTCAAGAGTCTGCTGCTGGAACACAATTAAAGAAGGAGGAATTGGATTCAATTGTATTGAAAATTGGAAATCTAATGCCCCACTCATATCGTGAACAAAGTAAACGACTCCTAATCTATCTCTTGGAAAGTGGTGAAATTCAAGTTGAGAGCAATGGGGAAAGGATTATAATTCAGGGCAAGAGCTATAATCTACTTGATTTAATGTATGACATGGTTACAAATCGTAAAGGACTATTATCATTTGACACTCGTCTATACAACTTTCTAAATACATTAAACTTCCCCAAAAGTCTTATTGGCAATAGACAAATTCTAAAAAAATTAAATGAACGTGCATCATCAACATTAAAAGATGAAGTTGAAGAAGAAGAAGATTTTAAATCAATTTTGGAAAATACTAGCACACCACTGATAGCTAGACAAAAGCGAAGACGTATCAAGTCAACGTCTCCGCCACCAGCAGCAGCAGCAGCCAGTATACAAAAGGGTAGCGGACGTTACACAACGTGTTTACGTTCAAAATGGCTGAAGTTCTGAAAGGTGTTTATGAAAATATTGGCGAGGCGGGGAGTTTAAGTTCCCCCACAACTCTTTCCAAAGTCACAGGTGTTCGCACTAAAAGTGTACAAGACTATCTACAAAATGAACCAAGTTACACTCTGCATAGAAATCATAGACTTCGTGCCAATCAATATCGAAAAACTAAAGCCTTTTACCCATTGGATATAATGCAAGCAGATCTCCTGACTCTAGATGAGCTTCAAAGACGTCACAATACACCGTACAAGTACATTCTACTTGCAATCAGTGTTTTTAGTCGCTATGCATATGCAATTCCATTGCGATCAAAGAGAGGTGTTGAAGTTGCTCAGGCCATTGAAAGTATTCTCGAAAAGGATTCATATAAAAAAATTCAAACGGATCGCGGTAGTGAATTTGTTAATCCTCATGTTGCAAAAGTACTAGAGAAATATAGTACACTGCTCTATCATACGCACAGTCCTATAAAGGCTGCATTGGCCGAACGATTGATAAGAACTATTCGACTTTTAATTTCAAGATATTGTACATTGAAAAATACGCCGGTTTTTATTCATGATCTAGATAAAATCATGTTGATTTATAATCAACGACCTCATCGATCATTGTCCAACTCTACACCAACGGAAGTTCATCATTCGGATCATAATACAATTGACACCTTTCTTAAACAATATTCCAATGAATCAAAAGTCAAGAAGAAGAAAAATAAATTCAATGTTGGTGATACGGTTCGAATTAATAGAACAACTAATGTTTTTGAAAAGGGGAATTACTTGTGGTCCACTGAACTTTTTAAAGTGGCAAAAATCCTAGACACTAAACCCATAACTTATCGCCTGCGTGATACCAAAGATGAAGAGATTCTCGGCGGCTTTTATGACTATGAATTGCAAAAAGTTAAAAATGCTAGTGAAATCTATCAAATTGAAAAGATATTAAAGACACGTACTCGCGGGGGTAAGAAACAGTTACTTGTTCGCTGGCTAGGATACAACTCCGATTTTGATTCTTGGATTGGTGTTGAAGATATTGACAATGCCCAATGATTTCTATGTAACTTTCATGTCCAACGTTTCCGATCCTCTCTACAATGACTTGAATACGACAAGTGATTTTTGGACAAAACTCTCACCCGCCATCAAATTTGACGGTGCATATGAAGTGGCCCTTGTCGACTGTATTCTCAAAAATACCTATGACATCCTGAGAAAGGATCGTAAATATGAAATAAAAATTAGACCGTTTGAATTCGGTGATGAAGGTGCAATGGCAACTTTTGACTCTAATCAGTACCCTATTGCTAACATCCCCTACAGGGAATACAATAACATGCATGAACTGTGTCGAGTTATCAACAAAAAAATTGCAAGTCGAAAAAAAGGTGGTTTCACTTTCAATTACTCGACGGAACAAAGGAGAATTTATATTACCAATCCATTTGAGAATGAAAGAATTTTCCTCAATGAGAATTTACGTGAGGTTCTTGGTTTTAAAAAACGTATTATTAAGACAGAAAATTTCAGTGGTAGTGACCATGTTATCTATGCAGACTATGCACCCAGCTTCTCCACGGACACTTGTATATTTCTCTACGCTTCATTTGTGGAAACATCTCGGGTTGGTAATTCAAATGTTCCCCTCCTACGAGTTCTTGAACGAAAAACCAATCAAGAACATGTTCACCACTACAATATAAAGCATCTTCAGTATATTCCCGTAAACACTTCCTATTTGGAACTCTGTCAGTTAACACTAAGAACTGAATTAGGTGATCCAATAGCAATTTCAAAAGGCCTAGCAGTGATTACATGTCATTTTCAACCTATTGTCAACGACAAAGACGGTACAACCACCTAAAAAATGAACAATAGAAGAATTCCATTTGTCTGTCCCGATATTGACTGTTATGTTGGTGCTTTGAGTCCACGTCAAATAGGCAATGGATTGGACTACTACAAGGGGCGTACTACAATGTCTGGCTATGGTCTTGGTAGCTGGTTTGCTAAGCTATTTCGTTCTGCACTACCCCTTGCCAGAAAATATCTTGTACCTGCTGCATCAAATTTTGCTGCCTCCACACTACAGGACTGGGGGTCGGGCAAGAATTTCAAGGAGAGTGTTAAAGAAAATATTAGATCTTCAGCAAGAGCCGTTCGCGAACAATTAAAATCTCGACAAAATGGGGAGGGATTGAAAAGGATGCGTTCGCGTCATTCACTCATCAGTCTCCACCCAGGCAGGAAGCAAAGGACATCAACAAGGACTTTGAGAAATAAAACAACAAAGACCAATAAGCAGCAGAAGAAGAAGAAGAAAAAGATTGTTAGATCAAAGAAGGATTTCTTCTCTTAAGATGACTTATCTCCCTCACAAGGAATCATATCCATCAATCACTTCCTCATTGAATCTATTCAATGCTGAAAATGTTGATGTCAGTGTCAAGTATGGCTACTATGAACAATTTCACCCTCAACAACCCCTCTCGGAAAATATACACTTTCAAATATTTTCCAATGAAGACTATTTCATTGATTTGTCGTCAACATTTATTGATTTAATTGTTGTGGTGAAGAAAAAGTCAGATAATACAACTCCAAATGCCGGCGATGGTCTCTCCTATGAAAACTGTATTCTACACAACCTATTCAAACAAATTAATGTATTTATTAATGGGACATTGGTGAGCACTAGCAATAATTTATCCAACTATGCAAGCTACATACAATTTATGATGATGACGCCAAAGGCGTACAAGGAGATGAGAGGACAATCATTGGGCTATGAATATCGAACAGGTGTTGATACTGACGGTGAGTTGACTACTGCAGTGACCCAGGAGTATCATCTAGTTGGAAAATTAAATCATGAGATATTCAATATATCCCAATGGCTACCCCCCAATGTCAAGATTGACATAAAGTTACAGATGGCCCCATCGAATTTCATTCTGAGAAAAACACTTCCTGCAGCACCCGATGCAAATGTTATTATCACATCGGCAATTCTCCACGTCCGAAAACAACAAGTTATGAGCTCTGTTGCATTGGCAGTGGAAAAGCTAAGAGCCAATGGTAACAACATAAAACTTCTTGTCCCCCATACAATCACCAATCAACGTCACATTGCCACCGGTTCTCGTAGCTATAGCGATTCATCGTTTATCAATGGAGAAATCCCATCAAAATTGGCTTTGGCCTTTGTGAAGAGTGGCAGTGTCGTTGGATCCTGGACTGAATCCCCCATGATTTTAATTTTTTCGGTCTATCTAGTCTTGTGTGCAAAGTGAATGGTATTCCACTGTACACTCTATCATTTGACAAAAAATCCTATAGAACTCTGTACGAGTTGACCATGCAATCCCTAGATCATGACTCTCAACTATTTGAAAATGGAATAACCGAATCAATGTTTTCAAAAAATCATGGGGTTATTGTTTTGGACTTGTCAGGCACACAGGATATGAGCATAGTACGAACTGGGAATGTACGTTTAGAGTGTACATTTGCCGATGCTCTGACTGAGAGTATCACGCTAATATCACTGAGCCAATTTGAAACCTATTGGGAAATCACACCCGACGGCAGTGTTCTACTAGACCTTGCACCATGAACACAAATCAAATAATCAATTTATTTAGTATGGATCCATACATGTCCCAATACAAGTCCTATTGCATACCCTCGGACTTCATTGAAAAAATTCCAAGTGTTAACAATACCCTAATCATTGTTAATAGCAGTCCATCGACTTTGAAGACCGGTCATTGGCTATGCATCTTTCAAACAGCGAAGAATATTGAATTTTTTGATCCTCTTGGCCTATCGTATAAATTCTACGTTCCATACATCAGCAACTTTATTGAAAGCAGTGGGAAAACCATTATTCAAAATCAACGAAGAGTACAGGATTTAGCGACTAAGACATGTGGCTTTCATGCACTACTCTTTTTCATGTTCAGATGTCGTGGCTACACCTACAAGCAGTTTCTCAACATCTACGTTGACTTACCTCAATTGAACGACTTTCTAGTGGAGAATATACTTACAAGTGTATTTAATATTGATTTTAGTGCCCTAAGAATAAAATGTTCCAAAGATGTATGTGAAATTGTTTATTAATAAAAAAAAAATTATATACATGATAAAACGACTTTTCTACTCTTTTAGATTTCATCCACTACTAGGTATTTGTCAACAACAACTAGTGCAGGTAGATTATTTGAATTCACAGTGTACTGATTCTGATGTACTGCAATGTCAGGGTCACATTTTCTACAGTAGAGTGTGACTTCACTCTTGTCATATCTCTTTGTATAGTCAATGATACTATTCGCATTCATTCTATAGAATTCACATGTTTCAATTTGTGTATTTGAAGCAATTTCACAAACAGTGTCCTCAAGTGTCGAATCACATTCTGTCACTGCCAAATAAAAATCAGTGGGCTTATAATCAAAACACCCATTGTCTTCACAACAATGACGCAGAAACCATATTCTCTTGTTGTTCCAACAGTTGAATCGTTGACCTGGTTCCTCCTCCCAGAACAATCTAAAACCACGACGATACCAATCTCGTAGCAATAAACTAAAATCCCGGTTAGGATTCTTTCCAATCATACCGGGATATGTACTCTCCCACTGCTTACATTTTTCATAATGACAATTGGAGCATAGGTGGCCTCTAGGATGAGAGTCACACACCTCTTCAAGACAGGAATTACAACCTTTAATTTGTACAGCATATCCTCTATGCAATTTACACGGGTTGCATAATCTACACTTTTCATCATACTCCTCAATCATTGTGCAATTCTCACATGATGACCAACTGCCCAGTGAGTACATACATAACGGACATGTATGGAACATTTTGTCATGTGTTGACGCTCTCACTGCCACAATGAAACTGAGCTAGCAACATCAAAAAATTGCCTGAGATAGAGAGAGAGAGAGAGGAGTAAATCATCCTTGAGCATCATCTTTCTTATGAAAAAAAAGTCCTAAATTTCTAAAAACTAATGTTTAAAAGCATATCCACAATATCATTTTGCTGTGTCGTGATCAATATATCAATAAATTGTGTAAATGCATTTGGACCACGATGTAGAAGCTTCATACAATAGTCTAATGATGGAGAATCAGTTTTCATTATATCGACAAGCATTTCCCGAGAAAATATCTTCCTTTGAATAGACAACTCTAGAAAATCATCATCTAGAATCAAACGTTTTTCCATAAGAATTAGATTCCTCATGATTCGATCTTTCTCGAATCTATCCATTTTTTAGAGTCCTAACTCTCTCGCAACCAATTTCAGACTAATCAGAATCTCTTTTTGTACTCAAAATATACGCTAGTCTACTATAGAAAAAGAAAAAAAATACCATTGATTTAGAAACAGTTTTATTGAACATAATTACAATAATAATATTCACTGATGCATTTTGTTCTCATCAATATATTTCGATAGAACATCTAATGCTGACCGAAGTTTATTTATATGGAGAATATTTACTTTTCCAGCAAAACACAGCTGTTCCTCCTGCTTAAATTTGCTTAATGATATCACATATCTAGCATACATAGTGTCCCATTCAAGACATAGTCTACAACCAGCAGTTATTTCCACAGCCACATTAGGTACTCGTATATCGTTGCTGCTGCTGCTGTCGGTTCCATCATTAATCTCCAATAGTGTAAATGCACCACTCATTTTTTTTTCTCCACTAATATTCTCTCAAATAAAAAAAACTATTCTCTTTGAATCAAATTCTCTTATGCTATCTCGAATATAAACTGTTCAAAACTGATGGAGAATCAAATATGAAACCTGAATATATACAAAAATAATTGGCGAGTAAAAAGGGAACATCGGTTTTTTGGTTTACCACTAAAAAAAGACACTGAACTTTGAAATTGCGTAAATCCTCTTGACAAAGAGTGTAATGACCGAGTGTAATGACCTGTTTACCTACCAGAAAAACCTGTTTGGTACGGGGGCCTTGGCAAAGTATAAGTTAGATTACTACTAGTAATCCTATTTTTTGGTTGATCCCAGCTAGATGGAAAATAAACATAATTTTTAGAAGTTTTGTTTATTACACCCCTAACCAGTGGGATTGAACCACATAGAAGTACAGTTTTCACCAATATGGTTCTGGCTTACAGAATATGATAGAGAATAAGGCTTAACCTGCTTCTCCTTTAGTGGTGAAAATTAAATAAAAAAAAAACAAGTTTTTTCAATTGAAGTAAAGAGGAACATTAAAACTTAAAAAGAACAGAAATTATTACGTGTATGAGGGGGATTGCCCCCTCCTCAACACCTCACTCTTTACGCTAAAGTTTTTTAGTACTTTTAAAAAAGCTTCCTGTTGTTCTATTTAAACGACCCTTATGCTTCAGGAGTGGTTCTTAAAGAATTGGGACAAAATTCAAACTTGAGCGTAAAGATCGAGGTGCTGAGGAGGGGGAAATCCCCTTCATACACGTGATAATTTCTGTTCGTGTTAAGTTTTAATGTTGCTCTTCGCTTTCAGTGGAGAAACTTGTTTTTTTTTAATATAATCTCTGACCGTTTTTAAGTAATGCCAGGAAATCTGAACCCACCTTGATGGAGAAATCCTCATCCCAACGGAAATATCCTCTAGACAATTCACCCCCAGTGAAAAATTACCCCAGATAATTACGCTTAAACAACTCCACGCGTAAAATTGAGACGGAAAAGAGAAAGCAAGGCATTTAAAAAGAATTTTGTATAGAAATTCTGGCAAATTCGCGCAGTGTACAATCTACACTAACAAATTCACCCCCTGGAGACTTCCCTCCCCATAGAAAACTCCCCCGTGGAAAAAAACCAGCAAAAAATTCGCCCTTCACCTAAAAATGTATACAAACTTCACAATAACAAATACTATGTGTAAGAAATGGGCAAATTTTATGACTTAAAGACCTTTCCGCTGGGGCTGTAGGGGAGTTGTTGGGGTTCCACCCCTGTTTCTTTTCTTTTCAGATAAATGACCCATTTTCTATTCTGTAATTACATTTGCCTATAAGATAATTTTTAATCCTAAGTTGAATTCTGGTTGCTAAGTTAGATTCTTTCGCATTAAGTAAGCTTTGAACTAAATTCTATTTTGGACTTCCTGGTTTGAGTCATTGAAAGCTAAGTTAAGAAAAAGTGGAATGGATTTTGAATGGGGATTTAGAGGATTGGCCAGGGCCAAGCGAAGGTCCACCCCTATGCAAAGTTTTTGTACAGAATGAATATCATTTTTCAGTTAGTCTGCATTTAGACCCCGTTGGGAGAAGCCTATTCTTTTTGTGATATGTGACCTTTGGAAGATTACAAGTCAGATATTTTCTACAACTGTGTACTAATTTTCCTCGAACCCAGACAGGGTAGAAACAGAGTTACGAGATACCGTGATTATTATATTGACAGGGGGTTCGTTACCTCAAGGAGATAGTTAGATATTTTTAGTGGTGACCCGGGTCGGGTAGACTCTTGGCCTTAAAGTGGCCATTTGACCGCTCGATCACGTTATCATACCCTGGGGCAGGGTATACTGTAAATTGGTAATTATCAAATCCGATATTTACAGAACCGGTGTGGTAGGCGCGGGTATCTCATTATAACATTTGGTGCCGCCGGGGGCTTTTCCCTCCAGTAAGTGGTGTAGCACCATTTTTGCACCAATAAGAGGTGACACCCGTACATTACCACACCAATACTTGTGGCATTGTGGCCTACCGGTATAATAAGAGTCATGTTATATCCAAAGGTATAGATATTGGGCCTTTGAACTATGATAAGAAAAATGGCTATCTCAAAATTTTGATCGGGCGACTTTGGGAAGAAACTTTGGGACAACTTTGATCGGACGACGGGGGAGGGGGCCAGGTTGCCCTCCAATCTTTTTGGTCACTAAAAAGGGCACTAAAACTTTTAATTTCCGTTCGAATGACCTCTCTCAAGATATTCTAGGACCACTAGGCCGATACGATCACCCCTAGAAAAAAAAAACACGCATCCGAGATTTTTCTTCTGGCAAAAAATACAAAACTCCACCTTTTTTGCAGATAGGAGTTTGAAACCACTACTGTAGGGCTTACTGATACACTGAATCTGAAGCTGTGATTGTCATTAAGATTCTAATACTTTTAGGGGTGTTTCCCCATTTTCGAAAATCAGGCAAATTTTCTCAGGCTTGTAGCCTTTAATCGGTAAGACTAAACGTGATGAAACTTATATATTTAACATAAGCATAATAAGCCACTTCTTTCGATATATCTATTGGTATCAAAATTCCGTTTTTTAGATTTTTGGTTACTATTGAGGTGGGTAGCTCCTTACTTACAGTTCGTTACCACGACCTGCTTGAAAATACATCATAAGTAGTTTTACTTGTTCGTAAAAATCTTTTTTATTTCTTTGCATTTCTGCGTTTTTGCCGGAACCCAAAGAAATGTGTTTATGTAGGCACAAAGTCCCATCATATTTAAGACATGATCAAGTATACCCATGTTATGCATGCATATACGCAGTTGAAGTCCGGTAGCTGGCCCTTCCACATTTAATTACTACAAACTTCCAGGCTAAGAATCCTAAGCTAGGAATTTTACTTATTTAGGACTCCTAATTTTAGAGACGAATTGGTACATCTCTGTGCACTTGTCTGACCTATTTTTTTTTTAAAGAAAGAAGGAGGGCATCGACTTTTCAAGTTTCTGAAGGTGTCTGATGATTAAAAAAACTATTGATTGGTCTAATTCTTTCAACTTGCTTTTTCACTTTAGCGTTTCCTTTTTCTGGGGAGCATGAAAGTCCTCTTTCCCCATTTTCTGGGTGTACAGGCATTGTTGTATAGCATTCTGAAACAGTGTAAGGGTGCCAAAAATGTTTGAAGGGGAGAGAGGAAACCTATAAAAAATATTTTAAAGGGGGATTTCAAAAAGAGTTTTCTATGCTTGGAATCTTTCATTACTTTTCTGAAGGCTGCAAAATTTGCACTTCTGTTGAAAAGAAGAAAACTATCTCAAGACTGAATATGATGTATGTGAAAATTTAACCGTGAAATTCAGCGCATATACTCAACACGTTTTAATATATTTAAAGGAAGTTTTCAACCTTATGTACAAAAGTACAAATTCTCTTATTTTTCTTGAGAAGGATGCTAACAGAACCGTCTTGTCTGTTTCGTTTTAGTTCTAAAGGATCACCGTGTCTAATAACTAGTCGTGGATTGTCAGGATAGAGCTATTTCTTCAGGAAGTTGGATTTCCAGTGACATTTTCCAGCAGAAATAGGTATCACACAGCTGCATTATGGCCAATTTATACCATTCTGACTATCTGCGTTCACACCAGAGGCAGTGCTAGCGTTACCTATAGTAAAGACCATAAGGCTTCAAGTATTTTATTATTTGTTATTATTATTTTTTTTCCCAGAGGTACTTCATATGGAAGAGGTGGTCGTATAAACTTTCAAGGGGGCTCATTCAATTGGTAATTGGAAGTTCTAATGCCCTTTTTAAGAGTCAAAAGTGATCGAAGGGCAACAGGCCCCACCCCCATAACCTCATTTCCCCAAATGCATCCGATCAAAGTTTTGAAATATCCATTTTGTTCAAACTAGTCCAAAGATATGCTAACAAAAATTTCCGGGGTTGACAAAACCCCCCAGAACCTGGGGACAAGTGTTTTAAATTTAAACCCAGAGGCAAGCAACGTTATGGAAGGGGTGGTCGTATAAACTTTGGAGGAGACTCATTTGATTTGAAATTGAAAGTTTTAGTTCCCTTTTTAAGAGTCAAAAGTAATCGGAGGGCACATACCCCCCCCCCCCCCCACGTGCTCTTTCCCTTAAATGCATTCGATCGAAATTTTCAGATAGTTATTTTGTTCAAAATAGTCCAAGAATGACATAACAAAGCCTGGAAGAATGGCCGCATAAATTTTTGAGGAGGCGCATTTGATTGGAAATTTAAAGTTATAGTTCCCTTTTTAAGAGTCAAAAGGGTAACTAGCTCAACGCCCCCACGCCCTATTTTCCCCAAATATATCCGACCGAAATTTTGAGATAGGCATTTTGTTCAAAATAGTCCAAAGATCATATAAAAATGCCCCCGGGGTTGCCATAGCCCCCAGAGCGTGGGGTCAGGGGTTGTAAGTTAGGCCCCGAAGGCATATAAGACGAAGAGGTGTTCATATAAGCTTTGGAGGCGGCTTGTTTGATTAGAAATTGAAAGTTCTTGTTCCTTTTTAAGAGTTAAAAATAATAGGAGGGAACCTACCCCTCCCCCCTATACGCCTTCTTTTCCTTAAATGCATCCGACCGAATTTTTTAGATAGCCATTTTGTTCAAAATAGTCCAAATATGACATAAAAAAGCATCCAGGGTAGACACAGCTCCCTAGAGCCCGAGGGCAAGGGTTGTAAGTTTTAATTCGGGGGCATGTAAGGTTTTTATGGAAGAGGTGGTCGTATAAATCTTAGAGAGAGCTCATTCGATTGGAAATTGGAAACTCTAATGCCCTTTTTAAGAGTCATAATTGATCGGACGGCACCTAATTTCCACCCACGCCCTTTTTTCCTTAAATCCATCTGATGAAAATTTCGAGATAGCCATTTCACTCAATTACTCCAAATTTAACTTAACAAAGCCTCCAGGGTTGACACAGCTCCCAAGAGCCCGGGAACAAGGGTTGTAAGTTATGCCCTGGGGCATATAAGGTTTTTGTGGAAGGGGCGGTTGCATAAATCTTGGAGGATGCTCATTTGATAGTCAATTCAAAGTTCGAGTTTCATTTTTTAAAATCAAAGTGATCGGAGAGCATCTAGCCCCGCCCCACGCCTTATTTTCTCTAAATGCATCCGGTGGCTATTTTGAGAAGGCCATTTTGTTCAAAATATTCCAAAGATCATAAAACAATGCCTACAGGGTTTACAAAACCAGAAAATCTCGGGCAGGGAATATAACTTATCCTAGTTGCCTATTGTTAACATATAAGGTTTTTATGGAAGCGTTGTTTGTTTAAACTTTGAAGGAGGTTAATTTGATTGGAAATTAAAAGTAGATTTAAGTTAAAATTAAAATTAAAATCTAGTTCCCTTATTAAGAACCAAAAGGGATTGGAGGGGAACCAGACCCAACTCCTCACGCCCTTCTTTCCTGAGGTGCACCCAATCAAAATTTTGAGACAGCCAGTTATTAACTATAACACAGGGGGTTTAAACACCCCCCAGCCCCAGGGTTAGGACCGTAAGTTATGCTAGTTGCTTGTTGTTGCTTTAATACTTTGTTTACTTTGACAGTTTCTTTACTTTGCTACTTTGTTACTTTGATATTGTTACTTTGATACAATTTTGATACGTGTATGAAATTTTGATGTAACGAAAAAAAAAGTAATTCAAAAAAAGGTAATGGCCATGGTAAACTTTAGATCAGCAAAAATAAATTCCTAAAATAGTTCAAACTCAAAACGACTGGAAATAACTATTAAAGAATGAATGAAACCCAAAACGATAGAAATTAAATAAAGAGTCGTAGCAAACAAGCGTACAGCATATATTGATATAAATGAATAAATGAATCTTAAAACAAGCAAAACTTAATTTGAATATGCAAATCAAGCTTAAAGTAAATAAAATCCCTACAAACAACAGGTCGGCTACTGCCCCCTCCTCTAACTGTAATTAAATAAAAAAAACAAGTTTTTTAAACTGAACGTCAGGAGCGACATTAAAACTTAAAACGAACAGAAATTATTCCGTATATGAAAGGGGCTGTCCCCTCCTCAACGCTTCGCTCTTTACGCTAAAGTTTTTTATTGTTTTAAAAAATAAAGTTGTGGGACAGAGTCAAACTTTATCGTCAAGAGCGAGGCGTTGAGGAGGGGACAGCCCCTTTCATATACGGAATAATTTCTGTTCGTTTTAAGTTTTAGTGTCGCTCCTTACTTTCAGTTTAAAAAACTTGTTTTTTTTATTTAATTTCTGATCGTTTTTTAGTTAATGCAGCTTTTATTTTGGCTCACCGTCATTGAATAAGTAAACAAAATTTGCATAAAAATTTTACTTTTCTTTTGCTAAATGGATGTCTCTAAATTTGGTTATGACGTAATTTACAAATTAACTTACGTAACTAACTTCTATATTCGTATATTTTTCTTCTGGCAAAAAATACAAAGTTGCAGATTTTTGCAGATATGAGCTTGAAACCTATGTAATAGGGTTTTCTGATACGCTGAATCTGACGGTGTGATTTTTATTAAAATTCTTTCACTTGTAGGGGCCCCTCTTTAAAAAATCGAGTAAATTTTCTCAGGCTCGTAGCCTTTGATGAGTAATACTAAACTTAATAAAATTTATATATTTAGAATCAGTATTATGAACACATTCTTTTGATACATTTATTGACATCAAAATTCCGTTTTTAAAAGTTTCGATTACTATTGAGCCGTATCGCTTGTTTTTTTTTATTACGTATATGTTATTACGTATATGAGGGGGTTCTCCCCTTAGTCAATACCACGCTCTTTACGTTAAAAGTTAAAAAAAAATTGATTCACAAACCCCTGAATCACAAAGGCCGTTTAATTAGAATAGATAGCTCTTTTGAAAGCACTAAAAAAACTGTAGCTTAAAGAGCGAGGTATTGACTTGGGGGAGAACCCCCTCACATACGTTAAAATTTCTGTTCGTTTTAAGTTCTAATGTTGCTTCTTACTTTCAGTTGAAAAAACTTGTTTGTTTTTTATTTAATTTCTGATCGTTTTTTTAATAATGCTTGGAAATCCGGCGCCCCTTCATAGAAATGTCCCTTACCCCAAAGAAACATCCTCCAAGGAAAGATTTTCCAGAGTAATCCCCTCCTCTAGCCCCCCCCCTCCAGAAAAAAATCCTTCCTGAAAATGTCTGTATACTTCCCAATAACCAATAAATAATGCTGCCAAGTCCGGCGCCCCCTTCATGGCAATTTCCCTTCCCCCATGAAAACTTCCTTCATGGACAGATCCTCCAACATAACCACTGACCCCCCCACTACCAGAAAAAAACCCTCCTGAAAACTTCTGTATACTTCCCAATAACCAATACTGTATGTTAATATTGGGTAAAGTTGATAACTTTTAGCCCTTCCCCTGGGGACTTTGGGGGATTAAGTCATCCTAAAAGACATATTTATCATATTTTCGACCATGCTGAACAAAATGGCTATCTCAAATTTTTGATCGGGTGACTTTGGGAAAAAAATAAGCGTGGGAGGGGGCCTAGTTGCCCTCCATTTTTTTTGGTCACTTAAAAAGGGCACTAGAACTTTTAATTTCAGTTCCAATGAGCCCTACCACTATATTCTAGGACCACGGGTCAATACGATCACCCCTGGGGAAAAAAAACAAAAAAAAAAACAAAAAAAAAACAAATAAACACGCATCCGTGATCTTTCTTCTGGCAAAAAATGCAAAATTCCACATTTTTGTAGGTAGGAGCTTGAAACCTCTACAGTAGGGTTCTCTGATACGCTGAATATGATGGTGTGATTTTCATTAAGGTTCTATAACTTTTAAGGGGTCTTTCCCTCTTTTTTTTTGAAAATCAGCCAAATTTTCTCAGGCGCGTAACCTTTGATGGGTAGCACTAAACTTGATGAAAGTTACATATTTGAAATCAGCATTACAAGTCTGATTCTTTTGATGTATCTATTGGTATCAAAAACCCGTTTTCTAGAGTTTCGGTTACCATTGAGCCGGGTCACTCCTTACTTACAGTTCGTTACCACGAACTGTTTGAATTCTTAAGCCTACTGCGTCACTGGTGCTTCACTGGAAACTATGTGGCTTGAACAGTCTTGGAAATTAGTAACAAAGTTAAACTAGACATTGGACAAATAATGATATTAATTGCTGAAGGTTCATCAGTTCAAGATTATGTTATACTGTAATTCTTACTTTTATTTTCAGTGTTGTAATAAGTACAAAAGAAAATATTTGTAATGTAATTCGTTTTCAGTAAAGCACCAATAATGCAGTAGGCTTTAGACTTTTCTCAAGGAAATCTAGGAAAGGGGCAGCAGCCAAACTGTTGTTTGTAGTGATTTTTGTTCGTTTTAAGCGTGATTTGCGCGTTCAATTTAAGTTTTACTCGTTTTAAGATTTATTTATTCGTTTATTTTAGTACCTGCTGTATGTTAGTTTGCAATGATTGTTTATTTATTTTCTGCTTGTTCGGACTTCATTTATTCTTTAATAGTGATTTCTGTTCGTTTTGAATTTGAATTAATGTGGGATTTTATTTCTGATGATCAGAGGTTTAATACAGCCTTTACTTTTCTTTGAAACACTTCTTTTTCAGAAAGTGTTTTTTTATAATTAATCTACATAAATTAACTATTCGTCATAGGTAGGTAGAGAAGGAAGAGTGATTTATTACTCAGGTCCATCCTCCCAAAAGACTTTGGCATAATAGCTTGTAGGTTTTTCTCTAATCTCCCAAGACTACATCTCAGCCAAGTTTCGAAAAAAATTCTAATTAATTGCATGATTAGTCAAGAAATAAGTATCCCCATCCCCATCTTTTTAAGTCAATAATAATTTTCCCTAAAATTGTTCTCATTTGTAGGTTAGAATCGTTCCCGTTCCTAATAGATATTAAATAAAAAAAACAAGTTTTTTTAACTGAAAGTAAGGAACGACGTTAAAACTTAAAACGAACAGAAATTATTCCGTATATGAAGGGGGCTGTCCCCACCTCAACGCCTCGCTCTTTACGCTAAAGTTTTTTTATTGTTTAAAAAAATAGAGTTGTGAGAAAGTCAAACTTTAGCGTAAAGAGCGAGGCGTTGAGGAGGGGACAGCCCCCTTCATATACGGAATAATTTCTGTTCGTTTTAAGTTTTAACGTCGTTCCTTACTTTCAGTTAAAAAAACTTGTTTTTTTTATTTAATTTTTGAACGTTTTTGAATTAATGCAGGTTTTGATTTTGGCTCACCGTACATGAATAATTAAAACAAAATTTGCATATTATATTTGGTTAAATGGCTTTCTCGAAACTTGTTTAATTTTATTTACGAACGTTTTTATTAGTAATAAATATACGTAACTTAGAATTAACTTACGTAACGAACTTCTATATTCATAAATTTTTAACACGTATATTAGGGGGTTCGCCCCCTAGTCAATACCCTGCTCTTTAAACTATAGTTCGAATTTTTTTTCCAGTTCTTTAAAAATGACCTCTTAATCACAATCAGTTGATCAGTTGAAAAACTTGTTTTTTTTTTTATTTAATTCCTGATCTTGTCTTTAATAATGCTGGGAAATCCGGCGCCCCCTTCATAGCAATGTCCCTTCCCCCATGAAAACTTCCTTCATGGAAAGATCCTTCCATATAGCCCCCGACCCTCTCCTTCCCCCACCTACCAGAAAAAATCTCCTCTGAAAAAGTCTGTATACTTCCCAATAACCAATACTATATGTTAACATTGAGTAAAGTTCATAACTTTCAGCCCTCCCCCTGGGGACTTTGGGGGATCAAGTCATCCGAAAAGACATTTTTATCATATTTTCGACCATGCTGAACAAAATGGCTATCTCAAAATTTTGATCGGGTGACTTTGGGAAAAAAATGAGCGTGGGAGGGGGCCTAGTTGCCCTCCATTTTTTTTGGTCACTTAAAAAGGGCACTAGAACTTTTAATTTCCGTTCCAATGAGCCCTCCCACGATATTCTAGGACCACTGGGTCGATACGATCACCCCTGGGAAAAAAAAAACAAACAAACAAACAAACAAATAAACACGCATCAGTGATCTTTCTTCTGGCAAAAAATGGAAAATTCCACAATTTTGTAGATAGGAGCTTGAAACCTCTATAGTAGGGTTCTCTGATACGCTGAATATGATGGTGTGATTTTCATTAAGGTTCTATAACTTTTAGGGGTCTTTCCCCCTTTTTTCGAAAATCAGCCAAATTTTCTCAGGCACGTAACTTTTGATGGGTAAGATTAAACTTAATGAAACTTATATATTTGAAATCAGAATTAAAATCTGATTCTTTTGATGTATCTATTGGTATCAAAATCCTGTTTTTTAGAGTTTCGGTTACCATTGAGCCGGGTCGCTCCTTACTTACAGTTCGTTACCACGAACTGTTTGATTTTGCACTAATTGTCAAACCAAATTCTGCCTTAGATTTATCTATAAAACCAAGAGAGTGATTTAGTAAGTAATTCAATTTGACTCGCTGGAAGCGCTAAATGTTATTTATGTAATTGGACTAAACGCATTGAGAGAATCCTTTTAATCAAATCTATCAATGTAACAAAACTGGAGGGACGAAGAGGCCTAGATACAGGAACGGAGAGGGAGCAGTAAAAATAAAAGTGAAAATTTAATGCAAATTCAACGTCACCTAAACATAGGACAACCTTTTTTTTATAATTTAAGAAATAGCTATTGTGGTCACCACTCCATAGCTATGATGAAGCTAAATATTTAATACAAAAAAAGTAATTTAGAAGGACCCCTAGAATTGGTCACATATTTGGCGTCAATAGTAAAATATATTTCATAAGAATTTGTCATATTTCTGATGAAAATTCAGCTACACTATTGTAGTCCGTCCCAGAAGGGAGAGGGGAATATTTAAGAGATTCTAACCAAGTAAAACCTGGGCAGACTAAAATATGGAAATTTTTATATTTAACAGGAATAGAGATAAATTTTTGTTAAGACTGGATTCCTATGCTGTTCGTAGCTGAAATTACATTTTTTACACTTACCATCCAAACTATAGTGTGTATGCTGCTTGATAGTGACATTAACAACCTACACTTGCCTAATGCGGACACAAATGATCTTTGGTGGCCTAAGAATTCTATTCAGGCAGATAATCCCATTTAACAGGGTGTCCCCGAAGAACCAACATGTTCTTAACAATACCAGCTCATTGGGCCTTAAAAACTTTGAACTCGCCAGCTCGTTCTGGTTGATGCTGGATTTCGAGATATGCTAGCGGGAATTGATCTGCAGAGCAGAACTAAGAGAACATATGAGCTGGAAATATTCTCCGTCTCACTGAAACGTGTTGCCAGGGTTAAATTTTTTCCATCTATTTTTTACGTCCGTCAGATTGGCTCTCCAGTGGTGGGAGTGAGATTAATCTATTCTTGGTAATATGGGGCCTGTACCTTGATCTTAAATACAGCAGCCCACTTAAGGGCCTGGAATTTGATTTCAGCAATGCGAATATGCAAAAGTGTCTCTATAGAAATCCAAACAAGAAGAACAACAACGAGAAGAGGAAGAGGAAGGTGAAGAAAAAGAAGTTTGACTTTCTGATTGAGAAAGAACTGGGTGCCTGTGGTACAATAATAAAAGACTCAGCTGGATATGAGAGATTTTCTGCTCAAATTAGGCAAAAGCTTAAAAACATTTGACCGTGGCAATTCTATGATGTACATAAGAGACCAGTCACTCAGCGGTGTGATAATTAACCTTTATTTTTGTATCTACTTGTAGATGGATAGACGAAGAAACCACTTAAAGATGATGGTACAAGAACCTAAAGACTTATGTTGAAATAAAGTACCCCAGAATTCTAGCCGATTGTAATCACTTTAAGGGCGGAGCTGATATAACAGCAACGGTTTGCGACAACCTTAAGGTAGCCCTGTTTAATATGTTTCTAATATCAAACACGGGTTTTCCGCCGAAAAGATTCAACTGAATCGCATAGAGATTCCAAGCCACCTGAGACTAGGAACACGAAAAATGACAAAAAAAAAGATGGCAAGGGTAGATCACCTGTACCAAATTTATCATTCAACAGTAAATACACACATTGATTGTCATCGAGCGACAAATCAATCAAACAGTTCGTTGCAAAGAAATGTAAGTAAGGAGCGGCCTGGCTAAATAGTAATTTAAATCCTAAAAAACAGAATTTTGATACCAAAAGACACATCACAAGAATTAGATTTTTATGCTGATTTTAAATATATAAGTTTCATTAAGTTTAGTCGTACCCATCAATGGCTACAAGCCTGAGAAAATTTGCCTGATTTTTGAAAAAAGGGAAACAACCCCTAAAAGTCATAGAATCTTAATGACATCTTACACCATCATATTCAAATTACACCATCAGATTCAGCGTAGAAATTCAACCCTACTGTAGAGGTTTCAAGCTCCTATCTGCAAAAATGTGGAATTTTGTTTGTTTTTTTCCCAGAAGAAAGATCACATATGCGTATTTATTTGTTTTTTTAGGGGTGGTTGCGGCCCAGTGGGCCTAGAACATCGGGAGAGGGCTTATTCTAACGGAAATTAAAAGTTCTAGTGCTCTTTTTAAGTGACCAATAAACTGGAGGGCAACTAGGCCCCCTCCCACACCACTTTTGTCCAAAAATCTTTCGATCAAATTTCTGAGATTGCTATTTTGTTCAGCATAGTTGAAAAGCCCTAATAACCATGTACTTGGAGATAACATGACCCCCTACAGCCCATGACGAAAGGTTTTTAAGACATAAAATTTGCCCATTGTTTACGTATGGTATTTGTTATTGGGAAGTATGCATATATTTTTCGGGCGGGGAGGGGAGGACGAATTTTATGCTGCAGGGACTTTAATGGGGGAATTTGCCCGAATTCCTACGCAAAATTTCTTTATATGTCTTGCTTTTTCCTTACCAACTCAATTTTACGCGTGGAAGTGTTAAAGGTAATTGTCCGGGGTAAATATTCACCAGGATTGAATTGTCGAGAGGATATTTCCGCGGGGAGAGGGATATTTCTGTGGAGGTGAAACCAGATTTCCGAACGCTATTTAAAACGATTAGAAATTAAATAAAAAAAAACAAGTTTTTTCAACTGAAAGTATGTAGCAACACTAAAAATTAAAACGAACAGAAATTATTAGGTATATGAGGGGGGTTTCCCCATCCTCAACGCCTCGCTCTTTACGCTAAAGTTTAAATTTTGTCCGAATTCTTTAAAGGCAATCCCTTTATATGCCTAACAATTTCTCTTCGTTTTAAGTTTTAATGTTGCTCTTTACTTTTAGTTGAAAATTTTTTTCAACTTTTGCATTTAATTGCTTTAAGAGAAGATCCTATCTTGTTTAACAGACCTTTATAATAAAAAACAGCAGATCAGTCGCCCGATCAAAATTTTGAGATAGCCATTTTTCTTATCATAGTTCAAAGGCCCAATATCTATACCTTTGGATATAACATGACTCTTATTATACCGGTAGGCCACAATGCCACAAGTATTGGTGTGGTAATGTACGGGTGTCACCTCTTATTGGTGCGAAAATGGTGCTACACCACTTACTGGAGGGAAAAGCCCCCGGCGGCACCAAATGTTATAATGAGATACCCGCGCCTACCACACCGGTTCTGTAAATATCGGGTTTGGTAATTACCAATTTACAGTATACCCTGCCCCAGGGTATGATAACGTGATCGAGCGGTCAAATGGCCACTTTAAGGCCAAGAGTGTACCCGACCCGGGTCACCACTAAAAATATCTAACTATCTCCTTGAGGTAACGAACCCCCTGTCAATATAATAATCACGGTATCTCGTAACTCTGTTTCCACCCTGTCTGGGTTCGGGGAAAATTAGTACACAGTTGTAGAAAATATCTTACTTGTAATCTTCCAAAGATCACATATCACAAAAAGAATAGGCTTCTCCCAACGGGGTCTAAATGCAGACTAACTGAAAAATGATATTCATTCTGTACAAAAACTTTGCATAGGGGTGGACCTTCGCTTGGCCCTGGCCAATCCTCTAAATCCCCATTCAAAATCCATTCTACTTTTTCTTAACTCAGCTTTCAATGACTCAAACCAGGAAGTCCAAAATAGAATTTAGTTCAAAGCTTACTTAATGCGAAAGAATCTAACTTAGCAACCAGAATTCAACTTAGGATTAAAAATTATCTTATAGGCAAATGTAATTACAGAAAAGAAAATGGGTCATTTATCTGAAAAGAAAACAAACAGGGGTGGAACCCCAACAACTCCCCTACAGCCCCAGCGGAAAGGTCTTTAAGTCATAAAATAAACAGCAGATCATCGGTGTATCCGATATAAGACACATCCTAAACCCCAGAAAAACAAATATAACATGTGCTCGAAAGAACTCCATATTGT
Organism: Artemia sinica; assembly: GCA_027921565.1. Taxonomy (NCBI): domain Eukaryota; kingdom Metazoa; phylum Arthropoda; class Branchiopoda; order Anostraca; family Artemiidae; genus Artemia; species Artemia sinica. Next base: position 52,082,581 of record CM051262.1, on the reverse strand, counting down.
ACGCATTTGTTCGCTTGACTTAGCTAAGGCATTTGATTCTGTTTCCCATGGCCAGCTTTGGAATTCTCTCGCTCTATCAGGAGTTAATTCGTCAATTATTTTATTGCTGCGGTTTTGGTATGGTGATTGTTATGTTAGACTGAAAATGGAGCCACGTGTTTTTGGAAATATCTTTGTTAGGTCAGGTGTTCGCCAAGGTGGAGTTTTATCCCCATATTTATTCAAAATGTTCATTAATCATGTGTTGACTAATATCAAACTTACCTGTTTTCTAGACTACACCAATCAATCAATCGATCAATCTATCAATCAATCAGTCAATGAATTTATTCAATCAATAAACTCAACAAAATACACTTCAATATAAACTCCCCCGTAAGGCTCTATGGCCAGGAAAAAAAAAACAGGGGAAAAAACAAAAATGAAACAAATACATAAAAAACAAAAACATTTTCAACATCATACATTCACACCTTTAAGAGACTCAACACAAGAAAAAAAAAGAACAAAAAAAAAAATAATAAAATACAATGATCCACATAAAAAAAGAAGAAAAAAATCTAAAAATCAAAAACTAAGCAGGGGACTAACAAGCAATCAATTTATTCAGCCTGGACTACCCTATGATCAATCAATCAATTAATTTATTCAACTAATAAATTTACAACAAAAATGTCTATGGCCAGGAAAAAAAACAGGGGAAAAACAGAAATGGCATAAATACTAAAAAAAAAGAAAAAAAAAAGTATTTTCAATGTAATGCATTTCAACCTTTCAAAGACTCAACACACATACACACACGCAAAACAAAACAAAGAAGAGAAAAAAAAAACAATAATTAAAAGACCCAAACAAAAAGCGATTTTATGAGACCCCCCAAACAAAAAAAAGATGTAGGACAATCCAATAAATTAAACCAAATTCGAAATATATATTTGAAACCAAGCCACAAAAAATATTAGAAAAACTAAGTACCCTTCACAACAAACGTTTTCAACCCAGGCTAATGTCACCCGCCCCCCCCAAATAATAATAATAAAATTAAAAAAATATATATTTGAACATGAAAAATTAAGACATTAAAAAATTTCTTAAAATTCTTTTGAAAATACCAAACGAGTGACATTCTTGAGCTGACTCAGGTAGGCTATTCCAAACAATATGACAAGCAATTAATGGATCAAAGTCAGACATCACCGATGGAGTAAATAAAATATTATTATTCCTTGAATTGCGAAGAGGATGCGAAGACCTATCAGTGACAAAAGAAGGAGTAGTTTGAAGGGCTGTAGGAACATCACCATGAATTTGATAAAAAGTGAAAGACGCGCACGAAAGAATGTAGAGAGACTGCAAATCAAGTAATGGGCTAGTTTGGTTAGATGTAGAACAATTTGTTTCCTGTATAAGCCTTCTTGCCTTATCATATAACTTAGAAAGTGGTTTCAAAAAAGAAGAGAAAGTTGACATCCATATTGTAGGGTAATAAGAGACGTAGGACTGAACTAAGCAATGGAACAGAATTTTTGAAACTAAATCCAGGAAAAATGTGTTTTAGCTTCCTCAAAATCCCAAGACTCCTTGAGATCTTCATATTAACTAGTCTAATATGATGCTTGAATGAAAGGTTTTCATTGAGAAGAATACCGAGAAATCGGACATATCGTTCCTTAGGTCTACTGAGAGACCCGCTTGAAAGCTGGATAGCTGGACTTTTTCCTCCCCATTTGATTCCGTGGTCTCCCATTGCCTTTCCTGTGTTCCTTAAAAGAAAGTCCATCAAAATAATCCATATAAAGGGGGATAGAACACAACCCTGCTTAACTCCTGATTTAATACAAAACCAGCTGCTAACCTCATTTCCTACCTTAACCGCAACAGTGTTATTCTCGTACATAGCACTAATCACTTTAATGTATTTGTCTGGTATGCCGTACAAGGGTAAAACCTTTACTAAAGCTCTTCTATCGACAGAGTCGAACGCTTGCTCATAATCTATAAAACTGAGGACCAAAGGTGTTTGAAAACTCAGGAGTAGAAAGCTATCTTATGCTCCGGTACGAACCACGTGGTTTATGGTTTTCTCACCGAAAATGAAAAAACAGGATTTTTCTCACTTGAAAAAACAGGAATTTTCTCACTTTTAGGGATGTTTCTTGGACGGTTATGAGTGTCGGTCAATTTATTTGATGTTTTTCTCGGATGTCAACAGTAATTTATGTCTGTTTTATGGTTTTTGTCAGTGAGAATGAAAAAACAGAAACTTTCTCACTTTGATGGATGTTTTCTGGATTATTGAGTCTAACGGGGGGACCGGAATCAATGACACTTCATACGAATGTTATGATCCATGAATTAGGAAACATGATCACGTGTTTACTTCTCAGCCAATCAGCGAGTCGGTTTACATATTAGCGGCGGAGGGTATATGAGGAAAGGATTTTTGCTATAGTTTTTATTAGTCTGTGAATAGAATTCAAAGGAGTGAGAAGAACAGTTTGACTTTACTCATTTAGGTATATATATTTGTGCTGATGATGAGTGGAATGTTTACCCTCTTAGAAGTTGATAGTGGAGTTGATGGTAATAATACAAGAGCACCAAACACTGCGGTGGAAATCACGAGAGGATCACGGCTTTGTCTGGAATGGGATGAAGTATATGCAAGATATGTGATATCCTTGAGCAAATTTAAAATGGAGGATCAATTATGTTTCGCTGCTAAAGTTGATATAGCACATATGAATAGACTTCAATGTGCTTTAAGTGCATTGGTGAAACATATCGAAGACAATAAACTGTATCGCTAATTGTACGTGCTTAGTATTATTGTTGTTGTTGTAATTATTCAATAAAATTGTTTCGAAATCGAAAATGTTCCCTTTCTTTTCTGGTTAGGGCTAACGAATCAGGGTCAGTCTAGAGTCAGCAGTCAGAGTGAAAGGATTGAAAAATGAATAAATTTGAGAAAGAGAGAATTAGATCAAATCTAGTGTTTATGGAAAAACATTTGATTTTGGATGATGATTTTCTCGAGTTATCTCTTCAAAGCAGGATATTCTCTCGTCAGGGAACACTTGACAATATAATGAGGAGTGATTCTCCCCCATTGGACTATTGTATGAAACTTTTAAAATGTGACTCAAGTGCTTATACTCAATTTATTGATATATTAATTGGAACAAAGCAGAATCATATCGTGGATATACTTTTGAAAACATTGCCAATGGATTCAAAGTAGATGGCTCCCCCACCATTCGAAAGAGGTAACGTCACAGAGCTACTCCTCTCCACATTCCTCCACATTGAATTTATCCGTCAGCAGGAACGATCAGTTTCGTTTTAGCTGTGAGTGAGTCAAGTGACATTGGAAACCAAAAAATGTTCTATACATGTCCATTGTGCATGTACACTCTTGGCAGTTGGACTCAATGTGAGAATTGGACAATTATTGATGACTATAGTGAAAAGTGTAAATTATGTAATCCATGTAAATTACATAGAGGCTATGCAGTACAAATTAAAGGATGTAATTCATGTCTTGAGGAGGTGTGTGACTCTCATCCTAGAGGACACCTGTGCTCCTATTGTCACTATGATAAATGTGATCAGTGGGAGAATACTTACCCCGCTATGATTGGAAAGAATCCTAAACGTGATTTTAGTTTATTTCTACGAGATTGGTATCGTCTTGGATTTAAATTATTCTGGGAAGAGGAATCTTGTCTACGATTCAACTGTTGGGATAACAAGACAATTTGGTTTCTACGTCATCGTTGTGACAACACTGCCTATTATAACTATAAACCTAGTGATTTTTATTTGGTGGTTACCAAATGTGATTCACCATTTGAAAACACTGTATGTGATATTGCTTCAAAGAGACAAATTTAAACACGTGAATTCCACAATATGAATGCCAATTGTATCATTGACTATACAAAGAAATATGGCAAGAGTGTAAAAAAGGACTGTAGAAAATGTGACCCTGACTTTGCAGCCAATCAAGATGTATATACAGTGAATCCAAATGATTTACCAGCATTAGTGGTTCACGACAGTTGCCTATACACCGATGAAGAAATCTAAAGTGAAGATTTAAAGACATTGTTGTATATATATGCATTTTATTAATAAACAAATTCACAAACATTTTTTAAGCACTTTACTCTTAGGGCACTGAAATCAATATTATATAGGTCTGAGAGGATATTTTCCACTAGAAAGTCGTTCAGACGTGGATTGTCACCATATATGTGGAGAAACTGCTTGTAAGTATAGCCGTGACATTGGAACACAAAATATAGTAGTGCATGGAAGCCACAGCTTTTAGTCGTTAGATCCTGCACCCTCTTCCGATTTTGAAGAATAGTTTTCCCAGTGCTCTCAATATAGTTGCTGATGAGGGGTGTGTAGAATGTATAGAATGTATTGGTATGGTAGACCAAGAAGATCAAAAAATTCAATCGTTTTCATTGTTTGAAAGATGCACAGCCAATGACCCGTCAGCACAGTCGATGGACTACTATTAACAAATAGTAGTCCAATCAGGTATTGTTGACACTTTGAATTTTTCCAAGAAAGTCCGAGGGTAGACAATAGGATTTGTACTGGGACATGTAGGGGTCCATTTTAAATACATTGATTATTTGACTGGTGTTCATGGCGCCAAGTCTAGTAGAACACTGCCCTCGGGAGTGATTTCCCAATAGGTTTCATATTGACTTAGTGAGATTAGTGCAATACTCTCAGCCAATGGGTCGGCAAATGTACACTCTAAACGCACACTCTCCGTACGTACTATACTCATATCCTGTGTGCCAGACATATCCAGAACAATGATACCATGTGTTTTAGCAAACATTTCTTCGGTTATACCATTTTCAAATAGTTGAGAGTCATGATCTAGGGTTTGCATGGTCAACTCATACAATGTTCTATAGGATTTATCAAAAGATAGATTGTAGAGTGGGATACCGTTTACTTTGCACACAAGAGATGAAAGTCCAAACATCTCGAATTTATGTGGGCATTCAGTCCATGATCTTATTGCACTGGCGCTTTTTACAAATGCCAAAGCGAGTTTTGATGGAATTTCGCCATTGATAAAGGATGAATCGGTGAAGGTGCATGAGCCCATGGCAATATGACGTTGATTGGTGATTGTATGAGGAACAAGTAGTTTAATATTATTTCCATTGGCTCTCAGTTTTTCCACTGCCAAAGCAACAGAACTCATGACCTGTTGTTTGCGTACATGAAGTATTGCCGAGGTGAGGGAGAGACTTACATCAGGATTGGCAGCAAGTTCTTTTCTCAATATGAAATTGGAGGGTGCAAGCGTCAGTTTTATATCCACTTTAACATTGGGCGGCAGCCATTGGGGTATATTAAATATTTCATGATATATTTTTCCAACTTGATGTAATTCACTAGTTGTAGCATTTTTAAGTGCATCTGTACTATCAGTATTAGTCATATATTCATATCCATTGGAGGTGCCTCTCAATTCCTTGTATGACTTGGGTGTCATCAGCATGAATTGCATATAGCTTGTATAATTTGAGAGATTGCTGCTTGTGCTCACCAGCGTGCCATTGATGTAGACACTAATTTGACGAAATAGATTATGTAATATACAATTTTCATAGGATATTCCATCGGCCCGAATTGGCATTGTATTATCGGATTTCCGGACTTTCATTTGTAAATCTATAAATGTTGAAGACATGTCCATAAAGTAGTCTTCATTGGAATAAATTTGAAAGTGGATATTATCGGAGAGGGGTTGTTGTGGATAAAATTGTTCATAGTATCCATGCTTGACACTCACATCAACATTTTCAGCATTGAATAGATTCAATGAGGCAGTGATTGAAGGTTGAGAATCCTTATGCGACAGGTGGGACATCTTAAGAGAAGAAATCTAGTTTCGATCTAACAATTTTCTTCCTGGGGCTTCTTCTTCTGTTTACACTACGTGTCGGCTTTTTCCTTTTTTTCTTTGACAAGAGGGATGATGTCTTTCGTTTCCGACCTGAGTGGAGACTGATGAGTGATGCATTGTTACTTGACCTTTTTAAACCTTTACCATTTTGTTTTAGTTTTCTCACCAAGGGTTCGCGCACTGGACCTAAGATTTTCCGAAGCACTTTTTTTAAAATCCTTGCCAGAGCCCCAATCGTATAGTGTAGAGGATGCAAAATCTGTCGCAGCCGGTACAAGATATTTTCTAGCCAGTGGTAGTGAAGAGCGAAAGAGCTTAGCAAACCAACTGCCAAGACCGTAGCCAGACATTGACGAGCGACCTTTGTAATAGTCCATTCCATTGCCCTGTTGTCTTGGGCCAAGAGTATTAACATAGCAGTCAATATCAGGACAAGTGAATACCACTTTTTTATTAGACATCTTGTTGAATTTGAACGAAGGGACGAAAATGGCATGTAATCACAGCCAAACCTTTTGAAATTGCTATGGGATCACCCAATTCGGTTCTTAGTGTTAACTGACAGAGTTCCAAATAGGAAGTGTTTACGGGAATATACTGAAGATGCTTTATATTGTAGTGGTGAATATGTTCTTGATTGGTTTTTCGTTCAAGAACTCGTAGGAGGGGAACATTTGAATTACCAACCCGAGATGTTTCCACAAATGAAGCGTAGAGAAATATACAAGTGTCTGTGGAGAATGCAGGCGGGTAGTCAGCAAAAATGAAATTAGTGTTTCCGGCACTTTTACCATTGATTATATTGAGCTTAAAGCCAAGAACATCCTTTAGGTTATCATTGAGAATAACCTTTTCACTGGCAATAGGTGAACTAATGTAGATCTTACCCTCCTCCTTTGAATAGTTGAAATGAAAAGCTCCCTTTTTACGAGCGGAAATTCTGTTATTAATAGAACGACATAAATCATTCATACAGATGAGTTCCTCGTAGGGTACTTCAATATATGGATAATCCATCCAATTGATTTTTTGAATTTGTTCTTGATCACTTGAGGATGGTGGTGGCGGCCAATCATAGGGTCTAATTTTTATATCATATTTACGATCTTTTCTCAGGATGTCGTAGGTATTTTTGAGAATTCAGTCGACAAGAGCCACTTCATACTTTCCGTCGTCGAATTTGATGGTGGGGGAGAGTTTCGTCCAAAAATCACTTGTTCTACTCAAGTCATTGTAGAGAGGATCGGAAACATTGGACATGAAAGTTACATAGAAATCATTGGGCATTGTCAATGTCTTCAGCACTGACCCAAGAATAAAAATCTGAGTTGTATCCTAGCCAGCGAACAAGCAACTGTCTCTTGCCCCTAAGAGTACGACTCTTTAGTATCTTTTCAATTAGATAAATTTCACTAGTGTTTCTAACTTTTTGCAGTTCATATTCATAAAAACCGCCGAGAATCTCATCATCTTTGGTGTCTCGCAGTCGATATGTCGTGGGCTCGGTGTCCAGGATTTTGGACACTTTAAAAAGTTCGGTGCTCCATAAATAATTCCCCTTTTCAAAAATATTGGTGGTTCTATTAATTTGAACAGTATCACCAACATTGAATTTCTTCTTCACATTTTTTTTTCTTTTTCACCATTGGAATATTGCTTTAGAAAAGCATCAAATGTATTTTCATTGTAGTGAACATCCCGAGGGCTTGAGTTGGACAGAGATCGATGAGGTCGATGGTTGTATATCCGCATGATTTTATCTAAATCATGAATAAAAGCCGGTGTATTTTTCAGGCTACAATATCTTGAAATTAATCGACGAATCGTTCTTATTAATCGTTCAGCCGATGCAGCCTTTATCGGGCTGTGACTATGATAAAGTGTTGTATTATATTTCAATAGAACCTTTTGCACATGGGGATTAACAAATTCACTGCCACGAACCGATTGAATTTTTCTATATGAATCCTGTTCAAGAATACTTTCAATGGCCTAAGCAACTTCAACACCTCTCTTTGATCGCTGTGGAATGGCATAGGCATAGCGACTAAAGACACTGATTGCCACCAGAATATATTTGTAGGGTGCATTGTGACGCCGTTGAACTGCGTCTAAAGTTAAAAGATCCGTTTGCATTATATGCAGAGGGAAAAAGGCTTTAGTTTGTCGATATTGTTTGCCACGAAGCCTGTGATTCCGATGCAGTGTGTTACTCGATTCATTCTCTAGATACTCTTTTGCTTTTTTCAATGTGGTGCCGGAGACAACTTTAGAAAGCGTTTTGGGAGAACTTAAACTTCCCGCTTCACCAATATTTTCATAGCCACCTTTCAGAACTTCATCCATTTTGAACGCAAGCACGTAGTGTAATGTCCACTCCCCTTTTGCACACTGGAGGGTGAATCAATTCGTCTTCGCTTTTGACTAGCAGCCAGAGGGGTTGTAAAATCATTGCTGCTGCTACTGATAGTATTTTCAAATATTGAATTTTCTTCTTCTTTTTTAAATGGTGGTGTTGGTGTTGTTGGAGGACTATATTCTCTCAGTTTCTTTAGAATTTGCTTATTGCCAATAAGACTTTTGGGAAAGTTTGATACACTTAGAAAGGTGTATAGATTATTGTCAAAGGACGATTCGTCACCATATCACAAATTAAATCAACTAGATTATAACTTTTTCCCTGAATTATAATTCGTTTCCCTGTGCTATCGACTTGAACTTGATGTTCATCAGCAGTTTCCAACATGAGATAAGATAATACTCTTTTACTCTGTTCTCGATAGGTCACTGGCAATAGGTTTCCAATTTTCGATACAATTGAATTCAATTCCTTCTCCTTTGAATGTGCAGAATCTTGAGGAGATGTTTCCTGTTTAGAGGGATCAATGGCGGCGGTGGGTCTCTCACGATAAGGTTTATGTTTGTCCACACGTCGCAATGCATCTTGAAGTAAAAGCAGTTTTTTGTCATCGGCAATATTCTCATCATTAATGAATTTGCTTAGATTGTCTTCAAAATGTTCGACGGGCGAGAGGACAAGTTCAAATGGTGTCAATTTATAGGGTTTAGCCATTCTCTCTCTCTAGAGAAAACTGTTTACAAGTCCTGCAATTATTGGCAGTAAAAGTGTGAAAAAGCTACCGCCCGCTTGAAGGAGCCGTTTTCTTTTAAAAATTTTCCCCTTGTTTTTACAAGCCAAGGCGCGTACAGTGGAATGATGTTGCTTTGTCTGTTGTCTAACACCTTCTGGCAGTTGAACATTGCCCTCAGTTAAATTTAAACAAAGCTCAGATATTAGATTAATGAAATCATTGTCAACACCATGTTTGAGTATGGCCTTCCTAAGCAAGGGTTTTGAAGTGCTTAAAACAGAAAATAAATGCCGTTGTTCGTGTAGTTTCTTCAGTGTCATAATGGCAACTAATAGCCTTTTCTACTGTTCACCGGAAGATATACTGTAATTTCATTGTTGAAAATGTCGGTGACTACGCGTAGATCCTCGGGTGTGCTCTGATTAAGATCCAGCAAAATGTAACCGTAGGGTTTATTAGTCGCCTGAGTGTACGCTGACAACAGACATTTAGGGGCGCCGGGGTATATCTGTTTATTGAGAGTTATGAGCGAGCTAGAATCACGAACAACTCGATAGATAATATAGATAGTGCAATTCAAAGCAAGGGTTCGCATACATTTGCTCTCATGAAACAGATTGTGTAGAACTAGGGTTATGGAAATGTATTCATGGTGGGAGCGAACAGTGAACAGTTGTAGCATTTCCTGTGAGAACTGTTCAATGGATTCAGCCAAATCATCAATAATCAACCACGAGTTCGATTCAATACTATTGAAAACATCAAGTCCCCGTATGAATTGTATTGGTATGGTTGTGGCAATTGCTTTTATTTGATCATAGGACTCCTGCCAAATACTATAGCAATAGTAGATTTTTTTCGGCTTTTCCAAAAACATTTTATCGCAATTTTTAATTATTTTAGTTAAGAGTGTTGTTTTCCCCGACATTGAGGGCCCACACAGAAACGACCTGAAGGGTTTTTTAAATTTATACATGTTGCTGCTGCTGCTGCTGTTGACAACAGTAGGACTATAACTAACTGTAAATCATACGTGTCCAATGAATAAGTAGTAATAGCAATAATTTTCCCATAGATCTATCTAGTACGTTAACAAGAGTAACAACAAAAAAACAATATTTCATGGCAGCATTTATTTCGGTAACATGAAAACTCTATTTGTTCAACATGAACAACAATGATAAAAATGACACTTTATGTACAACATAAAAATAAACACTTTTTTGTCCATGAAGAGCAACACATATTGTCTTTAAAAACACTTTCTGTCCATCAACACTTTTCTGTACAACAACAACACTTTTTGTCCAGCAACATGAACACTTTTCTATACAACAAGAGCACTTGAAAACAACACTTGAAAAAACAAAGAAAAAAAAACACTTGAAAATTGAACTAGCACAGTTGAACATTATGAATTTAAAAATGGGGTCCCCCCCCCAGGGCCGCGGGGCCAAAGGCCGGCCGGCCGCGGGCGGGACCCCCAACCCTCGGGAGCCGGCCGCGGGAAGGGCCCCCCCCCCCCGGGAGCCGCGGGGCGAAAATGGATTGTAGACAATAGTTGTCGTCACTGCTGCTGCTGCTACAGGTTAGTGGTTGGGTTAGTTGAGGTTAGTTAATTTATGAACGGGGTTGGTGGTGGTTAGTTAATTTATGAATGGGTTGGTGGTGGTTAGTTGGTTAGTTGATTTGTCTGGTTAGGTTAATTTATCCAGACCAAGTTGATTGCGATAGTGTATGCATTCAACTCGGTCTGAAATACGGTAGTGGCCATGAGGCAGGACACTCACACCATTCTCGAGCACATAGACTTTGTCAGATATACATGATATTGCATTCTTTTCCACTCTCACAGTATAATTTCTATACTGTAGAGAGCGAATTGCAAGCACTTGTGCTCTCGGCACTAGGCTACTTTCTACACAGTCTCTGTACACGCTCATGTTGAAATTGCTCTTTACAAAATGTGTAGGCACCCCTTTACACGCCTTCTTTTCATCCCCACTATGAGTTTTAACGCAATAAACTTTAGGACCCGGGAACACCCCACTGGATATCAAATCACTCCCCGTCTCTGATTTTAACATTAATAGGGGGCTTGACGTTTCACCAACTCGGGGTAGAGTGATGGATTCCAGTTGGTGAAATCCATCCGCGAGCTGATGTGTCCCCCTTTTCTAGATCACCCAATAAATCTTCGGTCCCATTTACCTTTTACTATGGGGATACAGAGAATCTGTATCCCCATAGTAAACTTGAACCTCCCCCTCTCGTGGCCATTGCACCTTGCACACATTGTAAAAAAACAACAACATGAGCTTTTTGGAAATTTCCAGTACTGAACTGCCGCCCGCTATATTCTTGTTCAGTACCACATTTCGCTTTCGCCTGTGTAGAAGAACCATGCCAGTCTCTATGCTCGTGAACGATGTAAAATTGGGATTGGCAATAATTCGTGCACACTCTAGAGGGTCAGTTACAACGTCGCAGCGAGATCTGTTACGTACACTTTCACACATTTTGCCAAACGCTGAATTTAGGATGAGTTTGTACATTTCCTTCTCTACCTTTGAGTTTGCCCTAGAGCGTTTATCGACAAAAGTGTCGATAAACGTCTTTAAATATGGTCGCTGATTGAACTGCAGGACCCTGTGTATTTTGGTGATTTTGAAACCATTGTTCAACCGTCCAGTGCAAAAGCACATGGTGAACAACGATATTCTCCTTAGGGTCCAAATCAGCAATCAGTTTTTGCTTAGAGGGAGTCCAGTGCATCCCCATATCCTCAACCAATGATCGATTGTAGGGGCTCAATCAGTCCCTGCTCACGGGTCGATTGATACAGGGAAAAACAAAATCTTTGACGGAGTCGTGAAGCGCCAGAGGAATGTGACCGTCAATTTCAAAGAACCATCCTTGTGGCCCATTGTCCTCAACGGTGGTAATGTCGGGGAACTCACAAGGATTCTCAAGCCATTGATAGTTCCCACACGGCAAAGAGTAGTGAGACATTGCCGAGGGGCACAATGAGTTCATGTCCAAGAACACTGCATTTGACGTTGCACCGCTGCTGTTTTGTCCGCTCGGATCGGTTGACAAGACGCGGTCCCCATGAAAAACATACCCTCCTCTCATTGAACGCTCTACAAAAAGGTACTGATCTACATCGGTGATTAGGCCTATTTCCTCCCTACTAATTTTTAAAATCAAATCCATCACCAAATGGGGTGTGGAAAAATAATAGCCTATATCTAACCTGAACTCTGAATAGATTTGATCTGTGTTCTTACAGACTATATCCAACAGAGCTAAAACGTCACTGGCCAAGTACAGTCTACAATAATCCCACCCATTTTTACAATCGCCCTTAGACCACACCTTCTTGGCAAACTCATAGTCCTCGGCTGTGCATTCACTGCTGGTCAGTGAATTGTAAAAAGCTTCAATTGGAGGTAGTTTCACCTCGCTCAAGCAAGCGCCAGAACAGTAATAGTCGTATGCGTATACACCTTTGCAGGTCAACAGATCATACATTTGACTGTCTGGAAAGTGCTGTTTAAGCAAGGGAAAGCTATCAAAACTGTCGCTTTTTTGCACTTGAATCAATTGACTCAATGCCTTGGGAAAAAAACTAAAAGAATCTAAAAACCTGATTTTATTCCAACACGTATGCCCATTATTTACTACCTGCCATTTCAGCTCGAGAAGCAACAACTTCTTGGCCGATTTGGGAATAATGTTATAGGTAAATGAATTGTTTACCCATGGACTGTCTACTCCCCCTCCCTCCCTGTGCATACGTGCCAGTGCCGGTAAAATAAATTTTAAATCATAATTTGAGTTGTGGATAAAAACAGGGATAAAAAACTGTTGGCTAACATTTAAGTTACACGATTGATGCGCAACCCCTCTAAAATTACTACCCCCAGAAGATATTTCCTGCCACAAGTGATTATGATCTCTGACTTTCCCCCTCCCACCACCTCTTTTCCCTTTAGTCCCCTTATCCCCCTCTACAAAATCCCCCTTACAAACCCAACATATTTTTCCCAACATATTTTTTGATTTTTAATCGCGAGACGATCCTCTGCAGACAAAACCATTGGGTAATGGGTATTTCTCAAACGAGAAATAGCGCCATTAGCTGTACCAATTAGTTTAGTCAGTGCTTTGACCATACACTCGTTCTCATCCAATGTTTCTACTATTTCTAACAACCGCATGGTGTTAGAACTGTCTCTTTGCGCATGAGCATAGGACACTGCAATAGCTTGATGTTCTTTAACTCGGTTTGGAAATTGGGGATCATTCACCTCCACCAGCTTAGCGTCACAGTCCAAAGATATTTTGTTGCACTGGAGGAGGGTGTTTTGAAAATTTTTGAAACGTAAAATGGCCCTATCCCCTGAAACCGTTTCCACTGTCTGGTAGCCATGCCGTCTACAATGCCTTATGTGATTTTGCAACTTAAATTCAGTCCAAAATCGAGAGAGGCATGTCGGTCAGTAGAAACATACCCCCTTTTTCTTACCCTCCCCCAGAACTCTACTGATGTCTGTGATCGGGTTAAAATGGCCAATTGAATTGGCAAGGTCACTAGATGGGGGTGTATACAACAACCAAACCCAGTGTCTGACCAAATCAATTGACGGGCCCCTTACAGGGAAGACCACCCCCTTCTTTTTTAAACGAACCCCATCTTCAAATTCAGTTTCATACTGAACCACAGTAACGCCGATATTTAAATGGGCATTAGCCCTTTCAAAAATATCAATAGATCGTAGCGTTACTGGGTATTTTCCTTCTAAACAAGAGAAATCTACAATGGGGAAATTGGACCCTTCCTTCCCATGTACAGCCCAATCGTCTAAATTCGTCTTGGTAGCGTCACGTGCTAGAGGCTCGAATGCTGATATGAGGAAAGCATACCTGAAACATTTTTGACCTGTTTCAAAACAGATTCGCTGGACACCTTGACAACCTTCTAAATCTGGATTATATTTTAAAACTACTGACCTCTCAGACCCCCCGCCTGCCCCCCTCTTAAAATAAAATCTTTCTTAAATTTACAAATATTCACACTTAAATTTTCAATAAATAAAACCACAGACCCACTCCCATTCTCATTATAATTTTCAAGATGCGCTATAATTTGACCTACCCACTCCGAAAAAACACCCTCAAAATTTTCTAAGTTCGGAAAAATCGAACGCATCTCGGAATGTTCATAATGATAATAAACTTCGCTTTCCCCTCATTTAAATAAAACACCTTTAAAACAACAGAAACCTTAATTGAATCCCTCCCCCACAATTGAATTTGGTTCTCCAGCATTGCACGAATTTTATCTACATAGACATGCACAATTTCTACAGGATCAAACACAAATTTTCCCCCCATAAGTGAATTAAACGGGTCCCCAAAAGTCGCAGTGTAAACAACTATTGCATTTAAAATTGTGCTGGACAGCTGAAAGTCTGGAAATGGTGTCAATTGGTCATTACCCCCCTCCCCCTCTTGTATATCATCAAAACTCCCTCCCCCAAGTTGTTCAACAATATTTGGGGTATGCGAATGTTCCACTTCAGTTGTTTGAAGTGGATTCGTTAGGGTATCGGAGGCTGGAGGAGGAGGAGGAGGGTTCCCCGTTAATTCGTTTGTAAAATCTTCCAAAAGCTGTAGTGTATTTTGACTCAAGTCCCCCTGCCCAACTGCGCTATTATCTACATTAAAAAGAAAATCATTTAAAAAATCATCAATATTATCAGGTATTTGCTCATTAACGATACCACTCCATGGTGAATTGCTGGGGGACTCCACATGTGCCTCCTCTCCTTCACCAACTGATGATGATGGTGACAATGAATATGGTACCAATGGCTCATTTTCCTATAAATGAAAAAAATAGCTTATTTTCAAAGTGTTCAAATCACCCCTACTGTTTTTAAAATTTGGATTATTATTTACGTATTATTTAAAACGCGCTTAGTTGTAGTAGTAGCAGTATGCACATAGTAGCATTTGGTTAATTCAACAGAAAGAAAATCCAACTTTACGAAAATCTAAAACACATTACATAGAATTGACAATTTGATTTTGTTCAAAGAACTCCCCTCCCAATTTACACTATTTAATGCTCCCCCTCCGAGCCGGCCATCGCGGCGCTTTCCCGCAGCGCTTCCCACAGCGCTTCCCCGTCGCTTCCCCTGGTGCTTCTCGAGCCCACCGGCGCTTCCCGGCCACCACCGCGACTCCCAGCCGTCTACATAATGTCCAAAAAAATATTGTTAGATCATAAGTCGTTTCTCTCTCTCTCTCTAATTTCCCCTACACTGGGATTTCTAGGACACATTAGCTTAATTATTGTAAGCCGCCGCGTATGTTCTATTCCATGCGTATTCTCAGGGAAACACTACAAATAAATGGGAAACCGTTAACTCTCTTATTGCCAATACTAAGCCCTAAATTCTTGGCAAGTTGTAAGCTGTCAAAAATATTGAGCAAATTAGAAAATATTGGAAAATTAAGCCACCCTATGTCTACCCTCTCATTGAGTTAATCTTGCGTTTTTTTTTGCAAACGCAATGCAGATCAATAAAGAATATATCTTACTGCCTTTTATTCAAATGCTATAGTTAAAATTGCTAAAATGTCAAAGAGAAATGGTTCGACACTGAAGTAGAAAACAATTATGATAAAAACAATTATCTTTTCATTTCTATTTTGTCACCATTAAAAACGTTAACCCCTTCCCCAACAAATATCCTGGATTCAAAATTGACCCCCCCCCCCTAAATTTGGAGAATTAAGCCACCCTAGGTCTACCCTCTCATTGAGTTAATCTTGCGTAACTATTCAATAATCTCTTTTAATTTTGTAGACAATTCGTTCCCCTTTTTTCTCAGACATCATTGAAATATGCAAAGCATTGAATCCTCACACGCTTAATTAAGAGTAATCTCTCTTTCCACGGGAATGTTGTTTATGAAAATCTCCCCTCTTGTTGGAGATTCACACGCGGCTTTTACCGCAAAGGAGAGCCAGTTCATTTTGATAATTTTAAACACATCAAGGTGAAAAGACAATTTTGAGCAATAACTTCAATTAAATAATTAAATGGTGATGAATGGTGAGAGGAGGGAGGATGAGGTTTACGTAATGGAAAAAAGTGTATATTTTCAAGCAATGTATAAAGAATTTTCTTTTCTTGGGGGGGGGGGTTATACCCTGAATTTGAATATGTTTGGAGGGTGACCACGGAAAATAATTTTATTTTGAAAATAAAAATGTACTAAAACAGAACTTACATGGTAAATTGAGGCTGTCAAGGTTTCAAGCTCATCAATAGTATCCATTCTTGTTATTTCAACTGTGTCAAAATACTTTCTGATAATTTAATTACAATGCATGCCCGTTATATACGAAATCTCAAGGGTGAATTGTTATATAACGGGGAAAATCATATGTAAGCAAGCCTCTAATTGGCTGATAAAGGATATGTATCCGACTCGCTGATTGGCTGAGAAGGAAACACGTGATCTAACTGTTTCCTATTCCGTTGGGTCTTAACATTCGCCTCGAGCGTGCACTTACAACAACAACAACAACAATCAATTGATCTTGAAAGAAGAGGTCATTGACTCTGGTCCTCGTTAGACTCAACAATCCAGAAAACATCCATCAAAGTGAGAAAGTTCCTGTTTTTTCAAGTGAGAAAAATCCTGTTTTTTCATTCTCATTGAGAAAACCATAAAACAGACATAAATTACTGTTGACATCCGAGAAAAACATCAAATAAATTGACCGACACTCATAACCGTCCAAGAAACATCCATAAAAGTGAGAAAATTCCTGTTTTTTCAAGTGAGAAAAATCCTGTTTTTTCATTCTCAGTGAGAAAACCATAAACCAAGTGGTTCGTACCGGAGTATAAGATAGCTTTCCACTCTCAGGCACTTCTCAATTATTAGCCTAAGAGTGAAAATTTGGTCGAAACATCCTCTACCTTTTCTAAAACCGCACTGCTCTTCTCTTAAAACTTTGTCTACGGCATCTCTCAGTCTAAAAAGTATCATATTACTAAGTAATTTGCTACCTACAGAGACCAGACTAATGCCTTGATAATTACCACACTCACTTTTATCACCTTTCTTATAAAGTGGCTTAATTAAGGTTTTCCTAAAATCGTTAGGTACTTCCCGTTTTTTAAAAATCATATTCATAATCTTCAATAACAGTAGAAAGGGGGGTCAGACTCGTGACGGGCACCACTGCTGCCATCTACAATTTAGTCTAACGTTGACAGTACATAATTTCTGGTTTTCTCACTGAGAATGAAAAAACAGGAGTTTTCTTACTTTGATGTTTTTTTATGGTTTTGATGAAATTGATTTACATAATCGAGGGGAATTATTGATTCACGAAAGGGGAGACAATTTCTGAGAACTTGATTTACATAATCGTTAGGGGAATTATTGATTTACGAAAAGGGGAATAAAGAAACAAGTATGGCTTCTTTGATCTTAGGTCTGAGGGATAAACGTTCATTAGGTCAGAGAGAAAAATTAATGTTCTATTTTTAAATAGTGCTTCATTGATCTTTAGTGTCAGGAATTAGAAATGACATCACTTGTTATCTTGGAATTATGCGGGAGTCTAAAGAGATAGAAATTCTATTTTTAAATACGGCTTCACTGATCTTTAAGTCGGAAAGATAAATTGATATTCTAACGAAACCTTAATAGTGTAGCTAGGAACATTTATGAGATGAAGAGATTAACGCGGGAAAGGGTTTCTTAGTAATTTGAAATGTGACAGCGCAGGGATGCCAAAAACAAAAGGAACACGCTGAGATTACGTTTAGGGATTATTTGGGTGAAACTGTTTTAGACATTTTAGGGAATTATTTCGGCGAAACAGTTAGAGACATTTTAAAAGATGATTTTAGAAGATGTCTTAGAAGAGGATTTGAGTGTGGTCGTTATAAAACACAAGTTCCATTTGAACAGTGTCGTGAGGTCCCCTACCCCAACCCCAAAGGGCTCTGATCCCCCAACCCCAACCCCGAAGGAAGGCCCCGGTCCCAAGGGTCCCCCGGGCCCCCCAAAGGGCCCCCGGCGCCCCAAAGGCCCCTGAGCCCCCATTTTTTAATATTTTTTTAAGGTTATATTATATCTTTTCAGAACAAGTTCCTTTCTTAATGTCATTCCTTAACCCATTTTTACAAGTTGAAGTACCAATCCTTTCACCACAAATTTACTATAAGGCTTTTCGAATGCCTCAACATCAAGCAATACCTTTCAAAAGACATTTCAGAGCAACTTCTTTTCTTAATGTTCCCTTCTAAACCCATTTTCCAACTTGAAGTACCTGTCATTTTCACCCACAACTTTACAGCTTTTTAGATACCTCAACACCAAGAAATACCTTTCAAAAGGCATTTCAGAGCAAGTTCCTTTCTTAATGTCATTCCTTAACCCATTTTTACAAGTTGAAGTACCCATCTTTTTCACCCACAACTATACTTTACATCTTTTTGGATCCCTCAACATCAAGCAATACCTTTCAAAAGGCATTTCAGAGCAACTTCTTTTCTTAATGTCCCTTCTAAACCCATTTTCCAACTTGAAGCATCCATCCTTTTCACCCACAATTATACTTTACAGCTTTTTTGGATACCTCAACACCAAGAAATACCTTTCAAAAGACATTTCAGAGCAAGTTCCTTTGTTAATGTCCCTTCTAAACCCATTTTACAAGTTGAAACATCCATCCTTTTCACCCACAACTATACTTTACAGCTTTTTGGATACCTCAACACCAAGAAATACCTTTCAAAAGCCATTTCAGAGCAAATTCCTTTCTTAATGTCCCTTCTAAACCCATTTTCCAACTTGAAGTACCCATCCTTTTCACCCACAACTTTACTTTACAGCTTTTTGGATACCTCAACACCAAGAAATACTTTTCAAAAGGCATTTCAGAGCAAGTTCCTTTCTTAATGTCACTCCTTAGCCCATTTTACAAGTTGAAGTACCCATCCTTCTCACTCACAACTATACTTTACAGCTTTTTGGATACCTCAACACCAAGAAATACTTTTCAAAAGACATTTCAGAGCAAGTTATTTTCTTAATATCCATCCTAAACCCACTTTACAAGTTGAAGTTCCCATCCTTCTCACCCACAACTTTACTTTACAGCTTTTTTGGACACCTCAACATCAAGCAATACCTTTCAAAAGACATTTCAGAGCAAGTTACTTTTTTAATGTCCCTTATAAACCAATTTTACAAGTTTAAGTTCCCATCCTTCTCACCCACAACTTTACTTTATGACTTTTTGCACACCTCAACACCAAGCAATACTTTTCAAAAGACATTTCAGAGCAAGTTACTTTCTTAATGTTCCCTTCTAAACCCACTTTACAAGTTGAAGCATCCATCCTTTTCACCCACAACTTTACTTTACAGCTTTTTGGATACCTCAACACCAAGCAATACTTTTCAAAAGACATTTCAGAACAAGTTCCTTTCTTAATGTCACTCCTAAACCCATTTTTACAACTTGAAGTACCCATCCTTTTCACCCACAACCTTACTTTACAGCTTTTTGGATACCTCAATATCAAGAAATACTTTTCAAAAGACATTTCAGAGCAACTTCTGTTCTTAATGTTCCATTCTAAACCCTTTTTACAAGTTGAAGCATCCATCCTTTTCACCCACAACTTTACTTTACAGCTTTTTGGATACCTCAACACCAAGCAATACTTTTCAAAAGACATTTCAGAGCAAGTTCCTTTCTTATTGTCATTCCTTAACCCATTTTTACAAGTTGAAGTACCCATCTTTTTCACCCACAACTTTACTCTACAGCTTTTTGGATACCTCAACATCAAGAAATACTTTTCAAAAGGCATTTCAGAGCAACTTCTTTTCTTAATGTCCCTTCTAAACCCACTTTACAAGTTGAAGCATCCATCCTTTTCACCCACAACTTTACTTTACAGCTTTTTGGATACCTCAACACCAAGCAATACTTTTCAAAAGGCATTTCAGAACAAGTTCTTTTCATAATATCCCTCCTAAACCCATTTTCCAACTTGAAGTACCCATCCTTTTCACCCACAACTTTAATTTACAGCTTTTTGAATGCTCCAACACCAAGCAATACCTTTCAAAAGACATTTCAGAGCAAGTTCCTTTCTTAATGTCATTCATTAACCCATTTTACAAGTTGAAGTACCTATCCTTCTCACCCACAACTTTACTTTACAGCTTTTTGGATAGCTCAACACCAAGAAATACTTTTCAAAAGGCATTTCAGAGCAAGTTCCTTTCTTAATGTCCCTTCTAAACCTATCTTACAACTTGAAGTACCCATCATTTTCACCCACAACTTCACTTTACAGCTTTTTTGGATGCCTCAACACCAAGAAATACTTTTAAAAAGACATTTCAGAACAAGTTCCTTTCTTAATGTCCCTTCTAAACCCATTTTCCAACTTGAAGTACCCATCCTTTTCACCCACAACTTTACTTTACAGCTTTTTGGATACCTCAACACCAAGAAATACCTTTCAAAAAACATTTCAGAGCAAGTTCTTTTCTTAATGTCCATCCTAAACCCACTTTACAAGTTTAAGTACCCATCCTTTTCACCCAAAACTTTACTTTAGAGCTTTTTGGATACCTCAACACCAAGAAATACCTTTCAAAACAGATTTCAGAGCAAGTTCTTTTCTTAATGTCCCTCCTAAACCCATTTTACAAGTTGAAGCATCCTTCCTTTTCACCCACAACTCTAGTTTACAGCTTTTTGGATACCTCAACACCAAGCAGTACTTTTCAAAAGACACTTCAGAGCAAGTTCCTTTCTTAATGTCATTCCTAAGCCCATTTTACAAGTTGAAGCATCCATGCCTTTCAAAAGACATTTCAGAGCAAGTTCCTTTCTTAATGTCCCTTCTAAACCCAATTTCCAACTTAAAGTACCCATCTTTTTCACCCACAACTTTACTTTACAGCTTTTTGGATACCTCAACACCAAGAAACACTTTTCAAAAACCATTTCAGAGCAAGTTCCTTTCTTAATGTCCCTTCTAAACCCATTTTCCAACTTGAAGTACCCATCCTTTTCACCCACAACTTTACTTTACAGCTTTTTGGATACCTCAACACCAAGAAATACTTTTCAAAAGACATTTCAGAGCAAGTTCCTTTCTTAATGTCTCTTCTAAACCCATTTTCCAACTTGAAGTACCCATCCTTTTCAACCACAACTTTACTTTACAGCTTTTTGGATACCTCAACACCAAGAAATACCTTTCAAAAGGCATTTCAGAGCAAGTTCCTTTCTTTATGTCCATTCTAAACCCATTTTCCAACTTGAAGTACCCATCCTTTTCACCCACAACTTTACTTTACAGCTTTTTGGATACCTCAACACCAAGAAATACTTTTCAAAAGGCATTTCAGAGCAAGTTCCTTTCTTAATGTCCCTTCTAAACCTATCTTACAACTTGAAGTACCCATCATTTTCACCCACAACTTCACTTTACAGCTTTTTTGGATGCCTCAACACCAAGAAATACTTTTCAAAAGACATTTCAGAACAAGTTCCTTTCTTAATGTCCCTTCTAAACCCATTTTCCAACTTGAAGTACCCATCCTTTTCACCCACAACTTTACTTTACAGCTTTTTGGATACCTCAACACCAAGAAATACCTTTCAAAAGACATTTCAGAGCAAGTTATTTTCTTAATGTCCATCCTAAACCCACTTTACAAGTTTAAGTACCCATCCTTTTCACCCAAAACTTTACTTTAGAGCTTTTTGGATACCTCAACACCAAGAAATACCTTTCAAAACAGATTTCAGAGCAAGTTCTTTTCTTAATGTCCCTCCTAAACCCATTTTACAAGTTGAAGCATCCTTCCTTTTCACCCACAACTCTAGTTTACAGCTTTTTGGATACCTCAACACCAAGCAGTACTTTTCAAAAGACACTTCAGAGCAAGTTCCTTTCTTAATGTCATTCCTAAGCCCATTTTACAAGTTGAAGCATCCATACCTTTCAAAAGACATTTCAGAGCAAGTTCCTTTCTTAATGTCCCTTCTAAACCCAATTTCCAACTTAAAGTACCCATCTTTTTCACCCACAACTTTACTTTACAGCTTTTTGGATACCTCAACACCAAGAAACACTTTTCAAAAACCATTTCAGAGCAAGTTCCTTTCTTAATGTCCCTTCTAAACCCATTTTCCAACTTGAAGTACCCATCCTTTTCACCCACAACTTTACTTTACAGCTTTTTGGATACCTCAACACCAAGAAATACTTTTCAAAAGACATTTCAGAGCAAGTTCCTTTCTTAATGTCCCTTCTAAACCCATTTTACAACTTGAAGTACCCATCCTCTTCAACCACAACTTTACTTTACAGCTTTTTGGATACCTCAACACCAAGAAATACTTTTCAAAAGACATTTCAGAGCAAGTTCCTTTCTTAATGTCTCTTCTAAACCCATTTTCCAACTTGAAGTACCCATCCTTTTCACCCACAACTTTACTTTACAGCTTTTATGATACCTCAACACCAAGAAATACTTTTCAAAAGACATTTCAGAGCAAGCTCTTTTCATAATGTCCCTCCTAAACCCATTTTACAAGTTGAAGTACCCATCCTTTTCATTCTCAACTTTAATTTACAGCTTTTTGAATGCTCCAACACCAAGAAATACTTTTCAAAAGGCATTTCAGAACCAGTTATTTTCTTAATGACATTCCTAAGCCCATTTTACAAGTTGAAGTATCCATCCTTTACACCCACAACTTTACTTTACAGCTTTTTGGATACCTCAGCACCAAGAAATACTTTTCAAAAGACATTTCAGAGCAAGTTCCTTTCTTAATGTCGCTTCTAAACACATTTTCCAACTTGAAGCATCCTCCCTTTTCACCCCCACCTTATCTTTACAGCTTTTTGGATACCTCAACACCAAGAAATACCTTTCGAAAGACATTTCAGAACAAGTTCTTTTCATAATGTCCCTCCTAAACCCATTTTCCAACTTGAAGTACCCATCCTTTTCACCCAGAACTATACTTCACAGCTTTTTGGATACCTCAACACCAAGCAATACTTTTCAAAAGACACTTCAGAGCAAGTTACTTTCTTAATGTCCCTCCTAAACTCGTTTTACAAGTTGAAGCATCCATCCTTTTCACCCACAACTTTACTTTACAACTTTTTTACACGACGCAATATCATGCAAGATTCCACTTCAGTTCAGATTTTTCTCAAAGAGATGAAAAAATTTAAAATACTGTTCCAAATTTTTCATAGAAGATAGAAAGTTCAAGTTACCTTCTGAATTTTATCAAAGAACTTACAGTTCAATTTTAATTTCTCCAGAGAAAATAAAAATCTTCCACTTCAGTTCTTAATTTCACAAAGACACAAGGAAATTTAAAGTTCTATTTGAAATTTTTCCGTAGAAGATAGAAAAAGCTATACCATACTTGTGAATATTTTCCCGGAAGATAAAAAGTTCTACTTCAATTTTAAATTTTCTTAAATTCAGTTCCGACTTTTCACATAGAGATGAAAAATTTCAAGTTCTGTTCCAAATTTTTCATTGAAGATAGGAAAAGTTATACTTTGATCGTGAATATTCAAGTTCTCTTCTGAGTTTTACCAAAGAACATAATTCAATTCTAATTTCTCCACAGAAAATAAAAAGCTTCCACTTCAGTTTTAAGTTAACCAAGACATAAAAAATTTAAAGTTCAGTTCTAAATTTTTCCGTAGAAGATATGAAAAGTTATACTAGAGAAAAGTTATGATAGAAGGGACATTAAGAACGGAGCTTGCTCTGAAATGTCTTTTGAAAGGTATGGATGCTTCAACTTGTAAAATGGGCTTAGGAATGACATTAAGAAAGGAACTTGCTCTGAAATGTCTTTTGAAAAGTATTGCTTGGTGTTGAGGTATCCAAAAAGCTGTAAAGTAGAGTTGTGGGTGAGAAGGAAGGATGCTTCAACTTGTAAAATGGGTTTAGGATGGACATTAAGAAAATAACTTGCTCTGAAATGTCTTTTGAAAGGTATTTCTTGGTGTTGAGGTATCCAAAAAGCTGTAAAGTAAAGTTGTGGGTGAAAAGGATGGGTACTTCAAGTTGGAAAATCGGTTTAGAAGGGACATTAAGAAAGGAACTTGCTCTGAAATGTCTTTTGAAAAGAATTTCTTGGTGTTGAGGTATCCAAAAAGCTGTACAGTAAAGTTTTGGGTGAAAAAGATGGGTAGTTCAAGTTAGAAAATGGGTTTAGAAGGGACATAAAGAAAAGAAGTTGCTCTGAAATGTCTTTTGAAAAGTATTTCTTGGTGTTGAGGTATCCAAAAAGCTGTAAAGTAAAGTTGTGGGTGAAAAGGATGGATGCTTCAACTTGTAAAATGGGCTTAGGAATGACATTAAGAAAGGAACTTGTTCTGAAATGTCTTTTGAAAAGTATTTCTTGGTGTTGAGGTATCCAAAAAAGCTGTAAAGTAAAGTTGTGGGTGAAAAGGATGGGTACTTCAAGTTGTAAGATAGGTTTAGAAGGGACATTAAGAAAGGAACTTGCTCTTAAATGCCTTTTGAAAAGTATTTCTTGGTGTTGAGGTATCCAAAAAGCTGTAAAGTAAAGTTGTGGGTGAGAAGGATGGGTACTTCAACTTGTAAAATGGGTTAAGGAATGACATTAAGAAAGGAACTTGCTCTGAAATGTCTTTTGAAAGGTATTGCTTGGTGTTGGAGCATTCAAAAAGCTGTAAATTAAAGTTGTGGGTGAAAAGGATGGGTACTTCAAGTTGGAAAATGAGTTTAGGAGGGACATTTTGAAAAGAACTTGTTCTGAAATGCCTTTTGAAAAGTATTGCTTGGTGTTGAGGTATCCAAAAAGCTGTAAAGTAAAGTTGTGGGTGAAAAGGAAGGATGCTTCAAGTTGGAAAATGTGTTTAGAAATGACATTAAGAAAGGAACTTGTTCTGAAATGTCTTTTGAAAAGTATTTCTTAGTGTTGAGGTATCCAAAAAAGCTGTAAAGTAAAGTTGTGGGTGAAAAGGATGGATGCTTCAACTTGTAAAGTGGGTTTAGAAGGGACATTAAGAAAAGAAGTTGCTCTGAAATGCCTTTTGAAAGGTATTTCTTGATGTTGAGGTATCCAAAAAGCTGTAGAGTAAAGTTGTGGGTGAAAAAGATGGGTACTTCAACTTGTAAAAATGGGTTAAGGAATTACAATAAGAAAGGAACTTGCTCTGAAATGTCTTTTGAAAAGTATTGCTTGGTGTTGAGGTATCCAAAAAGCTGTAAAGTAAAGTTGTGGGTGAAAAGGATGGATGCTTCAACTTGTAAAGTGTGTTTAGAATGGAACATTAAGAAAAGAAGTTGCTCTTAAATATCTTTTGAAAAGTATTTCTTGATGTTGAGCTATCCAAAAAGCTGTAAAGTAAAGTTGTGGGTGAAAAGGATGGGTACTTCAAGTTGTAAAAATGGGTTTAAGAGTGACATTAAGAAAGGAACTTGCTCTGAAATGTCTTTTGAAAAGTATTGCTTGGTGTTGAGGTATCCAAAAAGCTGTAAAGTAAAGTTTGGGGGTGAAAAGGATGGATGCTTCAACTTGTAAAGTGGGTTTAGAAGGGAACATTAAGAAAGTAACTTGCTCTGAAATGCCTTTTGAAAAGTATTGCTTGGTGTTGAGGTGTGCAAAAAGTCATAAAGTAAAGTTGTGGGTGAGAAGGATGGGAACTTCAACTTGTAAAATGGGTTTAGAATGGACATTAACAAAGTAACTTGCTCTGAAATGTCTTTTGAAAGGTATTGCTTGATGTTGAGGTGTCCAAAAAAGCTGTAAAGTAAAGTTGTGGGTGAGAAGGATGGGAACTTCAACTTGTAAAGTGGGTTAAGGAGTGACATTAAGAAAGGAACTTGCTCCGAAATGCCTTTTGAAAAGTATTTCTTGGTGTTGAGGTATCCAAAAAGCTGTAAAGTAAAGTTGTGGGTGGAAAGTATGGGTACTTCAAGTTGGAAAATGGGTTTAGAAGGGACATTAAGAAAGGAACTTGCTCTGAAATGGCTTTTGAAAGGTATTTCTTGGTGTTGAGGTATCCAAAAAGCTGTAAAGTATAGTTATGGGTGAAAAGGATGGATGTTTCAACTTGTAAAATGGGTTTAGAAGGGACATTAACAAAGGAACTTGCTCTGAAATGTCTTTTGAAAGGTATTTCTTGGTATTGAGGTACCCAAAAAAGCTGTAAAGTATAATTGTGGGTGAAAAGGATGGATGCTTCAAGTTGGAAAATGGGTTTAGAAGGGACATTAAGAAAAGAATTTGCTCTGAAATGCCTTTTGAAAGGTATTGCTTGATGTTGAGGTATCCAAAAAGCTGTAAAGTATAGTTGTTGGTGAAAAAGATGGGTACTTAAACTTGTAAAAACGGGTTAAGGAATGACATTAAGAAAGGAACTTGCTCTGAAATGCCTTTTGAAAGGTATTTCTTGGTGTTGAGATATCTAAAAAACTGTAAAGTTGTGGGTGAAAAGGACAGGTACTTCAAGTTGGAAAATGGGTTTAGAAGGGAACATTAAGAAAAGAAGTTGCTCTGAAATGTCTTTTGAAAGGTATTGCTTGATGTTGAGGTATTCGAAAAGCCTTATAGTAAAGTTGTGGTGAAAGGATTGGTACTTCCACTTGTAAAAATGGGTTAAGGAATGACATTAAGAAAGGAACTTGTTCTGAAAAGATATAATATAACCTTAAAAATATTAGAAAATGGGGGCTCAGGGGCCTTTGGGGCGCCGGGGGCCCTTTGGGGGGCCCGGGGGACCCTTGGGACCGGGGGCTTCCTTCGGGGTTGGGTTAGGGGGATCAGAGCCCTTTGGGGTTGGGGTAGGGGACCTCAAGACACTGTTCAAATGGAACTTGTGTATTACAGCGACCACACTCAAATCCTCTTCTAAAACATCTTCTAAAGTCATCTTTAAAATGTCTCTAACTGTTTTGCCGAAATAATTCCCTAAAATGTCTAAAACAGTTTCACCCAAATAATCCCTAAACGTAATCTCAGCGTGATCCTTTTGTTTTTGGCATCCCTGCGCTGTCACATTTCAAATTACTAAGAAACCCTTTCCCACGTTAATCTCTTCATCTCATAAATGTTCCTAGCTACACTATTAAGGTTTCGTTAAAATATCAATTTATCTCTCCGACTTAAAGATCAGTGAAGCCGTATTTAAAAATAGAATTTCTATCTCTTTAGACTCCCGCATTATTCCAAGATAACAAGTGATGTCATTTCTAATTCCTGACACTAAAGATCAATGAAGCCCTGTTTAAAAATAGAATATTAATTTTTCTATCTGACCTAAAGAACGTTTATCCCTCAGACCTAAGATCAAAGAAGCCGTACTTGTTTCTTTATTCCCCTTTTCGTAAATCAATAATTCCCCTAACGATTATGTAAATCAAGTTCTCAGAAATTCTCTCCCCTTTCGTGAATCAATAATTCCCCTCAATTATGTAAATCAATTTCATCGAAACCATAAAAATACATCAAAGTGAGAAAACTCCTGTTTTTTCATTCTCAATGAGAAAACCATAAATTATGTACTGTCAACGTTAGACTAAAGTGTAGTTGGCAAACAATGGTGCCCGTCACGAGTCGGACCCCCCTTTCTACTAATAACTTATTTCTAACCTCAGACCCACCATATTTAAGAAACTCATTTACCATCCTATCAGCACCTGGAGCCTTATTATTCTTTAATCCTTTAGTACAGTTGCTAATTCCTCCTCACAAAACAAATCTTCCTTCACATCCAAGGTATCACAAACTTTTTCATTTTCCTCTATATTTTTTCCTGCAACTCTAACTCGGTTAAGCAAGTTCTCAAAATGTTCGGCCCATCTCTCTTTAGTTTTTTCCTTATCGCTAATTGCGACCCCATTCCTATCTTTAACTGGGACAAGTCCAGATTGACTACTCCCTCTCAATTTGTTAACGTGTCAGTACAATATTTTACTATTATGCCGTCTAGCTGCATCTTCCAGATCCTCGGCAATTTTATCCATGGCCTCCACTTCACACCTCCTTAGTTCATATTTTAATGCTTTCTCCACTTTCTTTACATTTCTTTTGTTTTCATACGATCTATCACTCAGATAATTCTTGTACAAGTCCTTTCTCCTTTCTATTAAACATAAAGCTTTTTCACTAATATTCTTAGCTGCAGTTCTAGCTTTCTTCCCTAATACACCTTCCGCAACTTCACAAATTATTTTTCTAAAATTATTCCAACCATCTTCCACATTATCAAATTTTAAACTCTCAAGTTTAGTATTCATCTGTTCCTGGAAAGTTTCTCTCAAATTCTCATCCTGGAGTCTACCAACATCATAACTTCCCAGGAGGTAGTTACCCTTCCGATATTTCAGCTTTAATTTAACCCTTGACACTACTAGATGGTGATCTTTACTTTTAACATCAATAACAGCACTCCTATATACCCTAGTATCTTGTATTGATCCTGCCAGTCTTCGGTTGACTATAATATAATCAATAAGGTTTGCTTTCTTACCATCACGTGAATACCATGTTAACTTATGAGCCATTTTATGACCAAACACTGTATTGGTTATAACTAGATTGTTATACCTACAAAATTGCAAAAGTCTGTATCCATCACTGTTTTCTTTTCCTACACCAAATTTACCTAGGCTGGGATACCATCTATCCCTATTTCTACCAACCTGGGTGTTAAAATCTCCCAGTAATAACATCATATTTCTACTGGGACCTTGTCTATTTGCTCCTGTAACTGTAAGTAAAATTCATCTGAGTCACTAGTATTTCCGTCAGTCGGTTCTACAGGGGCGTATACTACTATAGCTGATACCCTGAACTTTCTAGTCATAAATGAGCAATTAGTATTCTATTATTAATACCTTCCCAGCCTAAACAAGACTTAGCAGCTTCCTTATTCATCATCAGCCCTACTCCCTGTGTATGTACCCCATCCTTCCTGCCTCAGAAAACAAATTCTATATCACCTAATTTCATGCTTCCTACCCCTGGGGTATGAGTTTCTGAAACTCCTAATAAATCCAGTTCGAATCGTCTGAATTCGTCAGTCAAAATTTCGATGTCGATACGAATAGGAGTAGAGAGCTATCTTATACTCCAGGGGGGGGCTCCTTATATGGGCATAGAATACTGACGGGGCACCAAATAAGGGCATAGCCTCCCTAGGGAGAATGATTGAGTAATCGGTCAATGACCTCTTTCTCCAGGTGTGTTTTTGGCACGCTCTCAACGAAGGTCAATGTTGTTATTGTTTCCGAGGCAAAATGCCAAGGTCAATGTTGTTATTGTTTTGAACAGAGTCATTAGAGAGAACACGTGGTTAATGGGATCAATGTTGTTGTCGTTTCCGAGCCAACTTTCTTTTCTGGTCAGTCTAGAGTTGGCAGTCATTAATCAAATTGTTTCCAGGGAGTGTCTGACAGATGACGTCAAGTTAATTAATGTCTTTGGAGTTCGACCAGAATTGTCTCCGAGACAAAGTTTTGATCACACATGACAGATGATGTCATGATTGATTGATTGACACGAAAGGGGAATTAATTTGTTGTTCTAAAGAGAATTGATTCACGAAAGGGAAATTAATTTGTTGTTTCTAACAAGAGAATCGTTTCCGAGCAGACGTTTTGATCTTAGCGCGCGAAAAGGTTTCCAAATAATTTGAAATGCATTGGCGCAGAGATGCCAAACAAAAGGAACATGCCGAAATTCCGTTTAGGGATAATTTTGGCGAAACCGTTTTAGCTATTTTATGGAACTATTTCGGCGAAACAGCTAGAGACATTTTAAAAGGTGATTTTGAAGAGATTTTGGAAAAGAATTTGAGTGTGGTCGTTATAATACACAAGTTTCAATTGAACAGTGTTGTGAGGTCCTCTACCCCAACCCCAAAGGTTCCGATCCCCCTACCACAACCCCGAAGGAAGCCACCGGTCCTCAAAGGTTCTCTGGGCTTCCAAAGGACCCCCCCCGGACCCCCAAAGACCCTCACCCAGTCCCCAAAGGTCCCCAGGCACCCAAAGGGCCCCAGACCCTAAAAAGGCCATACCCGAGCCCCAAAGGCCCTCCCCAGTCCCCAAAGGTCCACCAGACCCCCAAAAGCCCTCCCCGGTCCCCAAAGGTCCACCAGAACCCCAAAAGCCCTCCCCCGGTCCCCAAAGGCCCTCCCCCGGTCCCAAAGGCCCTCCCCGGGCTCCCAGGGCTCCCAAAGGGCCCCGATTACTCTACCCCTACCCCGAAGGAAGCCTCCGGTCCTCAAAGGTCCCCCAGGCTCCCAAAGACCCTCACCCGGTCCCCAAAGGTCCACCGGGCTCCCAAAGGGACCCCAGACCCCCAACGGACCCACCGGGCCCCAAAGGGCCCAATCCGTGCTCAAGGGCCCCCCCCGGACCCCCAAAGGTCCTCCACCAGTCCCCAAAGGCCCTCTCCCGGTCCCAAAGGTCCACCAGGCACACAAAGGGCCCAATCCGTGCTCAAGGGCCCCCCCGGACCCCCAAAGGTCGTCCACCAGTCCCCAAAAGCCCTCTCCCGGTCCCAAAGGTCCACCAGGCACCCAAAAGGGCCCAGACCCTAAAAAGACCATACCTGAGCCCCCAAAGGCCCTCACCGGTCCCCAAAGGTCCACCAGACCCCCAAAAGCCCTCCACCGGTCCCCAAAGGCCCTCCCCGGGCTCCCAGGGCTCCCAAAGGGCCCCGATTGCTCTACCCCAACCCCGAAGGAAGCCTCCGGTCCTCAAAGGTCCCCCAGGCTCCCAAAGGACCCAGTGGACCCCCAAAGACCCTCACCTGGTCCCCAAAGGTCCACCGGGCTCCCAAAGGGACCACCGGACCCCCAAAGGGTCCCCCGGACCCCAAAGGTCCTCCCCAGGTCCTCAAGGGTCGCCCAGACCCCCAACGGACCCACCGGGCCCCAAAGGGCCCCAATCGGTGCTCAAGGGCTCCCCGGACCCCCAAAGGCCCTCACCCGGTCCTCAAAGGTCCACCGGGCTCCCAAAGGACCAGTCGGTCCTCAAGGACCCTCTCAGACGTGCAAAGACCCCCCCCCAGACCCCCAAAGGCTCATCCCGGTCCCCAAAGGTCCCCTCAGGCTCCCATATGACCACTCCACCCCTCAAGGGCCCCTGGATCCCCAAACGCCCTCCCCGGACCCCTCCAAAGAACCCCCTCTCCATTTTTAACACTTTTTATGGCTTTATTATATCCTTTTAGAACAAGTTCCTTTCATAATGTCCCTCCTAAACCCATTTTCCAACTTGAAGTACTTATCTTTTTCACCCACTTTCTCAATGAAAAAGAAATTAGTTTTTAATCAATTCTAATTTTCCAAATAATATAAAAATTTTCCACTTTAGTTCAGATCTGTCTCGAAGAGATGAAAAATTTAAAATACTGTTCCAAATTTTTCGCAGAAGATAAAAAAGTTCAAGTTTTCTTCTGAATTTTACCAAAGAACGTGCTCCAATTCTAATTTCTCCAGAGAAAACAAAATCTTCCACTTCAGTTCTATATTTCACAAAGATATAAAGAAATTTAAAGTTCAAGTCTAAATTTTTCGGTGGAAGATAGAAAAAGTAATACCATACTTGTGAATATTTTCACGGAAAATAAAAAGTTTCTAGTTCAATTTACAATTTCCTCAACGAAGTGAAGAAAGGTTCAAGTTCTCTTCTGAATTTTACTAAAGAACACGCTTCAATTCTAATTTTTTCAGAGAAAACAAAAATCTTCCACTTCAGTTCTTTATTTCACAAAGACACAAAGAAATTTAAAGTTCAATTCTAAATTTTTCGGTGGAAGATAGAAAAAGTAATACCATACTTGTGAATATTTTCCCGGAAGATAAAAAGTTCTAGTTCAATTTACAGTTTCCTCAATGAAGTCAAGGAAAGTTCAAGTTCTCTTCTGAATTTTACTAAAGAACAAAATTCAATTCTGATTTCACCAGAGAAAATAAAAATCTTCCACTTCAGTTCTTTATTTCACAAAGACATAAAGAAATTTAAAGTTCAATTCTAAATTTTTCGGTGCAAGATAGAAAAAGCAATACCATACTTGTGAATATTTTCCCGGAAGATAAAAAGTTCTAGTTCAATTTACAGTTTCCTCAATGAAGTCAAGGAAAGTTCAAGTTCTCTTCTGAATTTTACCAAAGAACACGCTTCAATTCTAATTTTTTCAGAGAAAACAAAAATCTTCCACTTCAGTTCTTTATTTCACAAAGACATAAAGAAATTTAAAGTACAATTCTAAATTTTTCGGTGGAAGATAGAAAAAGCAATACCATACTTGTGAATATTTTCCCGGAAAATAAAAAGTTCTAGTTCAATTTACAATTTCCTCAACGAAGTGAAGAAAGGTTCAAGTTCTCTTCTGAATTTTACTAAAGAACAAAATTCAATTCTAATTTCACCAGAGAAAATAAAAATCTTCCACTTCAGTTCTTTATTTCACAAAGACATAAAGAAATTTAAAGTACAATTCTAAATTTTTCGGTGGAAGATAGAAAAAGTAATACCATACTTGTGAATATTTTCCCGGAAATAAAAAGTTCTAGTTTAATTTACAATTTCCTCAACGAAGTGAAGAAAGGTTCAAGTTCTCTTCTGAATTTTACTAAAGAACAAAATTCAATTCTAATTTCACCAGAGAAAATAAAAATCTTCCACTTCAGTTCTTTATTTCACAAAGACATAAAGAAATTTAAAGTACAATTCTAAATTTTTCGGTGGAAGATAGAAAAAGTAATACCATACTTGTGAATATTTTCCCGGAAAATAAAAAGTTCTAGTTCAATTTACACTTTCCTCAACAAAGTGAAGAAAGGTTCAAGTTCTCTTCTGAATTTTACTAAAGAACAAAATTCAATTCTAATTTCACCAGAGAAAATAAAAATCTTCCACTTCAGTTCTTTATTTCACAAAGACATAAAGAAATTTAAAGTTCAATTCTAAATTTTTCGGTGGAAGATAGAAAAAGTAATACCATACCTGTGAATATTTTCACGGAAGATAAAAAGTTCTAGTTCAATTTACAGTTTCCACAATGAAGTCAAGGAAAGTTCAAGTTCTCTTCTGAATTTTACCAAAGAACAAAATTCAATCCTAATTTCACCAGAGAAAATAAAAATCTTCCACTTCAGTTCTTTATTTCACAAAGACATAAAGAAATTTAAAGTACAATTCTAAATTTTTCGGTGGAAGATAGAAAAAGCAATACCATATTTGTGAATATTTTCCCGGAAGATAAAAAGTTCTAGTTCAATTTACAGTTTCCTCAATGAAGTCAAGGAAAGTTCAAGTTCTCTTCTGAATTTTACCAAAGAACACGCTACAATTCTAATTTCACCAGAGAAAATAAAAATCTTCCACTTCAGTTCTTTATTTCACAAAGACATAAAGAAATTTAAAGTTCAATTCTAAATTTTTCGGTGGAAGATAGAAAAAGCAATACCATACTTGTGAATATTTTCACGGAAAATAAAAAGTTCTAGTTCAATTTACAATTTCCTCAACGAAGTGAAGAAAGGTTCAAGTTCTCTTCTGAATTTTACTAAAGAACAAAATTCAATTCTAATTTCACCAGAGAAAATAAAAATCTTCCACTTCAGTTCTCTATTTCACAAAGACATAAAGAAATTTAAAGTTCAATTCTAAATTTTTCGGTGGAAGATAGAAAAAGTAATACCATACCTGTGAATATTTTCACGGAAGATAAAAAGTTCTAGTTCAATTTAAAATTTTCTCAACGAAGTCAAGGAAAGTTCAAGTTCTCTTCTGAATTTTACCAAAGAACAAAATTCAATTCTAATTTTTTCAGAGAAAACAAAAATCTTCCACTTCAGTTCTTTATTTCACAAAGACATAAAGAAATTTAAAGTTCAATTCTAAATTTTTCGGTGGAAGATAGAAAAAGCAATACCATACTTGTGAATATTTTCCCGGAAGATAAAAAGTTCTAGTTCAATTTACAGTTTCCTCAATGAAGTCAAGGAAAGTTCAAGTTCTCTTCTGAATTTTACCAAAGAACACGCTTCAATTCTAATTTTTTCAGAGAAAACAAAAATCTTCCACTTCAGTTCTTTATTTCACAAAGACATAAAGAAATTTAAAGTACAATTCTAAATTTTTCGGTGGAAGATAGAAAAAGCAATACCATACTTGTGAATATTTTCCCGGAAATAAAAAGTTCTAGTTCAATTTACAATTTCCTCAACGAAGTGAAGAAAGGTTCAAGTTCTCTTCTGAATTTTACTAAAGAACAAAATTCAATTCTAATTTCACCAGAGAAAATAAAAATCTTCCACTTCAGTTCTTTATTTCACAAAGACATAAAGAAATTTAAAGTTCAATTCTAAATTTTTCGGTGGAAGATAGAAAAAGTAATACCATACTTGTGAATATTTTCCCGGAAGATAAAAAGTTCTAGTTCAATTTACAGTTTCCTCAATGAAGTCAAGGAAAGTTCAAGTTCTCTTCTGAATTTTACCAAAGAACAAAATTCAATTCTAATTTCACCAGAGAAAATAAAAATCTTCCACTTCAGTTCTTTATTTCACAAAGACATAAAGAAATTTAAAGTTCAATTCTAAATTTTTCGGCGGAAGATAGAAAAAGTAATACCATACTTGTGAATATTTTCCCGGAAGATAAAAAGTTCTAGTTCAACTTACAGTTTCCTCAATGAAGTCAAGGAAAGTTCAAGTTCTCTTCTGAATTTTACCAAAGAACACGCTTCAATTCTAATTTTTTCAGAGAAAACAAAAATCTTCCTCTTCAGTTCTTTATTTCACAAAGACATAAAGAAATTTAAAGTACAATTCTAATTTTTCGGTGGAAGATAGAAAAAGCAATACCATACTTGTGAATATTTTCCCGGAAAATAAAAAGTTCTAGTTCAATTTACAATTTCCTCAACGAAGTGAAGAAAGGTTCAAGTTCTCTTCTGAATTTTACTAAAGAACAAAATTCAATTCTAATTTCACCAGAGAAAATAAAAATCTTCCACTTCAGTTCTCTATTTCACAAAGACATAAAGAAATTTAAAGTTCAATTCTAAATTTTTAGGTGGAAGATAGAAAAAGTAATACCATTCCTCTGAATATTTTCACGGAAGATAAAAAGTTCTAGTTCAATTTAAAATTTTCTCAACGAAGTCAAGGAAAGTTCAAGTTCTCTTCTGAATTTTCTCAATGAACACACTTCAATTCTAATTTCTCCAGAGAAAATAAAAATCTTCCACTTCAGTTCCTTATTTCGCAAAGACATAAAGAAATTCAAAGTTCAATTCTAAATTTTTCGATGGAAGATAGAAAAAGTAATACCATACTTGTGAATATTTTCACGGAAGATAAAAAGTTCTAGTTCAATTTAAAATTTTCTCAACGAAGTCAAGGAAAGTTCAAGTTCTCTTCTGAACTTTACCAAAGAACACGCTTCAATTCTAATTTTTTCAGAGAAAACAAAAATCTTCCACTTCAGTTCTTTATTTCACAAAGACATAAAGAAATTTAAAGTTCAATTCTAATTTTTCGGTGGGTGATAGAAAAATTAATGCCATACTTGTGATTATTTTCACGGAAGATAAAAAGTTCTACTTCAATTTTAAATTTCCCCGGAAGATAAAAAGTTCTAGTTCAACTTGCTATTATCTTTGTGAAAACACACAAACTCAGAAAAAATGTTCAATGTTCCTTTAGTACCTATGCAATTAGACTAAAAATGAAGATATTTATGCAGAGTTTCAACTCGCTATGGCTAAGTTTGCTAAAAACAAGCTATTTTCTTGCGAAAACACACAAAATCAGAAAAAATGTTCAATGTTCCTTAAGCACCTACGCAATTAGGCTTAAATGAAGATATTTATGCAGAGTTTCAAGTCGATATGGCTAAGTTTGCTAAAAACAAGCTATTTTCTTGCGAAAACACACGAAATCAGAAAAAATATTGTTAGGTTAGGTTAAGTTAGATTAGGTTAGGTTAGCCTACGTACGCGCGCATATAGGTTAAGTT
Source organism: Artemia sinica (assembly GCA_027921565.1). Lineage (NCBI taxonomy): Eukaryota > Metazoa > Arthropoda > Branchiopoda > Anostraca > Artemiidae > Artemia > Artemia sinica. The sequence continues at coordinate 52,046,414 of CM051262.1, read as the reverse complement.
AGGTTAGATTAAGTTAGATTAGGTTAAGTTAGGTTAGGTTAGGTTAGATTAAGTTAGGTTAGGCTAGGTTAGCCTACATACGCGCGCGTATGTAGGCTAACCTAGCCTAACCTAACTTAATCTAACCTAACCTAACTTAACCTAATCTAACTTAATCTAACCTAACTTAACCTTTATGCGCGCGTACGTAGGCTAACCTAACCTAATCTAACTTAACCTAACCTAACAATATTTTTTCTGATTTCGTGTGTTTTCGCAAGAAAATAGCTTGTTTTTAGCAAACTTAGCCATATCGACTTGAAACTCTGCATAAATATCTTCATTTAAGCCTAATTGCGTAGGTGCTTAAGGAACATTGAACATTTTTTCTGATTTTGTGTGTTTTCGCAAGAAAATAGCTTGTTTTTAGCAAACTTAGCCATAGCGAGTTGAAACTCTGCATAAATATCTTCATTTTTAGTCTAATTGCATAGGTACTAAAGGAACATTGAACATTTTTTTCTGAGTTTGTGTGTTTTCACAAAGATAATAGCAAGTTCAACTAGAACTTTTTATCTTCCGGGGAAATTTAAAATTGAAGTAGAACTTTTTATCTTCCGTGAAAATAATCACAAGTATGGCATTAATTTTTCTATCACCCACCGAAAAATTAGAATTGAACTTTAAATTTCTTTATGTCTTTGTGAAATAAAGAACTGAAGTGGAAGATTTTTGTTTTCTCTGAAAAAATTAGAATTGAAGCGTGTTCTTTGGTAAAGTTCAGAAGAGAACTTGAACTTTCCTTGACTTCGTTGAGAAAATTTTAAATTGAACTAGAACTTTTTATCTTCCGTGAAAATATTCACAAGTATGGTATTACTTTTTCTATCTTCCATCGAAAAATTTAGAATTGAACTTTGAATTTCTTTATGTCTTTGCGAAATAAGGAACTGAAGTGGAAGATTTTTATTTTCTCTGGAGAAATTAGAATTGAAGTGTGTTCATTGAGAAAATTCAGAAGAGAACTTGAACTTTCCTTGACTTCGTTGAGAAAATTTTAAATTGAACTAGAACTTTTTATCTTCCGTGAAAATATTCACAGGTATGGTATTACTTTTTCTATCTTCCACCTAAAAATTTAGAATTGAACTTTAAATTTCTTTATGTCTTTGTGAAATAGAGAACTGAAGTGGAAGATTTTTATTTTCTCTGGTGAAATTAGAATTGAATTTTGTTCTTTAGTAAAATTCAGAAGAGAACTTGAACCTTTCTTCACTTCGTTGAGGAAATTGTAAATTGAACTAGAACTTTTTATTTTCCGGGAAAATATTCACAAGTATGGTATTGCTTTTTCTATCTTCCACCGAAAAATTAGAATTGTACTTTAAATTTCTTTATGTCTTTGTGAAATAAAGAACTGAAGAGGAAGATTTTTGTTTTCTCTGAAAAAATTAGAATTGAAGCGTGTTCTTTGGTAAAATTCAGAAGAGAACTTGAACTTTCCTTGACTTCATTGAGGAAACTGTAAGTTGAACTAGAACTTTTTATCTTCCGGGAAAATATTCACAAGTATGGTATTACTTTTTCTATCTTCCGCCGAAAAATTTAGAATTGAACTTTAAATTTCTTTATGTCTTTGTGAAATAAAGAACTGAAGTGGAAGATTTTTATTTTCTCTGGTGAAATTAGAATTGAATTTTGTTCTTTGGTAAAATTCAGAAGAGAACTTGAACTTTCCTTGACTTCATTGAGGAAACTGTAAATTGAACTAGAACTTTTTATCTTCCGGGAAAATATTCACAAGTATGGTATTACTTTTTCTATCTTCCACCGAAAAATTTAGAATTGAACTTTAAATTTCTTTATGTCTTTGTGAAATAAAGAACTGAAGTGGAAGATTTTTATTTTCTCTGGTGAAATTAGAATTGAATTTTATTCTTTGGTAAAATTCAGAAGAGAACTTGAATTTTTCTTCACTTCGTTGAGAAAATTTTAAATTGAACTAGAACTTTTTATCTTCCGGGAAAATATTCACAAGTATGGTATTGCTTTTTCTATCTTCCTCCGAAAAATTTAGAATTGTACTTTAAATTTCTTTATGTCTTTGTGAAATAAAGAACTGAAGTGGAAGATTTTTGTTTTCTCTGAAAAAATTAGAATTGAAGCATGTTCTTTGGTAAAATTCAGAAGAGAACTTGAACTTTCCTTGACTTCATTGAGGAAACTGTAAATTGAACTAGAACTTTTTATCTTCCGGGAAAATATTCACAAGTATGGTATTACTTTTTCTATCTTCCACCGAAAAATTTAGAATTGAACTTTAAATTTCTTTATGTCTTTGTGAAATAAAGAACTGAAGTGGAAGATTTTTATTTTCTCCGGTGAAATTAGAATTGAATTTTATTCTTTGGTAAAATTCAGAAGAGAACTTGAATTTTTCTTCACTTCGTTGAGAAAATTTTAAATTGAACTAGAACTTTTTATCTTCCGGGAAAATATACACAAGTATGGTATTGCTTTTTCTATCTTCCACCGAAAAATTTAGAATTGTACTTTAAATTTCTTTATGTCTTTGTGAAATAAGAACTGAAGTGGAAGATTTTTATTTTCTCTGGTGAAATTAGAATTGAAGCGTGTTCTTTAGTAAAATTCAGAAGAGAACTTGAACCTTTCTTCACTTCATTGAGGAAATTTTAAATTGAACTAGAACTTTTTATCTTCCGTGAAAATATTCACAAGTATGGTATTACTTTTTCTATCTTCCATCGAAAAATTTAGAATTGAACTTTGAATTTCTTTATGTCTTTGCGAAATAAGGAACTGAAGTGGAAGATTTTTGTTTTCTCTGAAAAAATTAGAATTGAATTTTGTTCTTTGGTAAAATTCAGAAGAGAACTTGAACTTTCCTTGACTTCGTTGAGAAAATTTTAAATTGAACTAGAACTTTTTATCTTCCGTGAAAATATTCACAGGTATGGTATTACTTTTTCTATCTTCCACCGAAAAATTTAGAATTGAACTTTAAATTTCTTTATGTCTTTGTGAAATAGAGAACTGAAGTGGAAGATTTTTATTTTCTCTGGTGAAATTAGAATTGAATTTTGTTCTTTAGTAAAATTCAGAAGAGAACTTGAACCTTTCTTCACTTCGTTGAGGAAATTGTAAATTGAACTAGAACTTTTTATTTTCCGTGAAAATATTCACAAGTATGGTATTGCTTTTTCTATCTTCCACCGAAAAATTTAGAATTGAACTTTAAATTTCTTTATGTCTTTGTGAAATAAAGAACTGAAGTGGAAGATTTTTATTTTCTCTGGTGAAATTAGAATTGTAGCGTGTTCTTTGGTAAAATTCAGAAGAGAACTTGAACTTTCCTTGACTTCATTGAGGAAACTGTAAATTGAACTAGAACTTTTTATCTTCCGGGAAAATATTCACAAGTATGGTATTGCTTTTTCTATCTTCCACCGAAAAATTTAGAATTGTACTTTAAATTTCTTTATGTCTTTGTGAAATAAAGAACTGAAGTGGAAGATTTTTATTTTCTCTGGTGAAATTAGAATTGAATTTTGTTCTTTGGTAAAATTCAGAAGAGAACTTGAACTTTCCTTGACTTCATTGTGGAAACTGTAAATTGAACTAGAACTTTTTATCTTCCGTGAAAATATTCACAGGTATGGTATTACTTTTTCTATCTTCCACCGAAAAATTTAGAATTGAACTTTAAATTTCTTTATGTCTTTGTGAAATAAAGAACTGAAGTGGAAGATTTTTATTTTCTCTGGTGAAATTAGAATTGAATTTTGTTCTTTAGTAAAATTCAGAAGAGAACTTGAACCTTTCTTCACTTTGTTGAGGAAATTGTAAATTGAACTAGAACTTTTTATTTTCCGGGAAAATATTCACAAGTATGGTATTACTTTTTCTATCTTCCACCGAAAAATTTAGAATTGTACTTTAAATTTCTTTATGTCTTTGTGAAATAAAGAACTGAAGTGGAAGATTTTTATTTTCTCTGGTGAAATTAGAATTGAATTTTGTTCTTTAGTAAAATTCAGAAGAGAACTTGAACCTTTCTTCACTTCGTTGAGGAAATTGTAAATTGAACTAGAACTTTTTATTTTCCGGGAAAATATTCACAAGTATGGTATTACTTTTTCTATCTTCCACCGAAAAATTTAGAATTGTACTTTAAATTTCTTTATGTCTTTGTGAAATAAAGAACTGAAGTGGAAGATTTTTATTTTCTCTGGTGAAATTAGAATTGAATTTTGTTCTTTAGTAAAATTCAGAAGAGAACTTGAACCTTTCTTCACTTCGTTGAGGAAATTGTAAATTGAACTAGAACTTTTTATTTTCCGGGAAAATATTCACAAGTATGGTATTGCTTTTTCTATCTTCCACCGAAAAATTTAGAATTGTACTTTAAATTTCTTTATGTCTTTGTGAAATAAAGAACTGAAGTGGAAGATTTTTGTTTTCTCTGAAAAAATTAGAATTGAAGCGTGTTCTTTGGTAAAATTCAGAAGAGAACTTGAACTTTCCTTGACTTCATTGAGGAAACTGTAAATTGAACTAGAACTTTTTATCTTCCGGGAAAATATTCACAAGTATGGTATTGCTTTTTCTATCTTCCACCGAAAAATTTAGAATTGAACTTTAAATTTCTTTATGTCTTTGTGAAATAAAGAACTGAAGTGGAAGATTTTTATTTCTCTGGTGAAATCAGAATTGAATTTTGTTCTTTAGTAAAATTCAGAAGAGAACTTGAACTTTCCTTGACTTCATTGAGGAAACTGTAAATTGAACTAGAACTTTTTATCTTCCGGGAAAATATTCACAAGTATGGTATTACTTTTTCTATCTTCCACCGAAAAATTTAGAATTGAACTTTAAATTTCTTTGTGTCTTTGTGAAATAAAGAACTGAAGTGGAAGATTTTTGTTTTCTCTGAAAAAATTAGAATTGAAGCGTGTTCTTTAGTAAAATTCAGAAGAGAACTTGAACCTTTCTTCACTTCGTTGAGGAAATTGTAAATTGAACTAGAACTTTTTATTTTCCGTGAAAATATTCACAAGTATGGTATTACTTTTTCTATCTTCCACCGAAAAATTTAGACTTGAACTTTAAATTTCTTTATATCTTTGTGAAATATAGAACTGAAGTGGAAGATTTTGTTTTCTCTGGAGAAATTAGAATTGGAGCACGTTCTTTGGTAAAATTCAGAAGAAAACTTGAACTTTTTTTATCTTCTGCGAAAAATTTGGAACAGTATTTTAAATTTTTCATCTCTTCGAGACAGATCTGAACTAAAGTGGAAAATTTTTACATTATTTGGAAAATTAGAATTGATTAAAAACTAATTTCTTTTTCATTGAGAAAGTGGGTGAAAAAGATAAGTACTTCAAGTTGGAAAATGGGTTTAGGAGGGACATTATGAAAGGAACTTGTTCTAAAAGGATATAATAAAGCCATAAAAAGTGTTAAAAATGGAGAGGGGGTTCTTTGGAGGGGTCCGGGGAGGGCGTTTGGGGATCCAGGGGCCCTTGAGGGGTGGAGTGGTCATATGGGAGCCTGAGGGGACCTTTGGGGACCGGGATGAGCCTTTGGGGGTCTGGGGGGGGTCTTTGCACGTCTGAGAGGGTCCTTGAGGACCGACTGGTCCTTTGGGAGCCCGGTGGACCTTTGAGGACCGGTTGAGGGCCTTTGGGGGTCCGGGGAGCCCTTGAGCACCGATTGGGCCCTTTGGGGCCCGGTGGGTCCGTTGGGGGTCTGGGCGACCCTTGAGGACCTGGGGAGGACCTTTGGGGTCCGGGGGACCCTTTGGGGGTCCGGTGGTCCCTTTGGGAGCCCGGTGGACCTTTGGGGACCAGGTGAGGGTCTTTGGGGGTCCACTGGGTCCTTTGGGAGCCTGGGGGACCTTTGAGGACCGGAGGCTTCCTTCGGGGTTGGGGTAGAGCAATCGGGGCCCTTTGGGAGCCCTGGGAGCCCGGGGAGGGCCTTTGGGGACCGGTGGAGGGCTTTTGGGGGTCTGGTGGACCTTTGGGGACCGGTGAGGGCCTTTGGGGGGCTCGGGTATGGTCTTTTTAGGGTCTGGGGCCCTTTGGGTGCCTGGTGGACCTTTGGGACCGGGAGAGGGCTTTTGGGGACTGGTGGAGGACCTTTGGGGGTCCGGGGGGGCCCTTGAGCACGGATTGGGCCCTTTGTGTGCCTGGTGGACCTTTGGGACCGGGAGAGGGCCTTTGGGGACTGGTGGAGGACCTTTGGGGGTCCGGGGGGGGCCCTTGAGCACGGATTGGGCCCTTTGGGGCCCGGTGGGTCCGTTGGGGGTCTGGGGTCCCTTTGGGAGCCCGGTGGACCTTTGGGGACCGGGTGAGGGTCTTTGGGAGCCTGGGGGACCTTTGAGGACCGGAGGCTTCCTTCGGGGTAGGGGTAGAGTAATCGGGGCCCTTTGGGAGCCCTGGGAGCCCGGGGAGGGCCTTTGGGACCGGGGGAGGGCCTTTGGGGACCGGGGGAGGGCTTTTGGGGTTCTGGTGGACCTTTGGGGACCGGGGAGGGCTTTTGGGGGTCTGGTGGACCTTTGGGGACCGGGGAGGGCCTTTGGGGCTCGGGTATGGCCTTTTTAGGGTCTGGGGCCCTTTGGGTGCCTGGGGACCTTTGGGGACTGGGTGAGGGTCTTTGGGGGTCCGGGGGGGGGGTCCTTTGGAAGCCCAGAGAACCTTTGAGGACCGGTGGCTTCCTTCGGGGTTGTGGTAGGGGGATCGGAACCTTTGGGGTTGGGGTAGAGGACCTCACAACACTGTTCAATTGAAACTTGTGTATTATAACGACCACACTCAAATTCTTTTCCAAAATCTCTTCAAAATCACCTTTTAAAATGTCTCTAGCTGTTTCGCCGAAATAGTTCCATAAAATAGCTAAAACGGTTTCGCCAAAATTATCCCTAAACGGAATTTCGGCATGTTCCTTTGTTTGGCATCTCTGCGCCAATGCATTTCAAATTATTTGGAAACCTTTTCGCGCGCTAAGATCAAAACGTCTGCTCGGAAACGATTCTCTTGTTAGAAACAACAAATTAATTTCCCTTTCGTGAATCAATTCTCTTTAGAACAACAAATTAATTCCCCTTTCGTGTCAATCAATCAATCATGACATCATCTGTCATGTGTGATCAAAACTTTGTCTCGGAGGCAATTCTGGTCGAACTCCAAAGACATTAATTAACTTGACGTCATCTGTCAGACACTCCCTGGAAACAATTTGATTAATGACTGCCAACTCTAGACTGACCAGAAAAGAAAGTTGGCTCGGAAACGACAACAACATTGATCCCATTAACCACGTGTTCTCTCTAATGACTCTGTTCAAAACAATAACAACATTGACCTTGGCATTTTGCCTCGGAAACAATAACAACATTGACCTTCGTTGAGAGCGTGCCAAAAACACACCTGGAGAAAGAGGTCATTGACCGATTACGCAATCATTCTCCCTAGGGAGGCTATGCCCTTATTGGTGCCCCGTCAGTATTCTATGCCCATATAAGGAGCCCCCCCTGGAGTATAAGATAGCTCTCTACTAATAGGTATAGGTTATTCGTGAAGATCAAGTCCGTTGATTTCAGTTTTTCAGAAAAATATATTTATTAATTTCATGAGAGAACCATATTTTTTAGATATAACCGTCCATATTTGCGATGAAAATGATTGTCATATTTAGACGGACTATTAAACTACTAATCAAGGGGAAATTTAAGTTTTTAACTATCTCTTTATCAACCCTTGCCATCTTATATTCCCCCCCCCCCCCGAAAAGCCACCACTTGTATGTACCACTTGTATGCACCTCTTATTACTAAAATATAGGAAATTCGGGACACTAAAAATATCCACACCAAGTTAGTCCTGGTTAGCCAAATCTCAGTGCACTTTTGAGGGAGGAAGTATCGAAGTGGACACTTTAAAAGACTAACTACGGATTGATTAGTATTGCCAGGAGTGAGTATAAGTGATAACAATTACAGGAGCAAGAATAAAAGAAACGTAAGATTAGGGGGATAAGGGATGAATTGATTTTATAATCTTAAAATTTTCCATTACTGGTATTTCGGCCCTATTTAGCTATAATTATTTCTTTATGGTAGAAAATGACGCTTTATAGCGGCGTAATCTCTTTTCCCGAGTTGAAAAAGTCAATAAGGCTTTTAATTTGTATTTAAATGAGCTCCCTTATTATCATTAATTACGACCTATGATTTAGCATGATCACTTTGTGAAAAAGAAAAGAAAAAAGGAGACACAAGAGATGTACTACCAATGCTATAATACGATATTCCGCAATTTTCATGATGGGGAACGGTATTGCTCTATTTAAAAGTTTTAGAATACCGTTTATTTTTTTTTCTTTTCCTTTTTTTTATTTGACGCCATTTTTAAAAGGGTCTCAGGCTCTTTTTTGAAATTCTCAAAAAATTACTCCAACAATTACAAATCACTATTCTGTTGAATCTTCACGTTAAGTATTATTTCAGATTCTGTGTCCACTTTAAAAATTTTGACACCAGAAAATTCTTTAGAAAACGCACTTCTTAATACTTTCGATCACTACACACCCTGGTTTGCTCTTTACCAGGTTTCCACTACTGCTGCAGCCATGACATAGAAATTCCATAAACTTAATAAGGATGTTCTCACTCTAAACTTCTGCAATTAAGTCCAATTGTTTTATAACAATCTTTGGTCTTAAAAAAAAGAAAAAAAATACTGCTCTGCTAAAACTACCGTTTCAGAAATAAAGGGTGAATTACAAGCTTAAACCGCCTATAGTGTTCACTTGTTTCAAGTATGCTATCCCACACAAGATAAAGTTATGAATCCCCCCTCAAAATTCATATGAAGGACCTCTGAACCAATTTTTTGGCTGCTTTTTTCTGGACTTAGTTCCCTTAACCACTTAAGTCACTAATCACCTGTTTTTTTTGCTTTTTTTTATTTTTTTGTTTTTTTTTAATCCCGCCACCTCTCCTCTCGGTGACATACTAATCTTTTTCACATAATTTCAAAACTTTAATGTCACCTACACTAATTTAAAAACGTCATTTATTTTTTAAATTGGTTAGCCAAACAATATTGATGAAAACAAGGTATGCTACTATAAATATTCAACATGATTAAAATTTTTAATAAGGAGAATTTGCGTTCATTATCATTTTCTGCATTTTATCCTATATTTATTTTCGTTTTTCTCTCTTTTTCACCCTTTTTCCCTTTTACCCGTCATCTTCATTTTCTCTTATTAAAAAATAAATTCAACAAAATTACATAATTCAACCAAGTACTATAACCAAAACTTCTCTTCCTCTATTTTCTCCTCCCTTATACCTCTAAAATTTAAAAAACTAAATTAATCCAATATAAAATTTTCATAATCCTAACTATAAACTCCCTTTTTCAAAGAAAAAAAAATCCCTTTTTACCAACTAAAAATGAATTAAGGCAATCAATAGGATGCTCCCCCCTCCTTAGGAGAATCCTTTGGCGGTGGCTTCAATTACAATCCAAACTTTATATTACCCCTTCAAGCTTCCATAAAAAAAAAAAAAAAAAAAAAAAAAAAAAAAAAAAAAAAAAAAAAAAAAATATATATATATACAATTTGAACCATTTTTCCGTTACAAAAACCTCAACAAACAATAAAACATATACTTAAACAACACAATACTTATTTGGGAAGAAGGGTTCAAAAATTCTAACAAATTACCCATAAAATTTAAAATTCCGAATAAAATTCATACTTTACTAGATGGCCTTAAAAAAAGAAAATCAACTATTTACTAAACCCTCTATCCACTCCTCATCAATTCTTTCGTTCCATTTTCCATTCTTCCTCAAAAGCTCTGCTTTCCCGCTAACTACTCCTTTAAATCTTTCTAACTCCACTTTTTTTTTCTTTTTCCTCATCTTCCAAATATGGTTACATGCCCATATTACAATTAATAACACCCTTTCTGCCTCTTTTCATCACCTTTTCTTTCAAAATTTAACTTCAAAATTTTTTCCTACTATTTAAACTCACCATGTCTATATTCTCACCTCTAAAAACATCAAAAATAAAACTAAAAACTTCTTTGTTAAAAATGCATTCTATAAATTCATGCTGTAAACCATCAACCACCATTTCATGGCACATGGCACTGATCACCTGCTTGAAATTTTATTATTGCCAAACTTAGCCAACTATAATGCGTTTTACTGATTCAAGTATCGTCATTTTTTACTTTCTCGATCTTTGATGTTTTAAGTAAAGGACAATCTAAGCTGCAACATATACATAAGGATCACGGAGAGCAACAGCTCCCTTCTTACAGGAGTTAGCGCTAGAATATTGCACACAATCAAGAAATATCTTACTTGGATGCTTCTCTGGATGGCATTCTGAGTCCACGTCATGAAAACTGTTACATTCTGGTCCGTTTCCTGAGACAATAAGCTCATCTGATGAAAATTTTGAAACATCTCTCACCTAAGAATACTCAAATTTTTACTTGGTACTCAGGAAGTAATTATACATATATATATATATATATATATATATATATATATATATATATATATATATATATATAATATATATATATATATATATATATATATATATATATATATATATATATATATATATATATATATATATATATATATATATATATATATATATATATATATATATATATTATATATATATATATATATATATATATATATATATATATATATATATATATATATCTATATATATATATATATATATATATATATAATATACTACATATATATATATATATATATATATATATATATATATATATATATAATATACATATATATATATATATATATATATGTCTGTGTATATTTATATATGTATATATATATATATATATATATATATATATCTATATATATATATATATATATATATATATATATATATATATATATATAGTGCCAGAAGCCCAACGGTGGGCCCTAAGCACTCGGCACGCGGCAGGCTTTCTTTCTGTCACCTGTCTTCAAACTGCAGATAATGTGAACTACTTTTTGACGTCATGGCGTCAGGTTAGGTTCGATATAACCACCCCAAAAAAAAATTCGAATTCTTCCTCAAAGTTGTGACCTATTTAGATCGTTTTTGTGGCCAGAAGTGCCAATTTGCCGGTTTTAAGAGAGAGAAAACTATGTAGCCGATTTCGAGGAATAAACACATATATACACAATTATTGCTAGTTTGATTAATTAAAACACATATAATTCACACAAAATATATTTTAAACAAATACACAGTTGTTCGTATAAAGGGAGTATATACGCTCGTTTTTCGTTTGTTTTAAGTTATGAGGTGTCAAATAAGCAATAACAATTGAGTTACAAAATTCTGGTGTAAATTCAATTCCTTCTTCCTGTTAATGCATCAAAGAATAATCCATTTTATAGGATTTATTTTCTTCTGGAGCTCGTTGTGGTTCTCACTGTTGCTTCTCTTCTAACCGCAAATTTTATTTACGATTTGATGTAATGCTGGTTGTCAAATGTCTTCTAGCCACATATCACCTTTGCGCTTCATTCTCGTAAATCTTTACCTCCGAGTCTTTTCCATCCCCTTTACTTTAGTGGTTTGGATTCCTATAAAATCATGTGTAGTTTTGCATGACTTTATAGATACCAAAAAATTCTTTCCCAGCTTTTCCCCAGTCGTTATATTTTTGCTTTAAATGCGTTGTTATATCATTCAACAATAATAAACAGTGTTGCAATGCCTTTCCCTATGCTCTCTGAAATATCTAAAATACACAATGGCATATTATCGTTTTATTCATTAGTTTCAAGTCACGGGGTGGCAAATCAGCAATTTCAGTTGAATTAAGAAATTTAGTTGTGTATTCAATTCTTTCTTTCTATTTATCCTTTACATACTCAAAAATAACATGTTCCTTGTTCGATTCTAATTCTTTGAAATACCTAACCTCCTCAATAGCATTCTTTAGTTTTAAGTCATATTTTCGTTTGTAATTCAATGTGATTTTTTGCTATTTCTTCTTTCATGTCTTTTTCTTAAGCAGTTCAGAGTCATTTTTATTCTTCTGTAATCACGGCTGGGAACCAGTGGCTCAGAAAGTCAACTACAGCAGATATATGAAAATATTCATTGAAGGTTGCTAAGTCCATTAAACGTGATGTCTATTATACTAGAAGTAGAGGTGGGGTGGGGCTTGCTTTCAACAGTTAAAGATCTGGAATAGTTGATGGTGTTTTCAGACATAATGGTAGTGATTATTATATCTAATAAGAAAGTCGACTGACGTATCGGATGGTACGTTTATTTTTGGTTTATGAATAAATCCATTGTCTAGAAATTTAGCCAAGATCCCAGGTTCGTACACAGGAAATTAACTTGGGAAAAATCTAGTAAATTTCTATGGGGGACTCAGGATACAGAAAAGAAACAACTATAAATGGGAAACGAATTATATGAATAATGTAAGAAATCTTGAAAAATGAACGAATGAAAAAAATAGACTTTATAAGCAGTATGAGCCTGGAGGATCGTCACAACTTGCACGTGCCTGTGAGATCAATTAATTTAAAGGCATTGCTACCTTAAGGTATATGTGGACAGGTATGGACACAACATACATGTACCCAGCTGAGCCAATACGAAAGTAAAGATTCTCCTATAATTTTCAGGGCTCTTCTATGAAGGCATCAAGTTCAGTGAACGCAGTTGTGTCACCGTGGTTTTTGTTTTTTCTTCTGAAAAGCGTTATTTTTTTTTTTTGGGGGGGGGGGGTAGGGTGTATATAATATTTTCATCCTTCATAATACTCATGATGGTTTTGAGAAATAATTAAATTTTTCCGACAAGCCCTTATTTCCAAAAATACTTTGTTCGTTAATGCACCTGCAAACAAATTTAAATCTTTCACATATGTGTTTCTAGTAGTTAGAGTCGTTTGCAAATTTGAAGAAGTCAGCTAATCTGATTACGGCATAAACTGACTAATTCGACTTCCAAATAAAACAGCCAAATCATTTACTTTACCACTGATCTAAACTAACAATCTTTACCATTTTTAGTAAAAATTCGGTCAACAAAAAGCTCAATTATAAGACTGAACATTGGACTTGTACTAAATGGGTTCTAGCTTAAATTACCAAAGAATACTACCTTGAGTGATGGGGGCTCGGAAATGCACCGCCAATCGATATGTCCTGACACAGCAGTTAAGTCGCTTCGACTTTGCGCCATCTCGAGTATATTAAGCTCCATACCATCTGCTTTGAATGTAAGCTGTAAGAAATGATAGCTTTTAAGTTGCCTGTACTTTGTATTGTCATAAATATTTGCCAATATGTTTTAATTTTATAAACATATTAAATATATTAATTTGTTAATGTTAGTTTTGAAATACCTGAGAAATAAATTGGGTAGTATTCAATTTAATTTTGAAAAAAATACTTAGGTAACCAAGCTCAGCGCTTGGTCTATTTTCCTACTACATGATTAATTTGATTTTAATCCTTTGTCCGTGAAGACAAGGGTTCGAGTCCTGGTGTCACTGGTTGTTCGGTTTTGAATGGGTGTCAGTGTCGTGACTCTGTAAGCTGGGTCAACCAGAGTTGACCCAGCCCTGAATGTGTACATGGGGAAATCTGAGGAAGGCAAACAGAAAGAATGTAATGGAGAGCTGGCTCCCAGCTCTCCTTTATACTTCCTGGCTGAAGGGCCATGAAACGTAAATCAGCACCACCGGTAGGGACTGTTAAGTTCAATACCGTACTCTTTACCTTTTTTTTATCTCATTCTACTTTCTTAACTTGCCATCTTTTAGATTATAAGCATATTTTCTCTCGCACATGTCCCTCTTTTTGCTGTTTCTCCTTTTTTTAATTTTCTTTCACTGTTTTCTAGCGTTCCTCAACTCGTTTATTCTTTTTTGTCCAGTGCAAACTTATATACGTCCACTACTAACACTACTACCACTGTTACATTTGCTACTGCTACTACTACTGCTATTACTTCAGCTACTACTTCTATTGCAACTACTTGTAAGGTTAAGAGCAGTAAGATGACGATTTCAAGAAGTATATGAATATACAGATTATCAAAAAAACATATCTGCAATGCCATAGGAACAGCTAGTTGTATTAAGTTGAAACTTCCAGGACTTGATGAGAAGGATATTCTCGGCCGCCCAAAGGGAAAAGGACGTATCTACACTTTTCATTATTTTGAGAAATCACGGCTCAAGGTTTGGGTTCTTTTGAGAGCTCCAAATACGGTTTACAGTAAAACTGGACACTGGTTAGTTCTGGAAATTGGTTAAATAGGTAAAGAGATTTGGCGATTTAATGTTTTTAAGTAAAATGTTTCATTATTACCTCTTCAAAGCCTCAAACAGTAGATACGTGCCTTTACCATTTGGCCATTACTAATATAAAGAGGCCCTTCTAAAGGTTAAAGTGCGCATCTGACACATACGTACTTTTACCTTTGGCTTGAGACTCAAATTTAAATCAAGCTACAAAGGTTAAAGTCTGTATAAAACATATATCGCCGTTTTACATGGCAAAACCCTCGCGCCAACGGCGTATTCTGAAGGTAAAACAACGTATGAAGCATGTAAAATAGTCATTTGTTTCCAATATATCAAATTTTTTATTCTAATATTTCAAAAAGGTAAAAAACTTAAAGGAAATCACTGTAATGCTGCAGGCAAAAGAAGAAGAAGCTGAAAATCGACAGAAGCTGTTGATAAAAGCATATATTGCCAAAACGGACGACGATTTTCACTCATAAAAGGTACTTGTTTTTCTAAGATGACCTTTTTCTTTTCTGGCTTGACCCCCCTTGGGCCAAGAATTGGATTTGGCAAAGGAAACTTTGCCTCCTTGATTTTACTAACCCGATTTGTGACACGAAACTTATACTCTTTTCTTCAGCCTCAGGGCTACTTTTATAGAACAATTTTGTTTTTCCCTTCTTAAAATAGACTTAACTGAACTCATAAATGGTGACGCCCAAACTTTTCATAAAGATACCGAGAGCCTTCAAGCTTTTCCATTGCCTTAAGTTCTCCATGTCCATTTTCACTGCTTTCGTGATTTTTTTACTTTTTTCAATAGTGTTGCACAAATCCTCAAAGTCAAAAACATCCCTTTTTTGGATTCAAGACTCGATCCGTGTATGGAGTTAGCCCTCATATGCGTATGATCTTTCACTAGATACTTGATACAAATTGTTTTGGGTCCAACTTCACTGTTGACTAAGAGTAAAAATTCACTAAAAATTGTCCAATTTTTGTTCTGGGCACAGCAATTGTCAGTATAAAAAATAAAGTGCAAGATATCCCTATTCATCTTTATAACCTTGGGGTAGGCACTACCTATATCAGGTGCATCACGTTCTTGTAGAGATTCATTCCAAACAACGCAGAGGTTCTGTTTTTTTTTGGATGGCCTTAACAGGAGCAAACGTCTCATTAAATTACACAAGTCTTGATAGAAAAAAAAATACCTTTCTGCTGTGCATCATGGAATGCAATAACACTTTTTGTAGCTCCACAGTGAACAACATGGAAGTGAATTTTTTTTTGTATTTCTGCTTATCTTCAGAAAATGATTTAGACGCTTGTTCAGCAAGATTTCTATCCTTTCTTTACACCTGTGTCTCAGTTGCCTCACCATTTGTACCAGCGGTTCTTGCTGCCAATACTTTCTGTATTAATAGTGTACAAATGTCACAGCTGTCACTATGGAGCATGTACAATGATACTTACATACTATTAAGAATCTTCCTATATGTCTCAGCACAGATTTTATTGGCTGGATGTTTTTTATTAAATTCTTCTGCCATGAATTTGTAGCTCAAATCACGAGAAAGGTACCGAATATTCGCAGTGTGATTTCAACGATAGTGTCGAGTTGCTGGCTGAAAGCTTTCAATAGGCTGCATCACAAGGATTTGATCAGCTTTGTTTGGTGGCTCTGCTACCCTATGACCCCTTCCCAAGAGCATCCTTGTCAATTTTTTACTTAATTATAAAAATCACTTTGTCATTCTTGCCTAGTCCTAGACAGCCAAGGAATGTAGACTTGCAAACCGACAAATTTTCAACTTTTGGGGTAACTGCGGGGTTGTCATTCACATTCTTAGGAAGGCTGTACCTAAATGTAGTTTTTTTCGTACATGTAGCTTCTTGGGTAATGGTCCTTATTTTAACTGCTAGGAATTTCAATAAAGAAGCAAACATCATTTGCCTTGATTTATATTCTTTGCTCCAATGTGTCATACATTTTCCTGAATTTTTCTCTTGAAAACTTCAAAGTTGAGTCTGGTCATTTTTTAGATTTACAGCCAGGTTCATCAGGAAAGGAATACTCTTTAATATCTCTCTCAAATTTATTTGTTTTCTGAGTGAACTCGTTTTGGAGTATGGTCTACAATAGACCTTTCTTCTCTTCCACCATTATCTTCAAATCTATTTTCTCCTTCTTGTCCCCCAGACGTTGCTGCTATAGCGTCAATGATACACATAGCATGGTCTGTGGAATCAGGTTCACAAACATCATTGTGATTTTCATTAGATTGTTGATTTTCCAAGTTTAGCTGGTTATTTCAGTTCTCGTAAGCCATATCTGAAGCAAAATCTTCGAAGGGCACGAAGGAATCATGGCTCAAAGTGTACTCTGGACAATTTGATGGAAAACGAAACTCAGAGAGGAGAGAAAGTAACAAAATGAAAAATAAAATCAAAAAGGGGTGAAAAAACGAGGATTTTGTCAGCCAGCGAACCATGAAGATGACAAAATATAAGCAAATATTTCGACAAGGACCTCTGCCAAGTCGTCCTCAGTGCTAAACAAAAAAAGAAGAAAAAAAAACGAAAATCTTGGTATTTCACCAAAATGTTGGTATTTCATCATCAGAAGACTCAAATGTCCCTTCAACATCCTCCCAGTCAATATTAAACTTATCACTATCACCCCTTACTTAAACATTCTTTTTCATATTGTTCATCAGCAATGTCTTTCAACTATGCCTTGGCTTTGGCCCTTCCTTTTCTTATGTTCCATGATCTAGGATTTCCAGCATAATTTGGGGATGTATCTGTTGTCTGATTTATCTGGGTGGTTTAAAGGGGGTTGATATTTACCTACTTTTTGTTTTTTATTGGAAGATGGCAAATGAGTAGTTGAATTTGAATTACTTGCCAGTGACCTGAAAAATTAGAATTCTATTAGCTTTCAATGGGTTTTTAGAGCTCACTAGGATAGTTGCAGTTCCCTAAGCACATTTCAATGGTTTTTGACCAGATATATGAAGAAATAGGAAATATTAGTGAATCATACTGTCCACTTTAAGAAAATTTATGATATGCATTAGTTTTCTAGAATTGAATACTGATTACCAAGATATTTGTGTATAGGTAAGCATTCTCTGATCCAAGTTTTCAGAAGCATTATAGCCATTTGTGCAAAGTGGGAGGTAGGTTGTTTGAATCATAGTCACCTGCATTGTTAACACGTTCAGATTTTTTTTTTTTTCAATTTTATAGTTGCAAACCAAATCATCCCTTGATTATCTCAGACGGGGTTCTAGGGGCGATTTTAATGAATCATTTGTTTTTATCAAAAGTAAGCCATGTTTAGAGGCCCTCAAAAAACAAACTGGTTTAGGTGGTTCCTATGACGTTGCTCTCCTCTGTGTAGGCACTAATTCAGTCAATCAATCAATCAATTTATTAATACTAAAAGAAAACAATTACAAAACACAAGGTTTTCACATGCCCAAGAAGCTTAGCTTGTAAAGGGACAACAAAACAAAATAAATAGTCAGAATTAATAGTCAGAATTTTGTTCAGTGTTGTAATAGTTGACAAAACTAATCTCCAATTATCTCAAATGATAGAGGAGGTTCCAGGGTTTATTTGATACATTTGTCTGTTTTGTTTTTTTTTGTTATTATCAAAAGTAAGCTATGTTTGTAACAAATCATAAAAAAAATGGTTCTAGGCTGTGATGTTACCCTCCTATATTTACTAGTTCGACAGCTATGTAGCAACTGTGTAAACTAGCTGCACAGGTCTACTGGACCTACCTGCTAGTATAGACAGGATTTTACGAGAGGGTTTAAGCCTACTTTGAGAAAGTTTCAAAATAGCATGATGCAGAAAAAGCCTTACCTTAATATATCTCTGTCCTTTTGTATAGCCAATGCCCTCTGTAAATTTAGAAAGCCTGTTGACATTCTTTGGGTACTATTTAATATCTCCACGTTGTTGTTGCTTTGGTAAACATGATGATTGTGCTGAGAATTACATATACGTACTTTGACCATCGGTTTCCTGTTTCATTTTAATATGCCGGCCAAAGGCAAAAGTACGTACGAAGGGTTAAAAGTACGTATATACACAGATGCGTACTTTTACCTTTGGATGTACCACAAAATTTATCCGATACGTACTTTAGCCATATGGCATTTCAGTTAATATTTAAACGACAGCCTTCTTTGATATACCAGTCGATTCAGTAGATTTTTTTTAGTATGGTGGTATCAATAAGTCTAAAAGTGTAGATACGTTATTTTTTCCTTTGGACAGCCGTTCAACTGACCAAAAGGCAATACGTTAATATAACTGCTGCTACTAGTGCTAGTGTTATTTGAATTAATACTACCATTAGTAACACTAATACTACTACGGTGACTACCATTACAAATATGCCTAATGTTATTAAGGTTAATTTTTCAGAGAATTTTGAGGGGGAAGTTGAACTGAATCCCAACATACCGTCTGTACACAGGTTGTAAAAAGGGCAAATCAACGATATCTTAGGAACAGTTTGGTGTGTAAAATTGAAACTAACAGGATTTATTGCGGGAGATATTAGAATAACCAAAAGACAATATTTTTATCCTAATTCTGCTGCTTCTACTCATACTAATACTGCTGCTACTATTATCACTACGTCTACTACTGCTGCTGCCACTAAACCTAAGGCTACTATTATTAACTCTACTGCTACTAGTGCTACTACTATTACTGCTAGTACTGCCACTACTGCTACTAAAGCTAAGGGCATTAAGGTGAAAATTTCCGTAAATATTCAAACGATATTGAACTAAATCAAAACGCACTATACCCACACTAGGTTTTTCAAGATAATGTATCAGAAATGCTTCAGGAAAGGTTGATGGTTTCAAGTAGAAACTTTAAGCCTGTGTTGAAGGGTATTTTGAAGAAAGCAAAGGTGCTGTGTGCATACTGCTACTAGTACTACTAAAACTATTGCTACTCCGTAAGCTAAGGGTATTAATGTGAAGCTTTCAATATATATTTAGGTGGATCTTGAGCTAAGTCATAACGAACTATGAGCCTATTATATCATAAAAGGTGACAAAGCAATATCTCAAGAGCGGCTTATATTATTAGGTTAGACATTTAAGGATAAATTGTGGGGGATTTTGAACTAGCCAGAATGCACTATGCGTATACTATTAATACCAGCACTGCAGTGTCTGTAACTAATGACGCTAAGGGTATTAAAGTGAAACTTTTAGAGAGCGTTTCCAAGCTTAATATAAATGAAAAATAAATAAAGGAAACCCAAAACGAACAGGAATTACAATAAATAAGCGAGTCAGACACAAAACGACCAGAAATTAAAATGAGAAGGGCTGGCAACCCCCAAGCCTTCCCAAGGCCAGAGCATAATTTGCGCTCTACTGAAAAAAAAAATAATAAAATAAAACGCGGTAGATTGTCAGTTTAATATACATATACTGACATTCATTCCTTGACGTTTTAAATAATTTTTTAATTTATTAAAGTAAAAAAGTGCAATATAAATTGTATTTGTTTTCAGTTGTATTTTGCTTTAATGAAGCTCTTTACTTTTCTTTGAAAAACTTTTTAAAAGTAATTTGTGAAAAATTACTTGTAGTAATTTGTGAAAAAATAATTCTGTGAAAAAAGTTTTTTAAAGTAATTCAACAGAAGAGCTATATGGTCCACAGACAAAAAAGAATTAAACAAAAACAACAGAACAGCAGCACCACCCCCATTATACATATGCGCATCTTTTCTGAAATCATCTTGCCTTATCCCGCCGATCTTCTATTCTCTAAAAATTATCTCTGTGATGCATCATCACACGAAAATATTTTCCACCATTTCGCTGGTAGTTACACTTTAAAATTAAAACTTCATGTTCCTTTTCCATTACCCTAATTTATAATCCTAAAATTTTCTCCAAATATGCGAAATCTGACAAGATTGGCGGCTTGCAGATTGCATACAGCCAGATACTTCCTATTTCAGTGTCATGAATTATGCGTCGGTGAAAAGTAAATGTTGAGAATTTCTTTTTGATAAAATTTGTATTTGTGGGGTCAAAACATATGATATTGGACTATTTTACGCGTACATATAAAAAATCAATTAAAGAGAAGGGGAGGGTTTTATTCTCTTCGTAAATGACTATTTCTAAAGTACTAGTTTTGGCAAGCATATCCTGTTTTGTCTCACGGCTGAGGGATTGTGTTGAACTTTTCAGACAGATTTTTTTCCTTGGAAGAGAGGATACGACTCCAAATTCTTTTGGGGGGAGGGGGAAACTCTTATCAGATCAAACAGTTCGTGGTAACGAACTGTAAGTAAGGAGCGACCCGGCACAATGGTGACCGAAACTCTAGAAAACGGTAATTTGATACCAATAGATACCTCAAAAGAATCAAATTTTAATGCTGATTTCAAATATATAAGTTTCATCAAAATTAGTTGTACCCGTCCAAAGTTACGTGCCTGAGAAAATTTGGCTGATTTTTGACAAAAGGGGGAAATACCCCCTAAAAACTATAGAACCTTAATGAAAATCACACCCTCATATTCAGCGTATCAGAGGACCCTACTCTAGAGGTTTCAAGCTCTTATCTACAAAAACGTGGAATTTCGCATTTTTTGCCAGAAGAAATATCACGGATGCGAGTTTATTTTTATTTATTTATTTTTTTTTCCAGAGGTGATCGTACCGACCCAGTGGTCCTAGAATATCATGGGAGGGCTCATTGGAATGGAAATTAAAAGTTCTAGTGCACTTTTTAATTAACCAAAAAATGGAGGGCAACTAGGCCCCCTCCCACGCTCATTTTTTTCCCAAAGTCACCCGATCAAAATTTTGAGATAGCTATTTTGTTCAGCATGTTCGAAAATGTGATAAGTATGTCCTTTAGGATGACCTAATCCCCCGAAGTTCCCGGGGGGAGCGCTGAAAGTTATGAACTTTACCCAAAGATAGCATATAGAATTGGTTATTGGGAAGTATACAGACGCTTTCAGGGGGGATTTTTTCTGGTAGTGGGAGGGGGGTCGGGGGTTATGCGGGAGGATCTTTCCATGAAGGAAGTTTTCATGGAGAAAAGGACATGGCTATGAAGGGGATGTCGGATTTCCCAGCATTATGTAAAAAAAGATCAGAAATTAAATATAAGAAAAACAAGGTTTTCAACTCCAACAGCAGCAACATCAAAACTTAAAACGAACAGAAAATATTAAATATATGATTGGGTTCACCCCCTAGTCAATACCTCGCTCTTTAAGCCAAAGATTTTTTAGTACTTTCATAAGAGCTATTTATTCTAATTAACGGCCTTTCTGATTAAGCGGTCATTTTTAAAGAATTGGAACAAAATTCGAACTTTAGCTTAAAGAGCAAGGTATTGACTAGGGGGCGAACCCCCTAATATATGTATTAAAAATATACGAATATAGAAGTTCGTTACGTAAGTTATTTCGTAAGTTACGTATATTTATTACTAATAAAAACGTTTGTAAATGAAATTAAACAAGTTTCGAGAAAGTCATTTAACCAAATAAAAGTAAAATTAATATAAAAATTTTGTTTTAATTATTCACGTACGGTGAGCCAAGATCAAAACCTGCATTAATTCAAAAACGTTCAAAAATTAAATAAAAAAAAACAAGTTTTTTTTTAACTGAAAGTAAGGAACGACGTTGAAACTTAAAACGAACAGAAATTATTCCGTATATGAAAGGGGCTGTCCCCTCCTCAACGCCTCACTCTTTATGCTAAAGTTTGACTTTCTCACAGCACTATTTTTTTAAACAATAAGAAACTTTAGCGTAAAGAGCGAGGCGTTGAGGAGGGGACAGCCCCTTTCATATACGGAATAATTTCTGTTCGTTTTAAGTTTTAACGTCGTTCCTTACTTTCAGTTAAAAAAACTTGTTTTTTTTTATTTACACGCGAATTTACATGGGAATTACTACTTTACATGGGAATTACTTTAAAAAGTTTTTTAAAGTGATTCAACAGAAGAGCTACATGGTTCATAGACAAAAAAAAAAAAAAAAAAAAAAAAACATAACAACAGGACCACCCCCATTATACATATGCGCATCTTTTCCGAAATCATCTTGCCTTATCCCGCCGATCTTCTATTCCCTAAAATTATCTTCGTGATGCATCATCACACGAAAATATTTCCAACCATTTCGCTGGCAGTTACACTTTAAAATTAAACCTACCTGTTCCTTTCCATTACCCTAATTTATAATCCTAAAATTTTCTCCAAATATGCGAAATCTGACAAGATTGGCGGCTTGCAGATTGCATACAGCTAGGTACTTCCTATTTCAGTGTCATGAATTATGCGTCGGTGAAAAGTAAATGTTGAGAATTTCTTTTTGAATAAAATTTGTATTTGTGGGGTCAAAACATATGATATTGGACTATTTTACGCGTACATATAAAAAATCAATTAAAGAGAAGGGGAAGAGTTTTATTCTCTTCGTAAATGACTATTTCTAAAATACTAGTTTTGGCAAGCATATCCTGTTTTGTCTCACGGCTGAGGGATTGTGTTGAACTTTTCAGACAGATTTTTTTCCTTGGAAGAGAGGAGACGACTCCAAATTCTTTTGGGGGGAGGGGGCAACTCTTATCAGATCAAACAGTTCGTGGTAAGGAACTGTAAGTAAGGAGCGACCCGGCACAATGGTGACCGAAACTCTAGAAAACAGTAATTTGATACCAATAGATACATCAAAAGAATCAGATTTTAATGCTGATTTCAAATATATAAGTTTCATCAAAATTAGTCATACTCGTCAAAAGTTACGTGCCTGAGAAAATTTGGCAGATTTTTGAAAAAAGGGGGAAATACCCCCTAAAATTATAGAACCTTAATGAAAATCACACCATCATATTCAGCGTATCAGAGGACCCTACTCTAGAGGTTTCAAACTCCTATCTACAAAAACGTGGAATTTCGCATTTTTTGCCAGAAGAAATATCACGGATGCGAGTTTATTTTTATTTATTTATTTTTTTTCCCAGGGGTGATCGTACCGACCCAGTGGTCCTAGAATATCATGGGAGGGCTCATTGGAATGGAAATTAAAAGTTCTAGTGTCCTTTTTAAGTAAACAAAAAATGGAGGGCAACTAGGCCCCCTCCCATGCTCATTTTTTTCCCAAAGTCACCCGATCAAAATTTTGAGATAGCTATTTTGTTCAGCATGTTCGAAAATATGATAAGTATGTCTTTTAGGATGACTTAGTCCCCCGAAGTTCCCGGGGGGAGGGCTGAAAGTTATGAACTTTACCCAATGATAACATATAGAATTGGTTATTGGGAAGTATACAGACGTTTTCGGGGGGATTTTTCTGGTAGTGGGAGGGGGGGGGGGTCGGGGGTTATGCGGGAGGATCTTTCCATGAAGGAAATTTTCATGGGGGAAGGGACATGGCTATGAAGGGGACGTCGGATTTCCCAGCATTATGTAAAAAAAGATCAGAAATTAAATATAAGAAAAACAAGGTTTTCAACTGCAACAGCAGCAACATCAAAACTTAAAACAAACAGAAAATATTATATATATGATAGGGTTCACCCCCTAGTCAATACTTTGCTCTTTAAGCCAAAGATTTTTTAGTACTTTCATAAGAGCTATTTATTCTAATTAACGGCCTTTGTGATTAAGCGGTCATTTTTAAAGAATTGGAACAAATTCGAACTTTAGCTTAAAGAGCAAGGTATTGACTAGGGGGCGAACCCCCTAATATATGTATTAAAAATATATGAGTATAGAAGTTCGTTACGTAAGTTATTTCGTAAGTTACGTATATTTATTACTAATAAAAACGTTTGTAAATGAAATTAAACAAGTTACGAGAAAGTCATTTAACCAGATAAAAGTAAAATTAATATGCAAATTTTGTTTTAATTATTCATGTACGGTGAGCCAAGATGAAAACCTGCATTAATTCAAAAATGTTCAAAAATTAAATAAAAAAAACAAGTTTTTTTTAACTGAAAGTAAGGAATGACGTTGAAACTTAAAACGAACAGAAATTATTCCGTATATAAAAGGGGCTGTCCCCTCCTCAACGCCTCACTCTTTACGCTAAAGTTTGACTTTCTCACAACTCTATTTTTTTAAACAATAAAAAACTTTACCGTAAAGAGCGAGGCGTTGAGGAGGGGACAGCCCCTTTCATATACGGAATAATTTCTCTTCGTTTTAAGTTTTAACGTCGTTCCTTACTTTCAGTTAAAAAAACTTGTTTTTTTAATTTAATTCTTATGAAAGAGTGTACTCTGTCCTTTTATTCTTTTTGACCCTATTGTTCGACAGGCTTTACTGCTAGTTATGGATAATTCAGTACGTTTCATAAATCGTCTGCTTAACAGCAGGCTACCGCAACATTAGCAAGGCTAGAAGGCTACCACACCATCGTAGAGAGATGTTTAATGGCATATTTGAAAGCTATTGCTCATATCGGAGTGCTTATTTTTATATATAAATTCTACCATCTGCAAGCCATCTTTTATGACATTTGGACATAAAAGTGGAACTTTTGGTGTCATTCATGCATTTTTGTTACTTTGTACGAGTAGTGCTTCTTGTTTTGGAGAGGTGGGAGGTCAAAGCAGGAAACCCCTTCCCCTGGATGAGAATTTAAACATTCTTTGCAGTATTGTGGCAAAAGAATTACAATAATGATCACACAAATTTTGGTAAGCTATATTAACCATTCATCTAAATTTCTTTTTAAGATCTTCAGTTTTATAAGAATCTTTATAAATTTGATATAGACAATATTAGTAGAAAGGCCTCAGGAGATCGTGACGGGCACCCCTGCTGCCATCTACAATTTAGTTTAATGCTGACGGGGCACCATATATGGGCATAGAGTCCCTAGGGAGAACATGTGGTTAATCAATTGTGAATGTTATGATCCAGAAATAGGAAAACAGGATCACGTGTTTCTAACAGATGATGTCATGATTGATTGATTGTCACGAAAGGGGAATTAATTTGTTGTTTCTAAGGGGAATTATTGATTCACGAAAGGGGAATTGATTAATTGTTTCCAAGGAGAATTGTCTCCTGGACGAAGTTTATTAATATCTTTGGAGTTCGACCAGAATTGTTTCCGGGGCAAAGTTTATAAATAACTGACAGGTGATGGCAAGGTTAATTGTAACTCCGGCGAATGTTTTGATCTTAGAGTTTAACGCGGGAATAGGTTTCTTAGTAATTTCAAATGTGACAGCGCAGGGATGCCAAAAACAAAAGGAACACGATGAAATTACGTTTAGAGATTATTTGGGCGTAACCGTTTTAGACATTTTAGGGAATTATTTCGGCGAAACAGTTAGAGACATTTTGAAATATGATTTTAGAAGAGGTTTTAGAAGAGGTTTTGAGTGTGGTCGTTATAATACACAAGTTCTATTTAAACAGTGCCGTGAGGTCCCCTACCCCAACCCCAAAGGACCCCGATCCCCATACCCCGACCCAAAGGGCTCCGATCCCCCTACCCCAACCCCGAAGGAAGCCTCCGGCCTCCAAAGGTCCCCCCAGGCTCCCGAAGGGTCCCCCGGGCCCCCCCAAAGGGTCCCCGGTGCCCCAAAGACCCCTGAGCCCTCATTTTTTAATACTTTTTTAAGGCTTTACTCTATCTTTTCAGAACAATTTCCTTTCTTAATGTCCCTCCTAAACCTATTTTACAAGTTGAAGTACTTATCTTTTTCATCCACCACTATACTTTACAGCTTTTTGGTTACCTCAACACCAAGAAATACTTTTCAAAGACCATTTCAGAGCAAGCTACTTTCTTAATGTCCCTCCTAAACCCATTTTCCAACTTGAAGTATTTATCTTTTTCATCCACAACTATACTTTACAGCTTTTTGGTTACCTCAACACCAAGAAATACTTTTCAAAGACCATTTCAGAGCAAGTTACTTTCTTAATGTCCCTCCTAGACCCATTTTCCAACATGAAGTACTTATCTTTTTCACCCACAACTATACTTTACAGCTTTTTGGATACCTCAACACCAAGAAATACTTTTCAAAGACCATTTCAGAGCAAGTTACTATCTTAATGTCCCTCCTAAACCCATTTTCCAACATGAAGTACTTATCTTTTTCATTCACAACTATACTTTACAGCTTTTTGGATACCTCAACACCAAGAAATACTTTTCAAAGACCATTTCAGAGCAAGTTACTTTCTTAATGTCCCTTC
This sequence comes from Artemia sinica, assembly GCA_027921565.1. Taxonomy (NCBI): domain Eukaryota; kingdom Metazoa; phylum Arthropoda; class Branchiopoda; order Anostraca; family Artemiidae; genus Artemia; species Artemia sinica. The sequence goes on along the minus strand of CM051262.1, from coordinate 52,019,819 downwards.
TAAACCTATTTTACAAGTTGAAGTACTTATCTTTTTGACCCACAACTATACTTTACAGCTTTTTGGTTACCTCAACACCAAGAAATACTTTTCAAAGACCATTTCAGAGCAAGTTACTTTCTTAATGTCCCTCCTAAACCCATTTTCCAACTTGAAGTACTTATCTTTTTCACCCACAACTATACTTTACAGCTTTTTGGATACCTCAACACCAAGAAATACTTTTCAAAGACCATTTCAGAGCAAGTTACTTTCTTAATGTCCCTCCTAAACCCATTTTCCAACTTGAAGTACTTATCTTTTTCACCCACAACTATACTTTACAGCTTTTTGGTTACCTCAACACCAAGAAATACTTTTCAAAGACCATTTCAGAGCAAGTTACTTTCTTAATGTCCCTCCTAAACCCATTTTCCAACTTGAAGTACTTATCTTTTTCACCCACAACTATACTTTACAGCTTTTTGGATACCTCAACACCAAGAAATACTTTTCAAAGACCATTTCAGAGCAAGTTACTTTCTTAATGTCCCTTCTAAACCCATTTTCCAACATGAAGTACATTTTTTTTTCATTCAGAACTATACTTTACAGCTTTTTGGATACCTCAACACCAAGAAATACTTTTCAAAGACCATTTCAGAGCAAGTTACTTTCTTAATGTCCCTTCTAAACCAGTTTTCCAACTTGAAGTACTTATCTTTTTCACCCACAACTATACTTTACAGCTTTTTGGATACCTCAACACCAAGAAATACTTTTCAAAGACCATTTCAGAGCAAGTTACTTTCTTAATGTCCCTCCTAAACCCATTTTCCAACTTGAAGTACTTATCTTTTTCACCCACAACTATACTTTACAGCTTTTTGGATACCTCAACACCAAGAAATACTTTTCAAAGACCATTTCAGAGCGAGTTACTTTCTTAATGTCCCTTCTAAATCCATTTTTCAACTTGAAGTACTTATCTTTTTCATCCACAACTATACCTTACCACTTTTTGGATACCTCAACACCAAGAAATACTTTTCAAACACCATTCCAGAGCAAGTTACTTTCTTAATGTCCCTCCTAAACCCATTTTTCAACTCGAAGTACTTATCTTTTTCATCCACAACTATACTTTACAGCTTTTTGGTTACCTCAACACCAAGAAATACTTTTCAAAGACCATTTCAGAGCAAGTTACTTTATTAATGTCCCTCCTAAACCCATTTTCCAACATGAAGTACTTATCTTTTTCACCCACAACTGTACTTTACAGCTTTTTGGATACCTCAACACCAAGAAATACTTTTCAAAGACCATTTCAGAGCAAGTTACTTTCTTAATGTCCCTCCTAAACCTATTTTCCAACTTGAAGTACTTATCTTTTTCACCCACAACTATACTTTACAGCTTTTTGGTTACCTCAACACCAAGAAATACTTTTCAAAGACCATTTCAGAGCAAGTTACTTTCTTAATGTCCCTCCTAAACCAATTTTCCAACTTGAAGTACTTATCTTTTTCACCCACAACTATACTTTACGGCTTTTTGGTTACCTCAACACCAAGAAATACTTTTCAAAGACCATTTCAGAGCAAGTTACTTTCTTAATGTCCCTCCTAAACCCATTTTACAAGTTAAAGTACTTATCGTTTTCACCCACAACTATACTTTACAGCTTTTTGGATATCTCAACACCAAGAAATACTTTTCAAAGACCATTTCAGAGCAAGTTACTTTCTTAATTTCCCTCCTAAACCCATTTTCCAACTTGAAGTACTTATCTTTTTCACCCACAACTATACTTTACAGCTTTTTGGTTACCTCAACACCAAGAACTACTTTTCCCGGAAGAAGAAAAAGCCCAAGACATAAAAAATTTAAAGTTCACTTCTAAATTTTTCCGTAGAAGATAGGAAAAGTTATACCATGATTGTGATTATTTTCTGTGAAGATAGAAAGTTTCACTTTAATTCTAAATTTTCTTAAATTCAGTTCCGACCTTTCTCAAAGAGATGAAAAAATTTAAAGTTCTGTTCCAAATATTTCCCCGGAAGAAGAAAAGTTCAACTTCGATTCTGAATTTTCTCAATGAAAATGAAATAAGTTATTGATCAATTCTATTTTCTCAAAATATTATAAAATTTTCCACTTCAATTCAGATTTTGCTCAAAGAGATGAAAAAATTTAAAATATTGTTCCAAATTTTTCTTAGAAGATAGAAAAGTTCAAGTTCTAATCTGAATTTTACCAAAGAACATAATTCAATTCTAATTTCTCCAGAGAAAATAAAAAGCTTCCACTTCAGTTTTAAGTTCACCAAGACATAAAAAATTTAAAGTTCAGTTCTAAATTTTTACATAGAAGATAGGAAAAGTTATACTATGATTATGATTATTTTCCATGAAGATAGAAAGTTTCACTTTAATTCTAAATTTTCTTAAATTCAGTTCCGACTTTCACATAGAGATAAAAAAAATTAAAGTTCTGTTCCAAATTTTTCTTAGAAGATAGAAAAGTTCAAGTTCTCTTCTGAATTTTACCAAAGAACACAATTCAATTCTAATTTCACCAGAGAAAATAAAAAGCTTCCACTTCAGCTTTTAGTTCACCAAGACATAAAAAATTTAAAGTTCAGTTCTAAATTTTTCCGTAGAAGATAGGAAAAGTAATACCATGATTGTGATTATTTTCTATGAAGATAAAAAGTTTCACTTTAATTCTAAATTTTCTTAAATTCAGTTCCGACCTTTCTCAAAGAGATGAAAAAATTTAAAGTTCTGTTCCAAATATTTTCCCGGAAGAAGAAAAGTTCAACTTCGATTCTGAATTTTCTTAATGAAAATGAAATAAGTTATTGATCATTTCTATTTTTCCAAATAATATAAAAAGTTTCCACTTCAGTTCAGATTTTTCTCAAAGAGATGAAAAAATATAAAATACTGTTCCAAATTTTTCGTAGAAGATAGAAAAGTTCAAGTTCTCTTCTAATTTTACCAAAGAACACAATTCAATTCTAATTTCACCAGAGAAAATAAAAAGCTTCCACTTCAGTTTTAAGTTCACCAAGACATAAAAAATTTAAAGTTCAGTTCTAAATTTTTCCGTAGAAGATAGGAAAAGTTATGCCATGATTGTGATTATTTTCTATGAAGATAAAAAGTTTCACCTTAATTCTAAATTTTCTTAAATTCAATTCCGGCTTTTCTCAAAGAGATGAAAAAATTTAAAGTTCTGTTCCAAATACTTTCCCGGAAGAAGAAAAGTTCAACTTAAATTCTGAATTTTCTTAACGAAAATGAAATAAGTTGTTCATATATTCCATTTTCCCAAAATAATATAAAAATTTTCAACTTCAGTTCAGATTTTTCTCAAAGAGATGAAAAATTTAAAATACTTCCAAATTTTTCATAGAAGATAGAAAAGTTCAAGTTCTCTTCTGAATTTTACCAACGAACACAATTCAATTCTAATTTCTCCAGAGAAAATAAAAAGCTTCCACTTCAGTTTTAAGTTCACCAAGACATAAAAAATTTAAAGTTCAGTTCTAAATTTTTCCGTAGAAGATAGGAAAAGTTATACTATGATTGTGATTATTTTCCATGAAGATAAAAAGTTTCACTTTAATTCAAATCTTCTTAAATTCAGTTCCGACTTTTCACATAGAGATGAAAAAAATTTAAAGTTCTGTTCCAAATTTTTCATAGAAGATTGGAAAAGTTATACTTTGATCGTGAATATTCAAGTTCTCTTCTGAATTTTACCAAAGGACAAAACATATGTTTGCTAACCTTTCCATAAATAGGGACACGGGTAATTTAAATATTGACCCAATTTATGATAACCTTCTAAAGAGTGAATCAATTGTCAATAAGGGAGTAAAGATTTTAAATAATCACCAGGGGACTATTTTACCTGTTTGACCAAAACGATTTGCTTCAGTAATAGCTAACAAAAGGATTATTTCGCAACTGAATAATTAAAGTAATTTACAGTTTTTTTTATTTTTCCTCAGTTACTCTGGTGTCCTCACTGAAGTAACTCTATTTTAGCATCTTTTCCCTACGTGGATTAGTTTGCGCAGATTGTACATTTTTGTTTTTTTTTTGGTGGTGGTTTTATTGGTTTTTAGTTTTATCTTGTTTTTTTTGTGTCTTTCGTGCTGAAGACGCCTTGTTTGTATACAGGCGAAATATCCGCGTTGTTTTGTTTCTGTTGTTTTCCTTTTCTCTCCACTGGCCACAGTCTCGTTTGTTTGTTTTTTTTAGAGATTTTTCTCTTTGTTGGTTTTTTGTCATGGCTGGCCGGTTCGGCTTAAGATCTTTCATTCGTCAATTGTACGGGCAACAATTAGCCGCTTCTGTCAATTATTATTTGTCTTTAGTTAAAAAACATGCAAATCTATTAAATCAACAAATTTTCTTAAAAAATTGCCAGAAGGAATCAGTGATTCCGAAATCTTTTAAAATATGTACCCATTTTGGAACTGAAAATGAAACAAAATTAAAAAATAAATTAAGCCTAATAGCTTTAAATCACGTAATTTATGAAGAACAAATAAACTTTCAAATGGGGATAAATCCATTTATTTAGACAGTGAAAAAACAGGTACAAAAGTCCAGATATTTCGGTCACATATACAGCGACGATTATTTGTTCGTCTTAGAACGGCAGTGTGGTCTAAGAAAACAACACCTAATATAAAGGTGTTACGTCGAAAGTAATTTATGAACAAAAACAGAGACGTTTTCAACTGTCTAAGGACTTAAATTCTGTTGAAAACTTTTTAAGAAATAACCTTCCATCTGATATTTTTATACGAATTAAGGAAATGGCCATTAGATCTTTTCGCCATGATTTTCATTTTTCCAAGGTTCGTTTGGTTGACAAGTTTAATAAACTTTTGTTTGAGAATTTCCAAGATTCAGATGTTTTTTATCCTCGTCATTGTCTGGGTCCAGCAATTAAGAATTTGTCTTCTAAGCCTCTTAATATTCAACAAGAAGCCGTTTTGTTGAAAGGTTCAAAGTTCTGTTTTCCAACACCAGTCTCCTATTCAAAAATAATTTCAAAGGTGGAATCAGGAATTATGGCTTCTATAGATAAGGTTGATACTCCTCAAGAACTCAGAGCTGAGATCGTAAGAAAACTAAACACCTTTAATATGAACTTCATTGGTAAAGACATTTCACAAAAAAATGACATTAAAATCCTTTCTGATTTGAAAAAGGATAAATTCCTTACTATCACCAGAGCCGATAAGGGAAACACGATCGTAATTATGAACACTGAAGATTATAATAATCTAGAGTTTTTGTTAGACTTGAAGTTTAGTTTAGTAATAGTTAAGAGTTTAGAGTTTTAGCTTAGAGTCATAGCTTAGAGTTTTACTTAAAGTTGTAGTTTAGTTAAGTTTTAGTTAAGAGTTTCGAGTTTTAGCTTGGAGACTTAGCTTAGAGTTATAGTTTAGTTTAGTTTTTGTTAAGAGTTTAGAGTTTTTTAGCTTAGAGTCTTAGCTTAGAGTTTTTGTTAGAGTTCTAGTTTAGTTTAGTTATAGTTAAGAATTTAGAGTTTTAGCTTAGAGTCATAGCTTAGAGTTTTAGTTAAAGTTATAGTTTAGTAAAGTTATAGTTAAGAGTTTAGAGTTTTACCTTAGAGTCATAGCTTAGAGTTTTTGTTAGAGTTCTAGTTCAGTTTAGTTTTAGTTAAGAGTTTAGAGTTTCAGCTTAGAGTCTTAGCTTATAGTTTGTGTTAGAGTTCCAGTTTAGTTTAGTTTTAGTTAATAGTTTAGAGTTTTAGCTTGGAGTCTTACCTTAGAGTTTTTGTTAAAGTTGAAGTTTAGTTTAGTAATAGTTAAGAGTTTAGAGTTTTAGCTTAGAGTCTTAGCTTAGAGTTTTTGTTAGAGTTCTAGTTTAGTTTAGTTTTAGTTAAGAGTTTAGAGTTTTTAGCCTAGAGTCTTAGCATAGAGTTTTTGTTGAAGTTATAGTTTAGTTTAGCAATAGTTAAGAGTTTAGAGTTTTAGCTTAGAGTCTTAGCTTAGAGTTTTTGTTAAAGTTGAAGTTTAGTTTAGTAATAGTTAAGAGTTTAGAGTTTTAGCTTACAGTCATAGCTTAGAGTTTTTGTTAAAGTTGAAGTTTAGTTTAGTAGCAGTTAAGAGTTTAGAGTTTTAGCTTATATTCTTAGCTTAGAGTTTTAGTTTAGTTTACTTTTAGTTAAGAGTTTAGAGTTTTCTAGCTTAGAGTCTTAGCTTAGAGTTTTTGTTAGAGTTCTAGTTTAGTTTTGTTTTAGTTAAGAGTTTAGAGTTTTTTGCTTAGAATCTTAGCTTAGAGTTTTAGTTAGAGTTCTAGTTTAGTTTAGTTTTAGTTAAGAGTTTAGAGTTTTACCATAGCGTCTTAGCTTAGATTTCTAGTTAGAGTTGAAGTTTAGTTTAGTTACAGTTAAGAATTTAGTGTTTTAGCTTAGAGTCATAGCTTAGAGTTTTACTTAAAGTTGTAGTTTAGTTAAGTTTTAGTTAAGAGTTTGGTGTTTTACCTTAGAGTCTTAGCTTAGAGTTTTAGTTAGAGTTCTAGTTTAGTTTAGTTTTAGTTAAGAGTTTAGAATTTTAGCTTAGAGTCTTAGCTTAGAGTTTTTGTTAGAGTTCTGGTTTATTTTAGTTTTAGTTATGAGTTTAGAGTTTTTAGCTTAGAGTCTTAGCTTAGAGTTTTTGTTGAAGTTCTAGTTTAGTTTAGTTTTAGTTAATAGTTTAGGGTTTTAGCTTAGAGTCTTAGCTTAGAGTTTTTGTTAGACTTGAAGTTTAGTTTAGTAATAGTTAAGAGTTTAGAGTTTTAGCTTAGAGTCATAGCTTAGAGTTTTAATTAAAGTTGTAGTTTAGTTAAGTTTTAGTTAAGAGTTTCGAGTTTAAGCTTAGAGACTTAGCTTAGAGTTATAGTTTAGTTTCGTTTTAGTTAAGAGTTTGGTGTTTTACCTTAGAGTCATAGCTTAGAGTTTTAGTTAGAGTTCTAGTTTAGTTTAGTTTTAGTTAAGAGTTTAGAATTTTAGCTTAGAGTCTTAGCTTAGAGTTTTTGTTAGAGTTCTAGTTTATTATAGTTTTAGTTAAGAGTTTAGAGTTTTTAGCTTAGAGTCTTAGTTTAGAGTTTTTGTTGAAGTTCTAGTTTAGTATAGTTTTAGTGAAAAATTTAGAGTTTTTAGCTCAGAGTCTTAGCTTAGAGTTTTTGTTAGAGTTCTAGTTTAGTTTAGTCTTAACTTAGTGTTTTTTTTTATAGAGTTCTAGTTTAGTTTAATTTTAGTTAAGAGTTTAATGTTTTACCTTTGAGTTTCAGTTAGAGTTCTAGTTTAGTTTAGTTTTAGTTAAGAGTTTGGTGTTTTACCTTAGAGTCTTAGCTTAGAGTTTTAGTTAGAGTTCTAGTTTAGTTTAGTTTTAGTTAAGTGTTTAGAATTTTAGCTTAGAGTCTTAGCTTAGAGTTTTGTTAGAGTTCTAGTTTATTTTAGTTTTAGTTAAGAGTTTAGAGTTTTTAGCTTCGAGTCGTAGCTTAGAGTTTTTTTTGAAGTTCTAGTTTAGTTTAGTTTTAGTTAATAGTTTAGAGTTTTAGCTTAGAGTCTTAGCTTAGAGTTTTTGATAGACTTAAGGTTTAGTTTAGTAATAGTTAAGAGTTTAGAGTGATTGATGAAAAAGTAACCCCCTCTAACGCCCACCATTTCCCCAAACACATCCAATCAAAATTTTGAGAAAACGATTTTGTTCAACGTAGTTGCAAGGATCGGAAATTATGTCTTTGAGGATGACAACCTCCTCACAGCCCTCTTGGCAAGGGTTGTAAGTTTATGCCTTGGGTCATATAAGGTTTTTATAGAAAGTGTTGACGTAGAAACTTCGAAAAGGGCTCATTCGATTGGAAAAAACCCCTCTCACTCTCACCATTTCCCCAAACACATCCAATCAAAATTTTGAGATAGCAATTTTCTTCAACGTAGTTGAAAGGTCAACTTAGTTTAGTTTCTAGTTTAGTTTAGTTTAGTTTTAGTTAAAAGTTTAGAGTTTTTAGCTTAGAGTCTTAGCTTAGAGTTTTTGTTAGAGTTCTAGTTTAGTTTCTAGTTCTAGTTTAGTTTAGTTTTAGTTAAAAGTTTAGAGTTTTTAGCTTAGAGTCTTAGCTTAGAGTTTTTGTTAGAGTTCTAGTTTAGTTTAGTCTTAACTTAGAGTTTTTTTTTATAGAGTTCTAGTTTAGTTTAATTTTAGTTAAGAGTTTGATATTTTACCTTTGAGTTTCAGTTAGAGTTCTAGTTTAGTTTAGTTTTAGTTAAGAGTTTGGTGTTTTACCTTAGAGTCTTAGCTTAGAGTTTTAGTTAGAGTTCTAGTTTAGTTTAGTTTTAGTTAAGAGTTTAGAATTTTAGCTTAGAGTCTTAGCTTAGAGTTTTTGTTAGAGTTCTAGTTTATTTTAGTTTTGTTAAGAGTTTAGAGTTTTTAGCTTAGAGTCTTAGCTTAGAGTTTTTGTTGAAGTTCTAGTTTAGTTTAGTTTTAGTTAATAGTTTAGAGTTTTAGCTTAGAGTCTTAGCTTAGAATTTTTGTTGGACTTGAAGTTTAGTTTAGTAATAGTTAAGAGTTAAGAGTTTTAGCTTAGAGTCATAGCTTACAATTTTACTTAAAGTTGTAGTTTAGTTAAGTTTTAGTTAAGAGTTTCGAGTTTTAGCTAAGAGACTTAGCTTAGAGTTATAGTTTAGTTTAGTTTTAGTTAAGAGTTTAGAGTTTTTTAGCTTAAAGTCTTAGCTTAGAGTTTTTGTTAGAGTTCTAGTTTAGTTTAGTTGTAGTTAAGAATTTAGAGTTTTAGCTTAGAGTCATAGCTTAGAGTTTTAGTTAAAGTTATAGTTTAGTAAAGTTATAGTTAAGAGTTTAGAGTTTTACCTTAGAGTCATAGCTTAGAGTTTTCGTTAGAGTTCTAGTTCAGTTTAGTTTTAGTTAAGAGTTTAGAGTTTTAGCTTAGAGTCTTAGCTTAGAGTTTTTGTTAGAGTTCTAGTTTAGTTTAGTTTTAGTTAATAGTTTAGAGTTTTAACTAAAAGTAAACTAAACTAAAACTCTAAGCTAAGAATATAAGCTAAAACTCTAAACTCTTAACTATTACTAAACTAAACTTCAACTTTAGCAAAAACTCTAAGGTAAGACTCCAAGCTAAAACTCTAAACTATTAACTAAAACTAAACTAAACTAGAACTCTAGCACAAACTATAAGCTAAGACTCTAAGCTAAAACTCTAAACTCTTAACTAAAACTTTACTAAACTATAACTTTAACTAAAACTCTAAGCTTTGACTCTAGGCTAAAACTCTAATTTCTTAACTATAACTAAACTAAACTAGAACACTAACAAAAACTCTAAGCTAAGACTCTAAGCTAAAAAACTCTAAACTCTTAACTAAAACTAAACTAAACTATAACTCTAAGCTAAGTCTCTAAGCTAAAACTCGAAACTCTTAACTAAAACTTAACTAAACTACAACTTTAAGTAAAACTCTAAGCTATGACTCTAAGCTAAAACTCTAAACTCTTAACTATTACTAAACTAAACCTTAAGTCTATCAAAAACTCTAAGCTAAGACTCTAAGCTAAAAGTCTAAACTATTAACTATAACTTTACTAAACTATAACTTTAACTAAAACTCTAAGCTTTGACTCTAGGCTAAAACTCTAATTTCTTAACTATAACTAAACTAAACTAGAACACTAACAAAAACTCTAAGCTAAGACTCTAAGCTAAAAAACTCTAAACTCTTAACTAAAACTAAACTAAACTATAACTCTAAGCTAAGTCTCTAAGCTAAAACTCGAAACTCTTAACTAAAACTTAACTAAACTACAACTTTAAGTAAAACTCTAAGCTATGACTCTAAGCTAAAACTCTAAACTCTTAACTATTACTAAACTAAACCTTAAGTCTATCAAAAACTCTAAGCTAAGACTCTAAGCTAAAACTCTAAACTATTAACTATAACTAAACTAAACTAGAACTTCAACAAAAACTCTAAGCTAAGACTCGAAGCTAAAAACTCTAAACTCTTAACTAAAACTAAAATAAACTAGAACTCTAACAAAACTCTAAGCTAAGACTCTAAGCTAAAATTCTAAACTCTTAACTAAAACTAAACTAAACTAGAACTCTAACTAAAACTCTAAGCTAAGACTCTAAGGTAAAACACCAAACTCTTAACTAAAACTAAACTAAACTAGAACTCTAACTGAAACTCAAAGGTAAAACATTAAACTCTTAACTAAAATTAAACTAAACTAGAACTCTATAAAAAAAACACTAAGTTAAGACTAAACTAAACTAGAACTCTAACAAAAACTCTAAGCTAAGACTCTAAGCTAAAAACTCTAAACTTTTAACTAAAACTATACTAAACTAGAACTTCAACAAAAACTCTAAGCTAAGACTCTAAGCTAAAAACTCTAAACTCTTAACTAAAACTATAATAAACTAGAACTCTAACAAAAACTCTAAGCTAAGACTCTAAGCTAAAATTCTAAACTCTTAACTAAAACTAAACTAAACTAGAACTCTAACTAAAACTCTAAGCTATGACTCTAAGGTAAAACACCAAACTCTTAACTAAAACTAAACTAAACTATAACTCTAAGCTAAGTCTCTAAGCTAAAACTCGAAACTCTTAACTAAAACTTAACTAAACTACAACTTTAATTAAAACTCTAAGCTATGACTCTAAGCTAAAACTCTAAACTCTTAACTATTACTAAACTAAACTTCAAGTCTAACAAAAACTCTAAGCTAAGACTCTAAGCTAAAACCCTAAACTATTAACTAAAACTAAACTAAACTAGAACTTCAACAAAAACTCTAAGCTAAGACTCTAAGCTAAAAACTCTAAACTCATAACTAAAACTAAAATAAACTAGAACTCTAACAAAAACTCTAAGCTAAGACTCTAAGCTAAAATTCTAAACTCTTAACTAAAACTAAACTAAACTAGAACTCTAACTAAAACTCTAAGCTAAGACTCTAAGGTAAAACACCAAACTCTTAACTAAAACTTAACTAAACTACAACTTTAAGTAAAACTCTAAGCTATGACTCTAAGCTAAAACACTAAATTCTTAACTGTAACTAAACTAAACTTCAACTCTAACTAGAAACTCTAAGCTAAGACTCTATGGTAAAACTCTAAACTCTTAACTAAAACTAAACTAAACTAGAACTCTAACTAAAACTCTAAGCTAAGACTCTAAGCAAAAAACTCTAAACTCTTAACTAAAACTAAACTAAACTAGAACTCTAACAAAAACTCTAAGCTAAGACTCTAAGCTAGAAAACTCTAAACTCTTAACTAAAAGTAAACTAAACTAAAACTCTAAGCTAAGAATCTAAGCTAAAACTCTAAACTCTTAACTGATACTAAACTAAACTTCAACTTTAACAAAAACTCTAAGCTATGACTCTAAGCTAAAACTCTAAACTCTTAACTATTACTAAACTAAACTTCAACTTTAACAAAAACTCTAAGCTAAGACTCTAAGCTAAAACTCTAAACTCTTAACTATTACTAAACTAAACTAGAACTTCAACAAAAACTCTATGCTAAGACTCTAAGCTAAAAACTCTAAACTCTTAACTAAAACTAAACTAAACTAGAACTCTAACAAAAACTCTAAGCTAAGACTCTAAGCTAAAACTCTAAACTCTTAACTATTACTAAACTAAACTTCAACTTTAACAAAAACTCTAAGGTAAGACTCCAAGCTAAAACTCTAAACTATTAACTAAAACTAAACTAAACTAGAACTCTAACACAAACTATAAGCTAAGACTCTAAGCTAAAACTCTAAACTCTTAACTAAAACTAAACTGAACTAGAACTCTAACAAAAACTCTAAGCTATGACTCTAAGGTAAAACTCTAAACTCTTAACTATAACTTTACTAAACTATAACTTTAACTAAAACTCTAAGCTATGACTCTAAGCTAAAACTCTAAATTCTTAACTATAACTAAACTAAACTAGAACTCTAACAAAAACTCTAAGCTAAGACTCTAAGCTAAAAAACTCTAAACTCTTAACAAAACTAAACTAAACTATAACTCTAAGCTAAGTCTCTAAGCTAAAACTCGAAACTCTTAACTAAAACTTAACTAAACTACAACTTTAAGTAAAACTCTAAGCTATGACTCTAAGCTAAAACTCTAAACTCTTAACTATTACTAAACTAAACTTCAAGTCTAACAAAAACTCTAAGCTAAGACTCTAAGCTAAAACTCTAAACTATTAACTAAAATTAAACTAAACTAGAACTTCAACAAAAACTCTAAGCTAAGACTCTAAGCTAAAAACTCTAAGCTCTTAACTAAAACTAAAATAAACTAGAACTCTAACAAAAACTCTAAGCTAAGACTCTAAGCTAAAATTCTAAACTCTTAACTAAAACTAAACTAAACTAGAACTCTAACTAAAACTCTAAGCAAAGACTCTAAGGTAAAACACCAAACTCTTAACTAAAACTAAACTAAACTAGAACTCTAACTGAAACTCAAAGGTAAAACATCAAACTCTTAACTAAAATTAAACTAAACTAGAACTCTATAAAAAAAAACTCTAAGTTAAGACTAAACTAAACTAGAACTCTAACAAAAACTCTAAGCTAAGACTCTAAGCTAAAAACTCTAAACTTTTAACTAAAACTAAACTAAACTAGAACTTCAACAAAAACTCTAAACTAAGACTCTAAGCTAAAAACTCTAAACTCTTAACTAAAACTAAAATAAACTAGAACTCTAACAAAAACTCTAAGCTAAGACTCTAAGATAAAATTCTAAACTCTTAACTAAAACTAAACTAAACTAGAACTCTAACTAAAACTCTAAGCTAAGACTCTAAGCTAAAAACTCTAAACTCTTAACTAAAACTAAAATAAACTTGAACTCTAACAAAAATCTAAGCTAAGACTCTAAGCTAAAATTCTAAACTCTTAACTAAAACTAAACTAAACTAGAACTCTAACTAAAACTCTAAGCTAAAACTCTAAGGTAAAACATCAAACTCTTAACTAAAACTAAACTAAACTAGAACTCTAACTGAAACTCAAAGGTAAAACATCAAACTCTTAACTAAAATTAAACTAAACTAGAACTCTAACAAAAACTCTAAGCTAAGACTAAACTAAACTAGAACTCTAACAAAAACTCTAAGCTAAGACTCTAAGCTAAAAACTCTAAACTTTTAACTAAAACTAAACTAAACTAGAACTTCAACAAAAACTCTAAGCTAAGACTCTAAGCTAAAAACTCTAAACTCTTAACTAAAACTAAAATAAACTAGAACTCTAACAAAAACTCTAAGCTAAGACTCTAAGCTAAAATTCTAAACTCTTAACTAAAACTAAACTAAACTAGAACTCTAACTAAAACTCTAAGCTATGACTCTAAGGTAAAACATCAAACTCTTAACTAAAACTAAACTAAACTAGAACTCAATCAAAAACTCTAGGCTAAGACTCTAAGCTAAAAACTCTAAACTCTTAACTAAAACTAAAATAAACTAGAACTCTAACAAAAACTCTAAGCTAAGACTCTAAGCTAAAATTCTAAACTCATAACTAAAACTAAACTAAACTAGAACTCTAACTAAAACTCTAAGCTATGACTCTAAGGTAAAACATCGAACTCTTAACTAAAACTAAACTAAACTAGAACTCTATCAAAAACTCTAAGCTAAGACTCTAAGCTAAAAAACTCTAAACTCTTAACTAAAACTAAACTAAAACTATAACTCTAAGCTAAGTCTCTAAGCTAAAACTCTAAACTATTAACTTAAACTAAACTAAACTAGAACTTCAACAAAAACTCTAAGCTAAGACTCTAAGCTAAAAACTCTAAACTCTTAACTAAAACTAAAATAAACTAGAACTCTAACAAAAACTCTATGCTAAGACTCTAAGCTAAAACACCAAACTCTTAACTAAACTAAACTAGAACTCTAACTGAAACTCAAAGGTAAAACATCAAACTCTTAACTAAAATCAAACTAAACTAGAACTCTAACTGAAACTCAAAGGTAAAACATCAAACTCTTAACTAAAATTAAACTAAACTAGAACTCTAACAAAAAAGTCTAAGTTAAGACTCTAAGCTGCAACTCGAAACTCTTAACTAAAACTTAGCCAAACTAAAACTTTAAGTAAAACTCTAAGGTATGACTCCAAGCTAAAACTCGAAACTCTTAACTGTAACTAAACTAAACTTCAACTCTAACTAAAACTCTAAGCTAAGACTCTAAGCTAAAAACTCTAAACTCTTAACTAAAACTAAACTAAACTAGAACTCTAACAAAAACTCTAAGCTAAGACTCTAAGCTAAAACTCGAAACTCTTAACTAAAACTTAACCAAACTATAACTTTAAGTAAAATTCTAAGATAAGACTCTAAGCTAAAACTCTAAATTCTTAACTAAAACTAAAATAAACTAGAACTCTAACAAAAACTCTAAGCTAAGACTCTAAGCTAAAATTCTAAACTCTTAACTAAAACTAAACTAAACTAGAACTCTAACTAAAACTCTAAGCTAAGACTCTAAGGTAAAACACCAAACTCTTAACTAAAACTAAACTAAACTAGAACTCTAACTGAAACTCAAAGGTAAAACATCAAACTCTTAACTAAAATTAAACTAAACTAGAACTCTATAAAAAAAACTCTAAGTTAAGACTAAACTAAACTAGAACTCTAACAAAAACTCTAAGCTAAGACTCTAAGCTAAAAACTCTAAACTTTTAACTAAACTAAACTAAACTAGAACTTCAACAAAAACTCTAAACTAAGACTCTAAGCTAAAAACTCTAAACTCTTAACTAAAACTAAAATAAACTAGAACTCTAACAAAAACTCTAAGCTAAGACTCTAAGATAAAATTCTAAACTCTTAACTAAAACTAAACTAAACTAGAACTCTAACTAAAACTCTAAGCTAAGACTCTAAGCTAAAAACTCTAAACTCTTAACTAAAACTAAAATAAACTTGAACTCTAACAAAAACTCTAAGCTAAGACTCTAAGCTAAAATTCTAAACTCTTAACTAAAACTAAACTAAACTAGAACTCTAACTAAAACTCTAAGCTAAGACTCTAAGGTAAAACACCAAACTCTTAACTAAAACTAAACTAAACTAGAACTCTAACTGAAACTCAAAGGTAAAACATCAAACTCTTAACTAAAATTAAACTAAACTAGAACTCTATCAAAAAACTCTAAGTTAAGACTAAACTAAACTAGAACTCTAACAAAAACTCTAAGCTAAGACTCTAAGCTAAAAACTCTAAACTTTTAACTAAAACTAAACTAAACTAGAACTTCAACAAAAACTCTAAGCTAAGACTCTAAGCTAAAAACTCTAAACTCTTAACTAAAACTAAAATAAACTGGAACTCTAAGAAAAACTCTAAGTTAAGACTCTAAGCTAAAATTCTAAACTCTTAACTAAAACTAAACTAAACTAGAACTCTAACTAAAACTCTAAGCTATGACTCTAAGGTAAAACATCAAACTCTTAACTAAAACTAAACTAAACTAGAACTCAATCAAAAACTCTAGGCTAAGACTCTAAGCTAAAAACTCTAAACTCTTAACTAAAACTAAAATAAACTAGAACTCTAACAAAAACTCTAAGCTAAGACTCTAAGCTAAAATTCTAAACTCATAACTAAAACTAAACTAAACTAGAACTCTAACTAAAACTCTAAGCTATGACTCTAAGGTAAAACATCGAACTCTTAACTAAAACTAAACTAAACTAGAACTCTATCAAAAACTCTAAGCTAAGACTCTAAGCTAAAAACTCTAAACTCTTAACTAAACTAAACTAAAACTATAACCCTAAGCTAAGTCTCTAAGCTAAAACTCTAAACTATTAACTTAAACTAAACTAAACTAGAACTTCAACATAAACTCTACGCTAAGACTCTAAGCTAAAAACTCTAAACTCTTAACTAAAACTAAAATAAACTAGAACTCTAACAAAAACTCTATGCTAAGACTCTAAGCTAAAACACCAAACTCTTAACTAAACTAAACTAGAACTCTAACTGAAACTCAAAGGTAAACATCAAACTCTTAACTAAAACTAAACTAAACTAGAACTCTAACTGAAACTCAAAGGTAAAACATCAAACTCTTAACTAAAATTAAACTAAACTAGAACTCTAACAAAAAAAGTCTAAGTTAAGACTCTAAGCTGCAACTCGAAACTCTTAACTAAAACTTAGCCAAACTAAAACTTTAAGTAAAACTCTAAGGTATGACTCCAAGCTAAAACTCGAAACTCTTAACTGTAACTAAACTAGACTTCAACTCTAACTAAAACTCTAAGCTAAGACTCTAAGCTAAAAACTCTAAACTCTTAACTAAAACTAAACTAAACTAGAACTCTAACAAAAACTCTAAGCTAAGACTCTAAGCTAAAACTCGAAACTCTTAACTAAAACTTAACCAAACTATAACTTTAAGTAAAATTCTAAGCTAAGACTCTAAGCTAAAACTCTAAATTCTTAACTGTAACTAAACTAAACTAAACTAGAACTCTAAATAAAACTCTAAGCTAAGACTCTAAGCTGAAAACTCTAAACTCTTAATTAAAACTAAACTAAACTAGAACTCTAACAAAAACTCTAAGCTAAGTCTCTAAGCTAAAAACTCTAAACTTTTAACTAAAACTAAACCAAACTAAAACTCTAAGCTAAAAGGATGGGTACTTCAATTTGTAAAATGGGTTTAGGATGGTCACTAAGAAAGGAAATTGCTCTGAAATGGTCTTTGAAAAGTATTTCTTGGTGTTGAGGTAACCAAAAAGCTGTAAAGTATAGTTGTAGGTGAAAAAGATAAGTACTTCAAGTTGGAAAATGGGTTTAGGAGGGACATTAAGAAAGTAACTTGCTCTGAAATGGTCTTTGAAAAGTATTTCTTGGTGTTGAGGTATCCAAAAAGCTGTAAAGTATAGATGTGGGTGAAAAAGATAAGTACTTCAAGTTGAAAAATTGGTTTAGGATGGACATTAAGAAAGGAACTTGTTCCCGTCAGGACCTCCTGATAGGGTTCTACCGATTATGTAATCAATTTCTCAGAAATCCAATTGTCTTAGTCGATTACGTCATTCTATGCCCATATATGGACCCCCGTCATGACCTTCTGATAGGGTTCTACCGATTATGTAATCAATTTCTCAAAAATCCAATTGTCTTAGTCGATTCCGTCATTCTATGCCCATATATGGACCCCCGTCATGACCTTCTGATAGGGTTCTACCGATTATGTAATCAATTTCTCAGAAATCCAACTGTCCTAGTCGATTACGTCATTCTATGCCCATATATGGACCTCCGTCATGACATTCTGATAGGGTTCTACCGATTATGTAATCAATTTCTCAGAAATCCAACTGTCCTAGTCGATTACGTCATTCTATGCCCATATATGGACTCCCGCCATGACCTTCTGATAGGGTTCTACCGATTATGTAATCAATTTCTCAGAAATCCATTTGTCCTAGTTGATTACGTCATTCTATGCACATAAATGGATTCCCGTCACGAGCTCCTGATAGGGTTCTACCGATTATGTAATCAATTTCTCGGGAATTCTCTCCCTTCGATTACGCAATCAATATATCTCTTCCCCACCTTCCCCTTAGAAATAACAAATTAATTCCCTTTCTTGAATCAATAATTCCCCTTAGAAACAACAAATTAATTCTCCTTTCGTGAATCAATAATTCCCCTTAGAAACAACAAATTAATTCCCCTTTCGTGAATCAATAATTCCCCTTAGAAACAACAAATTAATTCCCCTTTCGTGAATCAATCAATCAACCATGACATCATCTGTCACGTGTGATCTAAATTTTGCCTCGGAAACAATTCTGGTCGAACTCCAAAGATATTAATAAACTTCCGGAAACAATTTGATTAATGACTGTCAGCACAGGTGTTCCAAATTCCCAATAGATTACGCAATCAATTTCTCAGAAATCCATCTCCCCTAGGGACTCTATGCCCATATTAGGACCATAAACCACGTGGTTCGCGTCGGAGTTATAGGGTCATTTCTACTTCTTTCTCACAACTATATTTTTTAAAACAATAATAAACTTTAGCGTAAAGACCGAGGCGCCGAGGAGGGGACAGACCCTTTCATATACGGAATAATTTCTGTTTGTTTTAAGTTTTAATATTGCTCCTTACTTTCAGGTAAAAAAAACTTGTTTTTTTAATTTAATTTCATTAGGATTAACCTAACTTCACTTCTTGAGTGTGGATGCTCTGCTTAACAAGTACCGTAAACTTGTCAATTTGGTCATTTATTACCACCCTTGACACACTGCCCCCCCCCCCTAAGATTTTGCTCTAAGCCCGCCTTTGAATTGACACCCCTATGATAAAATCAGAGATAAAAAGCTCTTGTCAAAAGATATCTTTTTATGTATTTTTATATACTCGTCTTCCTAAAACAAAGATGACGATAGCTAAATACAAAATTCATGTTTAAATACAATAGTAAGTAAAACGAAATTTCCAGAAAATTGAAAGCTACATGAGGAACAGGGTTTTGGATCGGGAGAGGGGTATATACCATCTCAGGACATTTTTATTTCTTGATTTAAAATGTTATTCAAGTAATTTCGTTAAGAAAACATTTTTAGGTATTTTGATTCAAAAAAAGGAAGCAAGGAAAGTTTAGATTTAATACAAGTATATTTTGCTCGCTGACACCTTATATTCTAATGAATTGACACCCCTGGAAGAAAATAAGAGATATTAAGCATATGTTAAAAAACCACACTTTTGCATATTTTGTATATACTCGCCTTCAAATTTTTAAAGACTTCCAGCAGTTTTTACTTTCATCTTCAAAACCGATTTACTTGACGAGGAAGTAGATTCAGACTTGGTCTGAGCTAAATCTTTTGATAAATGCTTTGGCAAAATATTTTCAAATGTCCAAACATAGTCTAGCGTCAATTTATCACGATAAGCTTGGCCAAAAGACAAATTCATACCTCGCTCATTCCTCTTTTTTCCCCATAACCTATTGTTTCACTTTTTCTGTCGTTTGATTGTGCGCTATCAACCAACTATGATTGCTCTCTTCAAATCGTTGCTTGTCTTCCAACTTGCTCGCTAGTTGTTAAACCACATTTACCCGGCCTCAAGTGGAAAACACCTTGCCTTAGTTAATCAGAGGCAACGCTAAGCGTTGCCTATAGTAAAGGGATGCCAAATGGACACTTTTAGTGGCTTTTGGACACTTTTTTACTCTGAGGGACACTATTGGGTCAAAAAGGCAGCTTTTTGAAAAAAAGGACACTTTTCCAAATCAAAACCAAATGTCTTTATTTTCTTCTTTTTTTTTTATAAGTACGACTGCTTTTAATTTGTACTTTACTTTTAAGCTTTGGTAACGTCTTGGGATTTTTTTTTATAGAAGTTTTTGCGCACAGATTTTTCGGCACTTTTTTCACAGGCTTTGAAAATTCATAGTGGCAACCCTGTATATTGGTTAATTTTCTAGAGGGACACCAAAAGTGTCCCTTTTTGGCCGGTTTGGACACTTTTGTCATTAAAAGTTTTGACACCCTGAGTAAAGGCCATACGGTTCCAATATTTTAATATTTGTTATTTTTTTCCCACAGAGACACTTCATAGGGAAAAGGTCGTCGTAGAAACTTCAAAGGGGGCTCACTCAATTGGAAATCGAGAGTTCTAGTGCCGTTTTAATAGTCGAAAGTGATTGGAGGGCAACTAACCCCCCCCCCCCCCCCAACGCCAGTCATTCTCCCAAACACATCCAATCAAAATTTTGAGATAGCCATTTTGTTCAGCGTAGTTGATTTTCAGATAGAAAATATGTTTTTGAGGAGGACACTCCTCCAAAACCCTCAGGGCAAGGGTTTAAGTTATGCCCTGGGGGCATATAAGGCTTTTAATAGAAGTGTTGTCGTAGAGACTTCATAACAGGCTCATTCGATTGGATATTCAAAGGGCTAGTGCCCTTTTTAATAGCCGAAAGTGATTGGAGGGCAACTAGCCCCCCTCCCCTACGCCCATCATTTCCCCAAAACACATCCAATCAAAATTTTGAGATAGCTATTTTGTTCAGCGTAGTTGATTTCCAGATAGAAAATATTTTTTGAGGAGGACACTCCCCCACAACCCTCAGGGCAAGGGTTTTAAGTTATGCCCTGGGACTATATGAGGTTCTTATAGAAGGCGTTGTCGTAGAAACTTCAAAAAAGGCTCATTTGATTGGAAATTCAAAGGACTAGTGCCCTTGTTAATAGTCGAAAGTAATTGGAGGGTAATTAGCCCCCCTCCCCCCCCCATACCCATCATTCCCCAAAACACATCCAATCAAAATTTTGAGATAGCAATTTTGTTCAGCGTAGTTGACTTCCAGATAGCAAATATGTTTTTGAGGAGAACACTCCCCCACAATCCTCAGGGCAAGGGTTTTAAGCAATGCCCTGGGGCATTAAGGTTTTTATAGAAGGCGTTGTCGTAGAAGCTTCAAAAAAGCTCTTTCGATTGGAAATTCAAAGGGATAGTGCCCTTTTTAATAGTCGAAAGTGATTGGAGGGCAGCTAGCCCCCCAAGCCCTCCATTCCCCCAAACACATCCAATCAAAATTTTGAGATAGCCATTTTGTTCAGCGTAGTTGATTTCCAGATAGAAAATCTATTTTTGAGGAGGACACTCCGCCACAACCCTAAAGGCAATGGTTTCAAGTTGTACCCTGGGGCATATAAGGTTTTTATAGAAGGCGTTGTCGTAGAAACTTCAAAAAAGACTCAATTGATTGGAAATTCAAAGGGCTAGTGCCCTTTTTAATAGTCGAAAGCTATTTGAGGGCAACTAGCCCCCCTCTCAAGCCCACCTTTTCCCCAAACACATCCAATCAAAATTTTGAGGCAGCAATTTAATTAAACGCAGTTTTAAGGTCTGGAAATTAGGTCTTTGAGGATGACAACTCCCCCACAGGCCTCAGGGCAAGGGTTGTAAGTTATGCCCTGGGGGCATATAAGGTTTTGTACAGGCAACGTTGTCGTAGAAACTTCGGAAAGGGCTCATTCGATTGGAAATTTATATAGCTAGTTCCGTTTTTAATAGTCGAAAGTGATTCTAAGGCAACCGACACCCCTTCCACGCCCACCATTTTCCCAAACACATCCAATCAAAATTTTGATGTAGCCATTTTGTTCAACGTAGTTGAAATTTCAGGAAATTATATGTTTGAGCAGGACATTCCCCCCAGAGTCGTCAGGGGCAAGGGTTATAAGTTATGCCCTGGGGCATATATTGTTCTTATGGAAGCAATGCTCGTATAAACTTCAGAGAGGGCTCATTTGATTGGAAATTGAAAGTTCTAGTTCACTTTTTAAGCGTCAAAAGATATTGGAGGGAAACCAGCTTCCCCCCCCCCAACCCCCAAATTCATCCAATAAAAATTTCAAGATAGCTATTTTGTTAAAAATAGCTCAAAGATCATATAACAAAAATTTCGGTGTCGACACAACCAACCAGGGCCCGGGGGCAGGCGTTGTAAATCATGCCCTGGGGGCATATATGGGTTTTATGGAAGGGATGCTCGTATTAACTTCAAAGAGGGATCATTTGATTGCAAATTAAAAGTTCTAGTTCACTTTTTAAGAGTCAAAAGAGATGGAGGGCACCTAGCCCCCCCCCCTCCACGCCCTTTTTTCCTCAAAGCCACCCGATAAGAACTTTGAGATAGTTTTTTTAAATAGTTCAAAGACCATATAACAAAAACTGAGGGGTCGACACAGCCTCCCAGGGCCCGAGGGCAGGTGTTGTAAGTTATGCCCTGGGGGAATATATGGTATTTATTGAAGGGATGCTAGTAAAAAATTCAGAGATGGCTCATTTGATTGGAAATTAAAAGTTCTAGTCAAGTTTTTTAGAGTCAAAAGAGATTGGAGGGCAACTAGCCCCCCCCCCCACGCCCTCTTTTCTCCAAATGCATCCAATAAAAAATTTGAGATAGCCATTAAGTTAAAAATTTCTCAAAAGTCCGATAACAAAAACTCAGCTGTCGTCACAACTCCCCAGGACCCGGGGGCAGGCGTTGTAAGTTATGCCCTGGGGCATATATTGTTCGTATGAAAGGTATTCTTGTATAAACTTCAGAGAGGGCTCATTTGATTGGATATTTTAAGTTCGAGCTCACTTTTTAATAGTCAAAAAAGATCCAAGGGAAGCTAGCCCTCCCCCACGCCTTCTTTTTCAAAACTCATCTGATGAAAATTTTGAGATAGACATCTTGTTTAAAAAAAATAGTTCATAAGTCGGATAAGAAAAACTCCGGTGTCAATACAACCCCCCAGGGCACAGGGGAAGGCGTTCTAAGTTATGCCCTAAGCGCATGTATGGTTCTTATGAAAGGGATGCTCGTATAAACTTCATAGAGTGCTCATTTGATTTGAAATTGAAAGTTCTAGTTCACTTTTTAAGAGTGAAGAGAGTTAAACTAGCCCCCCCCCCACGCCTTTTCCCCCCAAACCCGTTGGCTACAAACTTTGAGATAGGCAGCGTTTTTGGAAATTGTTCAAAAATTAGATAACAAAAACGCCCCCCAGAGCCCGGGGGATAAACGTTGTAAGTGTTGTCCTTGGGCGTATATGGTTCTTATGAAAGGGGCACTCGTATAAATTTCAGAGGGGGTTCACTTGATTGGAAATTGAAAGTTCTAGTACAATTTTTAAGAGTTACAAGATATCCGAGGGCAACAAGCCACCCCCCAAACACCATTTTTTCCCCAAGCTCATCCGATAAAATTTTTATAATACCATTTCATTACAAATAGTTCAAAGGTCAGATAAGAAAAATCCAGTGTTGACGGAACCCGCTAGGGCCCGGAGGCAGGTGTTATGAGTAATGCTCTAGGGGCATATATAGTCCTTATGGAAGGGATGCTCGTATAAACTTCAGAGAGGGCTCCTTTGATTTGAAATTGAAAGTTCTTGTTCACTTTTTAAGATTCAAAAGAGATCGGAGGGCAACTAGCCCCCCCCCTCCACCACACCCTAAATTTATCAGATAAAAATTTTGAGATAGACATTTTGTTAAAAATAGTTCCAAGTTCTGATAACAAAAACCTCCGGTGTCAACACAGCCCCCCAGGGACCGGGGGTAGACGTTGTAAGTTATACCCTGGGGGCATATATGGTTGTTATGGAAGGGATGCTCGTACAAAATTTCTAGAGGGCTCATTTGATTGGAAATTGATAGTTGTAATTCACTTTTTAAGAGTCAAACAAGATTTGAGGGCAGCTAGCCTCCCCCCACACTCCAGTTATATTTTTCCCAGAGGCACTTCATATAGAAGGGGTCGTCATATAAATTTCAAAGGAGGCTCATTCGATTGGAAGCCGAAGGTGCTAGTGCCCTTTTTAAGAGTCAAACGTGATCAGAGGGCATCACGCCGCCCGCAAGCCCTTTTCCCCAAATACATCTTATAAAAAAATTGAGGCAGCCATTTTGTTAAAAATAGTTCAAAGATCACATAACAAATACTCCTTTACGTATGGTCATTTCGTTAAAAATAGTTCAAAGATCAGATAAGAAAAACTCCTGTGCTGACCCCCCCAGGGCCAGGGCAGGTGTTGTAAGTATTGCTCTGGGGGCATATATGGTTCTTATGGAAGGTATGCTCGTATAAACTTCAGAGAGGGTTCATTTGAATGGAAATTAAAGTTGTAGTTCATTTTCTCAGAGTGAAAAAAATCAGATGGCAACTAGCCCCTCCTGCACTCCACGCCTTTGGGTGTATCGGATGGATAAACCCATCTGATAGAAATTTCAGGTTACCATTTTGTTAAAAATAGGTCTACCATCAGGTATTAAAACTCCAGGGCCGACACAACCCCCCAGGGCCCAAGGATAGGCGTAGTAAGTTATACTCTGGGAAATATATGGTTCTTATAGAAGTGATACTCGTATAAACTTCAGAGAGGGCTCATTTGATTGAAATTAGAAAGTTCTAGTTCACTTTTAAAGATTCAACAGAGACCGAAGCTTAATCTAGTCCCCCCCTAGCCCTTTTTCCCAAACCCATCCGATAAAAATTTTGAGATAGTAATTTTGTTAAAAATAGTTCAAACATCAGATAATAAAGACTCCGAGGTTTACACAGACCCATTTTTTCACTATGATATTGTTACTTTGATATCAGTTTTGTTACTTTGATAAATATTTGATTTTTCTTTTGAATTTTGATTTTTAAATAAGGAATTTTTAAAAACTTGAAGTTTTTTGCAATAAAAAACGAACAAAAATTAATCAAAAAAAACTTTCCGAAAAATAAGTTTTTCAAAGAAAAGTAAAGGACATTTTAAACTTAAGCTCAGCAGATACAAATACCTTTTGAAATTAAAACTCAAAACAACCAGAAATTACTATTAAAGAATAAATGAAACCCAAAACGAACAAAAATTAAATGCACAATCATAACAAAAAACATACAACAAGTAATAATATAAATGAATAAATAGATCTTCAAGCGAGTAATTTTTAGATTGAATGTGAATATCAAGCTTAAATCGGAAAAAAAAACATTTTCCTATTGAAGTATGAATAAAACTTAAAACGAACAGAAATTAAATAAACAATCAATGCAAACAAACGTGCAATAGATATTAATGTAAATTAATAAATAAATCTTAAAACGAGTGAAACTTAAATTGAATATGCAAATCAAGCTTGAAACGAACAAATATCACCACAAACAAGAGTTAGGGTATGAAATCCTTCTCTCACTGGAAAAGTCTAAAACCTACTGCGTCATTGGCGCTTTACTGAATACTATATGCGTCTTGAACAGTCTTGGAAAGTATAAACGAAATCAAATTGAATATTTGATGCATAATGATATTAATTGTTGAAAGATCCACCAGATCAAGAATTTATTTCACTGTAATTGTATTTTTATTTTCAATACTGTAAGAACTGGAAAGAAAATATTTATAATATAATCCGTTTTCAGTTAAGCGCCAATGACGCAGTAGGCTTTTGGTTTTTATTTACTGTTATGAAAGGAGGCAGTATCCAAACACTTGTTTGTAAGGAAACTATATTCGTCTTTAACAACTTTAAAAAGAGCTAATAAATTAAACTGAATATTTAATGTATAATGATATTAATTGCCGAAAGCTCATCTGTTCAAAATGCTACTATAATTTTAATGTTTATTTTCAATATTATGTACAAAAGAAAATATTTGCCATAAAATTGGTTTTTAGTAAAGCGCCAATGACGCAGTAGGTTTTAGACTTTTACAGTGAGAGAAGGAGGTCATACCCAAACTCTTGTTTGGGTATGTCCTCCTCAAAAACGTATTTTATATCGGAAAATCAACTACGTTGAACAAAATGGCTATCTCAAAATTTTGATTGGATACGTTTGGGGGAATGATGGGCGTGGGGGGGGGCTAGTTGCCCTCCAATCACTTTCGACTATTAAAAAGGGCACTAACCACTCCCATTTCCAATCGAATGAGCCCTTTTCGAAGTTTCTACGGCAACTCCTTCGATACGAAGTGCCCGGGTATGGAGAAACCAAAACACATCGTGCCCACATCGTTCTTTACTTAGCCAGCGCTAGCGCGCTGCCTATGATTTACAGTTAGGAAAGGAGGCAGTATCCAAACACTTGTTTGTAGGGAAACTATATTCGTCTTTAACAACTTTAAAAAGAGCTAATAAATTAAACTGAATATTTGATGTATAATGATATTAATTGCTGAAAGCTCATCAGTTCAAAATATTACTTTAATTTTAATGTTTATTTTCAATGTTAAGTACAAAAGAATATATTTGTCATAAAATTGGTTTTCACTAAAGCGCCAATGACACACTAGGTTTTAGACTTTTACAGTGAGAGAAGGAGGTCATACCCAAACTCTTGTTTGTCGTGTTTTTTGTTCATTTCAAGCTTTATTTGCATATTCAATTTCAGTTTCACTCGTTTTAAGATTTATTGATTAATTTACATTAATATCTATTGTATGTTTGTTTGCATTGATTGTTTATTTAATTTCTGTTCGTTTTAAGTTTCATTTATACTTCTATAGGAAAATATATTTTTTTTTTCGTCTTAAGCTTGATATTCATATTCAATTTAAGTATTACTCGCTTTAAGATCTATTTATTCATTTATATTATTACTTGTTGTATGTTTTTGCTATGATTGTTTGTTTAATTTCGGTTCGTTTTGGGTTTCATTTATTTTTTAATAATAATTTCTGTTCGTTTTGAGTTTGAATTTTAAAAGGTATTTGTATCTGCTGAGCCTAAGTTTAAAATGGCCTTTACTTTTCTTTGGAAAACTTATTTTTCAGAAAGTTTTTTTTTTAATTAATGCGTACAAGATATACAGCTAGTAGGCTCTTTGTCGTTCATTTTTAAGTTTTGCGAGCAGATATGCGAATCATTCAAAGGGACTGTGTTCATTAATCACTTATTGCGTAATAAAACATCTATTTATTTTAAAGAATATTTTTGCTCTTTTTTTTATACTATTTACAGAAATATTAAACGTAGCAGTTTATAAAGCTAACCTTAAATATGTTTTGGGCTTTATCTCAAATTTCAGAGAAAATAAGTGTCGGCTTTAGTTTTTTCTCCATTTAAGATATTCGTCTTTTTTGACAATTTTCCAAGTTTTTAATCCTAAAATCAAAGCAATTTTTTTTCATTTACTTAGTGTTTTCACCTGATTTTTGGTGTAGAGTTACAGATGTTCAAGAGGGAAGTAAGAGAAAATACAAAATAGTGAGAAGACTCGTCATGGGTCAGTGGCATCTGGAATAAATCTGATTAAACGTTTAAATAGATATAGCCCTAGGCTGTATGCATAACTACAAGAAAATACTTGTATAATGTAAATTCTTATTTTATAATATTCATAAAGTTTCTATTAATCTGATTTTCATGTTTCTTTCTGTTTTTGCACAGGCCATTAAATAATTTTTAAATTACATATTTACTCAACTGTTCTTTTTCTTTCGCAATACCGTGATGTTATTGATCAGGCGATTTCACAATGCCTGTTACCAAAGAACAACAAATAAATGTATTACTTAGGCCTATGTCTGGTACCATTAGGCTGAGGGAGGGAAGGACTATGATATTACTTAAGCCAAGTTATCATTATGGCTTTTTCAGGTGTAGTCAGCCGAGTAAAAACAGCTTTCTGTACATCGAAAAACAGGCTTTTCTGATAAAATCCATTTCAAATGCGCCTGATTTGCCTTTTTGAGTCTTAAAAAGTACCACTGGAGACCAGGGCAATGTTGCTAGGGCAACTTTGCCTGAAAAAGCCATAATTAAGACACGGCCTAAGGCTTTTTCTCAGAGAATCATATAAACTTGCTTGAAAATAAGAACCAGTTTTACAACCAGTTTCAGCGTATATTACAATCCAGAAAAAGGTTAAAAGCCAATTTCAAACACTTAATTCGGAAGATGGATGAAATTGAATCTCCGCTTTTGAATAATAGCAAAATCGTCGTCGTATGTTAAAAAATTAGAAACCCAATGACTGCAGAAAAATAACATATCAAATGTTTGAACAGGGAACGTAAAAATTAACAATTACTGCTTCTGAATGTAACAAAGTAAATCGTGGGAAATCCTATTCATCTTTTAGAAAAAAAGTCACATCACTCCTATATCGTTTTGTATTTTCAGTAGAGTACTAGTTTTCCAATATCCTACAAAGATACGGAAATATCATCTGTTTTTTTTATTTGCATTAGTTTTATCGATATATATATAAGATAGGTTGTGAAACAAATATTTTTGTTCTTTTAAATTTCTACTTCGCTCTTTACTTCCCTCAGAAAAACTTTGTTTTTTTTAATTAATCTTTCAAAGACCTACTTCAATAGCATAGAAAATATAATAACTAGACTAAAATTGATTAGCAGGATATAATTACTTTTCAAAGTTGTTTTATTGAACAAAGATAGAAAATAAGGCATAATATCCGTTTAAAATGAACATTTGAAGGAAGATTTTCCTTTTCACAAGTAACCATAGCAATGGTCTGATTAGTGTTTAATGAATTTCCTTTTCAAATTAGGAATCAAATTAAGGAAAGTTCAGAAACTTAACAAGCTTTTTGTTTATACATAAACGTTAACCGAAAAATATTAAGCATTTGACAAACAAGAGAGCGACAGTGGAAATGAAAGGAAAACTAGTTAGTTTTTTTATGATTAGAATTGGATGATTGATACGTCAAATCTTTGAAAAACAATATAACGAAATTTTTTTAATTGGTTATAAATTATAATGAAACATTCTGTGATTCTTGAAGTTTGTTAATAATAACGGAACGAAAAAAATATATAAAGCATGACACATAGTAGCCTAAGTTATAGAATGAGCAAGTTTGACACTTAAATTCGAACAGGATGAATGACCCCGGCGCCGCGCTGGAGGATCGACCGAACGCCGCCGACGACAGACCCGGTCGAAGGCCGACGGCGTGCCGCAGGCGCGCCGCCGCCAACAGAGGCGGCGGCATTCGGTCGACTTTAAATTAATTTTGCGGCAATTCTTTATTGCGTCAACCGCAAAGCCGGAGCTTTTCCTTCTCGTGTGGTTTAGTATTTCGATTTTCCTGATTAGAAATCAAGCAGGGCTTGCACTATCCCCTAATTTTCGGGTATTTCACCGAAAATCTATGCGTCACCCCGAAAAAAATTAGGTTCCCCAAATCCCCGAAAATCACGCAATCACGGTGCCACCCCTAGCGATTTATCACCAGTGACTTTCCCTGCCAAATATTAATTTGCATACCATAATTCTTCACTACTCTCTTGTTTATTAATTTTCGTCTCTTTTGTTACTTTGCATAAAAACCAGACAGATGCAATATGCAATTGCAAATATTGCAATATACACAGTTCTTCATATGTTAATAAAAAACAGTATCGTCTTTATGAAATGGGTTTAAATCATTTTGAATGTAGTTTCCCAATCGCTATTTCTAACATCGTTCGTAGTCAAGAATTTTATTTTCAAGCTGAATATAATTATAGAACGAATTCACTACTATACAGCTTCAGCCTTGGGTTGGATTTTGAAATTGACAGGCGACAGATTGTTTCTACGGCTGAATTGTAAGTTTGCAGATTTTTTTTTTTTGCTGTTTTTAGATAAGATTTTCTTAATGTTTAATACTCAATTGTTGAACGCCTGATAGAAAATACAATCTTCTTTCTGAAACTTTTTTACCCCCTGGGAAAGATTAAAGAAAATACAATCTTCTTTCTAAAAATCCCCCCCCCCTAAAAAAACCCTTCTATTGAGACAAAATGTAGCTATAGACTAAGCTCTGTACAAGGTTGGGAATTAAAGATTGAAACGGAAGTTACCCCCAAAATATGCTTCATAAAAAATTCTAAGTTATTGCCCTATAGGGGGGGATAGGGGCTATAAATTTTAAATGATAATATCTCATTTTTTTTTTTTATTGAAAGCAGGGATGCCAAAAAGATAATTATTTTTTTCATTTAAAGTGGAGACGGAAGAAAATGATATCAAACTCCCTGGGAAACCATTGAAATATTTTGATAGACCCAGGGCCCCTCATTAAGACTTGTTCATTGTCTTGGGTATTTTGCGATTTCTCATAGGCTACTGGCCTAATTTGGCTTTTGTGTGTGCTCCCTTTTAATTAGATTATTTGGATCTTATTGAATGCCAAGGCGAATCTATGACTCAGTTTTCCAATAATTTGAGGTATATCTGAATAATTTCGACGTTTTTGTTGTTGTCTTAATACCCCTTTACTCATACCCTAAATTTTTTTTGTCAAGGAACACTAAGCTGTTTAACGTTATTTTGCGTGTCTGTTTGAACCATATAGTGACCTAGTTAATTATTAAGCAACTTATTTTTCTAATGAAAGCTGAGACGGTATCCTATCAAGGTGGTATCCAGAGGGGGGTAGGGGGGTAAAACATTGAAATGATAACATCTCGAAATTATTTTATTGAAAGCAGGGATCCCAAAAAGTTATTTTTTTTTAATTTAAAGCAGAGACGGCATTTTATCAAGGTGGTATTCAGAGGGGGGGGGGGGTAGTGAGCTATCATATTTAAATGATAATACCTCGATTTTTTTTGAAAGCAGGGGTGCCAATAAGTTAATTTTTTTTTTTAATTTAAAGCAGAGACGGTATCCTATCAAGATAGTATCCATAGGGGGGGGGCATAAGGAGTTATTATATTTAAGTGATAGTACCTTGATTTTTTTTTTTATTGAAAGCAGGGATGCCAAAAAGTTGAAAAGTTAACAAAAATTAACAAGATTTTCGTGAGTTATACTTGATACAGCACTTGCATGGTTTTATCGTCCAAAGGGAAAGGGAATTATGCGTCCAACCCATTTTTTTTTATTGATGAAACGGGTTTAATTTGAAAACATTCATTTATAAGTACCAGGCAGATTCACACTAAAACGAATTGGTGTGACAAAAGCGATATCGACATCCACACCTAACGTTGCGCTCAAGTGACAATGGCGCCCTTGGTCCAGTGCCCAAGTTACATTAAAAGGCCAGGTTATAATAAAAGCTTTCAATTTGGGAGGTTCAAGGATGAGTCTTTGACAGTCTTATCACCTCAGGGTACTAGATGTTGCAACGTTCTTACGCATCTACAGTGGTTTAGAAAATTCGATCACCCCACAAATGATTACCAAAAAAATACACAAATATAACAAATGTAACATTTGGAAAATTATAACACTTTTTTCAAAGCTTTGGAGAAAAGCAAAAAAGGCTAAATACCCCTAACTGTGCTTGAAAGCTATTTTAAAAAGAAACTATTTGGAGATTTCCATGGAAATGACCATAGCAGAAGCTTTGAGCCTGGGTGGGAATCAAAGAGGAGTCTTTGAGTATTTTGACCACAGGTGACTTATTTTTGCGACTTTCTTAAATTTGGTAATGTTTGTGAGCGTTTGGAAATCAAAGCTTAAACTCAATAACTGATACTAAGTGTCCTAACATTTTGCTTGGATTAAAAGTGACGAACTAGGATGAAAATCTCAACATCTTCCTGGAGCTACTTCAGTCTGCATATTATTTTATTTAATTACATTTAAAACGGACGAGCTTTTCATTTTTTACCAGAAAATAGCTGGCATTTAATTTTTCTTCATACCGAATAAACCATTAAGTGTTTTTTGTTTCACTGTAATTGAAGTGTTCTCATGTGAAGTGTTCATCATGTATTTTTCAATTTGATAAATTTACTCCTTTTAGATGCAATTTATAATTTGACTGATATTAGGTATTTATCAATTTATAATTTGGAATGAATCCCCAAAAGCAAAAAACGAATAATATCCAAAAGAGCAGCCAAAAGCAATAAAAAAGCAGCAGTTGAACTTTAGCCTACATAACATATTTTCTATAAAGAAGCCAAAAAACTTTAAAATGCACTTTTTTAAATTGTAATTAACAACCAGTTTTTAATACAAGAAGTCTTTTTAAGAATCCAAAAGAGCAAAAAAAAAAAACAATCAATATCAAAGTCGCTTATTTCAACTGTTTTAAAGGTGACAAAACAGATATAGGCAAAGGGCATTATGACAAAATTAAGCTTCTAAGTTCAAAGTTATATTCAAAGTTTTTACCCAGATAACTGACGAATTTTGTGATACGGTATTTGAAGTTTTGTATGCAGTAATGCTCGATAAAAAAAATACTAATTTGATAATTATTTATGTTAAGAATACATAGCTAATAGATACTTCAACTACTCGTATTATGCAAGGGTTCTGAAACGCCACAGCCATTTCGTGTCTACTACATTTCTACTTCTCTTGATGAATAACGAAGAAGACCAGTTTGCAGCCAGCGACTTGCGAATTTTTGAACTCATGAATAGGCTCGAATCTGTTGTAAATTTAAGCTGTGATTTGAGAAAGACTGATGAAAACATTAATGTTTGCGGTCAACACTGATCACGCCGGCGGCGCGCCGCCGACATCTTACCGGCGGCGTGGCGCGGCGTGCTGTTTTTGGCCCCGCCGCCACCGGTCTTCCCTCATCGGCGCGGCACCGGGGTCTAATCATGTCATTGAATAAAATTATCGATTTTCATTGAAAATATGATGAAAAATCCGTAATCTATGGTTAATAACGTCAATTTCGACTGGACTTATAAAAAAATCAATTTTTTTTTTCCATAATTCTTTGTTGTAGTTTCCATAATTTTGTTACTAAAGTATTGGATTTTCATCATATTTTGGTTTCATTATGATTAACCGAACTTCACTTCTCGATTGTGTACTGGCTAATACACAAGTACCCTAATTCGTTTATGTATTTCCGAAAATTGCATTCATTCTTGAATGCATTCTTGAAGAGCCACAAATTGGCATATATTTTAAGAGGAATATAGCAGCAACCAACCTTCTTTAAGCATCCTACGAACGAGTCTATTTCACGAACAAATTCATATTCTGCGTTATGCATTGCCCCAATATAGATCCTTGATGACGTCATATAAACCCTTGATTCTTTTAATGGCCAGTAAGTAGAATATCCATCAATGCTGAGAGTTATTTCATCAGACCTTCTTTGAAGGCGTATTGTATGATAGTGGCCATTGTCCAGATCAATAGAGAGTGGTTTTATATTGTTGTCTATAACATTCTCCCCATCTCGACGATAAATTATTTGGATCGTTCCACGCGATAAACCAAGATATATGTAGTTCTCTCGAGAACTTCCTAAAAAAAGAATGATTTAAGGCTCCGCTGTTTGTGAGAATGAAACGACTACATTAACAAAAAATCTTTCCAGGAATTTCTAAGAATAGAAATTATATTTCCTATTAAGAAACTCATAAAAATAAACTTGAGTCCGACATTTCTCTCCAAATAATGTTAGGGACATGAAAAGGTTAATCATGCCTGAATTACTTCCCTTTAAAACTTTAAATCATTTCAAACACAAACACGTTTTATAACAATTTAGCGATAAATGAAGTTTGACTTGGGTCGCCCTACTCACCAGGTGAGAACATGCAAGGCCACTGACGTAGTCTGAACAGGTTGGTAGTATGCTGGTGCCTAGCAAATGAGTAGCTCTTGAACGAATGCCCAGCCCTCTATGTGTCAAACTCGCACATCTTGGAACTATAGCAAAGGAAAATTTATCCTCTGGTAAACAGGTGATTTTTTGGCTTATCTACAGCTAACAAATAAAAAAATGTTCTCTCTTGAGTTAATTAAATTAAAAAAAAGTTTTTTCAGCTAAAAGTAAGGATCAGTATTAAAGCTTAAAACGAACAGAAACTATTCCGTATATGAGTGTGGCTTCCCGTTCCTCAATCCTTGCTCTTTACGCTAAAGTCTTAAAACCGCTTAAAAATACTTCTGATTCAAATTCAGCGGCCCTTGCGTTTTAAGAGTCGCTCTTAAAGAATTGGGACAAAAAGTGAAACTTTAGTGTGATAGGGAAAAAAGAGGTTCGGGAAGGGGCAGGCAATCCTCCAATTCTTTGGTCACCTATAAAGAAGTGGAATGTATTTGCTAAGAACCTTTGTGTATAGCAAAACTACCAATAGCAACACGCTAAGACGAGCGAAACGCACAAACAAAATTTGTTAAACTGAATCAACTTAAAAATAAAGAAAATTCCAAAATGCATGCCAGATCTAACTCAACACTATATGGATTATTTTGATGGACTTTGTCTTAAGGAGCACAGGAAAGGCAATGGGAAACTACGGAATCAAATGGGGAGGAAAAAGTCTCCTGGACTTATTATACTGATGACTTAAGCATCCTAGATGACAGTGTGAGTAAAATGAATGAAATTTTAGAGGTTTTGCGAGTTCAGGGTGCTAGAATAGGTTTGAAAATTAATGTTAAGAAGACTAAGTCACTAAGGCTAGGAATAAGTGAAGATGAAAGGTGACGTTGGGTAATGAAAAGATTGATCAGATGGGCAGCTTCACTTACCTTGGTATTATTATTAGGAAAGATGGTGGGAGCAGTGAAGATGTTAAAAGTAGAATAGCCAAGGCTCAGGGTGTTTTTTTTACAGTTAAAAAAAGTTTGGAAGAATCGGAAGATAAGTCTGCAAACCAAGATTAGAATATTCTTACTAAAAACTAAAAAGACTTCTTTCCACACCCTGGGGTTGTAAGGAGAAAACCTTACTCCAGTTTTATAAATCACATATAAGACCCCATATTGACTATGGGTTCATTGTCTATGGTGCATGTGCAAAGACCCAGATGCAAAAAATTGAAACAACACAAAATGATATAATACGTCTCATATTTGGTCTTAGGAAACCCACAAGCACCAAGTTTCTGCTTAAGGAGAGTGCATTAACACAATAAGGGAGAGACGTAGCTTTCTCTTGATAAAACATCTTACAAAAATTGAATCAAATAGCTCACACACATTACATAATTGGTTAAGAAATCCAGCGATGTATAGAGGTATTGCAGATGAGTATGTCAATATTCAAAAGAAGTTCCCTGTACCAGCAAAGTCTATTGCACCTACTTTCCCCCAATCCCCCCCCCCATGGAATTGGTCATTTCCCATAATAAATACTGAATTTTCAAAATGGAATAAAGATCTAACCCCCATTGCTTTTGTCCAGAAAAAATTTGCAGAACTTAATACAATTACCTATAAAAATCACTTCCAAATATTTGTTGATGGGTCAAAAATGAATGAGAAGGTTGCAAGTGGTGTTTTCCTTCCTCACCTGAAAATTGCAATGGGCGAGAGATTATTTAATAATTTATCTATAATGTCTGCTGAGTTAAATGCCATAATCATGGCATTAGAACACCTTAAGCAAAACCAACCTTTGATTGAAAATTCGAATAATATTATCATCTATTCCGACTCTTTATCAAGCCTTGAGTTGCTGGCCTCAGCTTCTCAATATAAGTTGGACATTGACACTTATCATTGTCACAGTATTATTGATAATCTTGCTTCAAGTGGCATAAAAACTTACTTTCAGTACATTCCTAGCCACTCTGGCATAAGTGGTAATCATCAGGTTGATGAAATAGCAAAAAATGCTATAAATATTGACCAGCCAAGTGGGAGACCAATTCCAATTAGAGATATTTACCGATGGAGGCTATCAGATATTAATTTTAATAAGATTAATCCTATCTTTTCCCCCTTTCCCAATAAGTATCTTTCTAAAATTTATCATAGAATTCGTTCTGGAACAAATGGACTAAATTTCCTTGCATTCTCATATAAGCTTTCTAATTCAAGTGGTTCAATTCCCCTGTCCCCTCTTTGCAGGCATTGTAATATGAATAATGAAACAATTGACCATTGCCTATTTGAATGTAATATGCTGACGTCTGCACAACATAGCTTGCTTTGTAAACTGTTAAAATACTTCAAACACCACAAAATCCCACTATCAGCCAAGAGCCTAGCCAACTATACCTTCACACAGAGCATAGAAATCGACATCTATCATCTTATATTTGAACTCCTAGAGTTGAAAGATCTGCTGAAAGATATCTGAATATATCTAATAAATATGAGGCAATCAAGCCAGTAGCTCTGTAGCCCACAGAGTGAAGCAAAAGGAAAAGGGCTAAATAGTTTTACTGAAAAGCCCGCCTGCTGTTAAATAGAAGAAGAAGAATATTAGAAGCTACAGCGATGACATTGGTTAAATATGGCTCTGAAGCATGGACGATCAGAAAAGCGGATGAAGATTTGCTAGATGTTTTCCAGAGAAATTGCTTAAGGATTTGTTCTGGTTACTCGGCTGACTGACCGTATTTCAAACAATAGGCTATACGAAAAATGTGGTTCAATACCGCTTTCTTGGGCTATAATGATAGAAAGGTTGAGGTGGCTAGGGCACGTTGTGCGGAAGAAGGATGAAAGATTGCCGAAGATTATTCTTTTCAGCCAACCGTCTAGGGCTAAATGGAAAGCAGGTCGTCCTCGTCTGGGGTGGGAGGACGTCATAAATAAAAATTTAAAGGAAATGGGAACTTTGTGGGCGGGTGTAAAAAGGGAGGCTTTGAATAGGTTGGGATGAAGGAGGAACGTGCGTAGTTGTGTTGACCTCAGGCGACTTGGTACTGCGGTGAGTTGTTAGTAGTGGTAATAGTAAAACCCCAAGACTCAAAGGAAATGGGATAACATAATCAAGTAAAAATAAATAGAAAAGTAATTAAAATAAATGAGTTTAAAAATTTAAACTGGAAGAGCCTTTGGAAAAAGTCCAGTTTCATAGAATCTAATTTTTTTTTAATCTTACTGTAATCAAATAGTAAAAAACCTTAAATAAACGTATTTCGTAGCAATACTATTTAGCTAGTTGAAACAGAAAAAAAGATTAATTATTTAAACGAAAGAGTTAATGAAAATTTTGTTACCCATAAAGATACAGGAAGAACGTTATAATGGAGTAAATAGAGAAAAAAACATACAGAAACGAATAAAAATAAAAGAGCAATGATATGCCTGTGAGCAAAAGAACTACGGACTCTGGCTAGTTTACGCCTGTTGTATCGCGCTTTGCAACAAACAAGAAATCCAAATGCTTTTGACAGCTTTTCACTTAGACGCTGAAGCAGGTGGCTGCGTGTTGACTTGACACTGATACCGTGTTGACACTGATACTTGACGCCGAAAGGCCAAGATAATTACTACTTGCAAATGCAGAAACATTTTACCTGCACACCTTAATAGTAGCCTGAGACCAGCCAAACATAAGGATATTACTCTTAGTTGCATTGAAAGACTAACTTATTTTTCCGTACTTGCAACTAAGGACAGACAAATTTTCCTCAATTGATAACAGTGTCTGGCTAAGGTTTAGGGTATCATCAGCCCAACTAAGGAGAGAAAGGTCCAGACCTCTTAATATATAACTGATTGCAAATTTCTCCTGAGCTTTTAAAACACTGTTATTATAATTGGGTGTTGACATTATACCTCCTTGGTGGATACTTTTACACACTTTAATTGAAAGTTTGCTTGATCATAGAAGCTGAGGGCGGACGCCAGAGTCGAGGCATGATAAACACCATGTGCGGCCAGAATCAGTACATCATCATTTCTTTCAATTTCAACGACAATGTTCGATACTGTAGAGTGTATATTTTTGTGGTTATGACCAACCTTAAAACCAAACCGATTTTCCGAGATAAATCATGCAGTGTTTAAGTCATCCGCTACCAGCAGCTGGTGCATTTTCAGCTTGTCGCAGTGTAACCAAAATAATGGATGAACGCCTCTAGAATGTTTCTTTTTGAGACAAAAACTTTCTCATAGAGATTCACTGTTTGGGTTAATTAGTGTGGCTTTATGCTCTGCTAAAAGTTTTGAAAAGGGGTGTTTAGTAGATAACCTAATAACGTCCACATGGTCAAATATTGTGCGCTTGCAATCATTATAAATTTGATGCCATACTTTTGAAGATTGACAAGCGGCTCGCAAGTCAAGATTTAGCTACAATTTTGGAGCTATGGAGCAAACTCAAGTTCTTTGAATAGGTAGTGCTGCATGTTTGGCGCAACATAAGGCCTTCGAAATCTCAGCAAAATAAAATATAACGAGAAGTTGTTTCCCACTGTCGGGTAGCACCGGAGATTGTTGTAATCATAATAGACAGCGCAATAGTGCGAGTGACCTGGGAACATTGTTTGTTTTTTTCTCACCAAGGCACTTCGTATAAGAGGAGTTATCGTTGAAACATTGGAAGGAACTCATTTGATGAGAAATTGAAAGTTCTAGTGCCCCTATTAAGCGTCAAAAGTGATCGAAGGGCCACCAGCCTCACTCCCACGCTCATTAATTCCCCAAACATATCCTATCAAAATTTTGAGTTACCTATTTTAATCAACATAGCTGAAAGGCGCAGAAACTTTTTTTCTGGGGATATCAACCTCCCCTGCCCCGCTCTAGGGGCAAGGGATGTAAGGTATTCAATTTGTCCATTTTCTACATACCGTATTTGTAAATAGGAAAGAGGTAATGTTTGACCTTTAGTGTTCAAAAAGACCAAGGACATTTAGGTGAAGTTTTAGGAGAATATAAAGGGGAGTGTGGAACTAAATCAAAACACATTATTTGCACACAGGTTATCAAAAGGGCGTAACTCGGGGATGACTAAGGGTATTAAGTTGGACCTTTTAGGGAATGATGAGAGGACTGATCAAGTGTACAAAAACGCAATATTTGTGCGCTACTACAACTACAACTACTCCTACTGCTGTTACTACTGCTGTTACTACTACCACTACTACTACTGCTTCTGTAGCGAGTACTACTAAGACTGAGGATATTTAGGTGAAAATTTGGGGAAAAGTTGAACTAAGTGAAAACATTCTATGTGCATACAGATTGTCAAAAAGGCGTATCGGCAATATCTTAAGGAACAACTTACCAAATCAAACTTCCATGGCATGATTAAGGGGATGTTCGACTGACCAAAAGGAAATACGTAGATTTTACTACCACAACTACTACTACTAACACTACTGCTACTACCGCTACTACTATTAATATGATACTAGTACTAATAAGGTTAAGGGTATGGAGTTGAATATTTAAGAGAATATTGAGGGAAAAGCTGAACCAAATAAGAACATACTATGTGCACGCAGATTGTCAAAAGGAAGTTTTTCAGCAATGGCTTTGAGTATTAAGTTGGAATTTTCTGGGAATGCTTTAGGGAAGATTAATTGACCAGTGGGCAATGTGTGCACGCCACTACTAATATTACTGCCACTACTACTACTGCTACTGCAACTCCAATTACTACCTCTATTGCAACTATTACTAAGGCTAAGAATATTAAGATGAATATTTTAGGAAATGTTGAGGGCGAACTCGAGATAAATTAAAACACTTAAAACATGTTATGGGCATAATGGTTATCAAAAAGGCATATCGGGAATATCACAGAAACAGCTTATAGTATTAAGTTGAAACTTCCAGGGCTTGATAATGAGGATGTTCAACTGACCAAAGGCAACATACTACTACTGCTATTAATGGTAAAGCTACTGCTGTTAGTTACCTATTACTAGTACTAGTAGTAACACTCCTACTACTGTCACTGGCACTAATGCTACATCTAAGGCTAAGGATATGAAAGTGAAAATTTCAGGGAGTATTGAGAGGCGAAGATGAACTGAATCAAAACACATTGTGCGCATGCAGGTTCTCAAAAGGACGTATCAGCAATGGGCCACGAACTATTTACGGAAATTAGTTGATTCTTTCTGCGAGTGTTGAGGGGGATGTTGAAATAAACTAATGGTGTTATGTGCATACTGCTACTCATACTACTACTATAACTACTACGACGATAACTATTGCTTCTACTGAAGCTAAGGATATGAAACTGAAGCTTTCAAGGAATGTTTAGGGGGATTGAGAATTTAATCAAAACACACTATGAGTATGCAGATTGTCAAAAGTGTGTACCAGCAATATCTCTTAGATTGTTAAGTTGAAACTTTCAGGGTATGTTGATGCGTGATTTTGAACTAACTAAAAGGTACTATTTGCATGCTGCTACTACTACTACTACTACTACTACTAGTACTACTACTATTACTACTACTACTACTACTACTACTACTACTACTACTACTACTACTACTACTACTACTACTACTACTACTACTACTACTACTACTATTACTACTACTACTACTACTACTACTACTGCTACTACTACTACTACTACTACGATTACTTAATTAGTGAGGCTAATGGTATTAAGGTGAAATTTACAGGGAATGTTTAGCGCAGATACATTCTTAGTATCTTTAGAATGTTTAGCGGAGTTTCAACTAAATCAAAGCAAACTATATACATATAAGTCTTCAAAAAAGAATAAAAGCAATATCTTAGAAACAGCTTAGGCTATTAACTTGAAACTTTTAGGTCGTCTTGAAGGGGATGTTTGACTAGCCAAAAGCCACTATATGCATGTTACCACTATTACTACTATTAGGAATGCTACGACTACTACTTCTACCTAGGCTAAGGGTAATAAGGTGAAACTTCCAGGAAATATTTAGAGGGATGTTGAACTAAATCAAAACACACTGTGTACCTTCAGGTGGCCAAAAGGGTGTATGAGCAATTTTTAAGGAACAGCTGAGAGTACTAAGTTGAAACTTTCAGGCCGTATTGAGAGGGATATTGGCAAAAGGCACTCTGTGCATACTGCTACTACTAATACTGTTGGCTTTTCTGCTACTATTACTACTATTGCTGTGACTACTACTACTAAGGCTAAGGATTAAAAGGTGAAACTTTCAGGAAATGCTTAGGGGGATGCTGAACTAAAGATGTTGAACTAAATAAAAACACAATCTTTGCATACACGTTGTCAAAAGGGGGTATCAGCAGTATCCAAGGAGCGGTTTAGAGTATTAAGTTGAAACTTTCTGGGCATTTTGAGGGGGACGTTGAACTAGGCAAAATTCAAAATATACATACTACTACTACTGCTATTAGAGCTACTACTACAACTGCCACTGCTACTACTACTACGACCATTTCTACTACAACTAATACTATTACGACTACAACTATTACTACTAAAGCTAAGGGTATTACGGTGGAACCTTCAGGAAATTGAAGAACGCTATTATTGAAGTATATGTACATTTAAATACGCTATTAGGGTACAGAACATTAAAAGGGTGTAACAGCTATATCTCAGGAACAGTTTAGTGCATTAAGTTCAAGAGTATTAAGAGTATTAAGTTTCAGAACATGTTGGGACGGGGGATGTTAAACCAACAGGATGGACTATATAAATACTACTACTAATACTTCTACTGCCACTTCCAAGGCTAAGGGTATTGAGGAGAAATTATGTATCTTGAACATATGTGTCATATATGTGTTAAAACTACATGTGTCTTTAACAGTCTTGGAAAGTACAAACAAAACCAAATTGAATATTTGACATATAATGATATTAATTATTGAGAGATCATCAGCTCAAGATTTCATTTCACAGTCATTTTTACTTTCATTTTTAATGTTGTAATAACTGGAATAGAAAATATTTGTAATATAATTTGTTTTCAGTGAGGCGCCAATGACGCAGTAGGCTTTAGGTTTTTGCAGTTAAGGAAGGGAGCAGTATCCAAAGTCTTGTTTGTAGTGAAACTATATTTGTCTTGAACAGTCTTGCAAAGAACTAATAAAATAAAATTGAGTATTTGATGTACAATGATATTAATTCCTGAAAGCTCATCAGTTCAAAATTTTACTGTAATTATAATGTTAATTTTCAAATAGTTCGTGGTAACGAACTGTAAAAAAGGAGCGACCCGGCTCAATAGTAGCCAAAACTCTAAAAAACGGAATTTTTATACCTTTAGATACCTCAAAAGAATCAAATTTAGTCTTACAAAAGTTACGAGCCTGAAAAAATTTGCCTGATTTTCGAAAAAAGGGGGAAACTCCCTCTAAAAGTGATAGAATCTTAATGAAAATCAAACCATCGTATTCATCGTATCAGAGAACCCTGTTGTAGAGGTTTCAAGCTCATATCTGCAAAAATGTGGAATTTTGCATTTTTTGCCAGAAGAAAGATCACGGATGCGTATTTATTCGTTTGTTGTTTTTTTTCCTAGGGTTGATTGTATCGATCCAGTGGTCATAAAATATTGTGGGACGGCTCATTTGAAAGGAAATTCAAATTTCTAGTGCCCTCTTTAAGTGACCGAAAAAATTGGAGGGCAACTAAGCCCCCTCCCACGCTCATTTGTTTCTCAAAGACACCGGATAAAATTTTGAGATAGCCATTTTGTTCAACATAGTCGAAAACCATATAGATATGTCTTTGAGGATGACTTAATCCCCAACAGTTCCCGGGGGAAGGGCT
Organism: Artemia sinica; assembly: GCA_027921565.1. Lineage (NCBI taxonomy): Eukaryota > Metazoa > Arthropoda > Branchiopoda > Anostraca > Artemiidae > Artemia > Artemia sinica. Next base: position 51,977,876 of record CM051262.1, on the reverse strand, counting down.
GCAAGTTATGAACTTTGCCAATTGTTTACATATTGAATTTGTTATTTGGAAGTATGCTGACGTTTTCAAGAGGGATTTTTTCTAGTGGGGAAGGGGGTCGGAAGAGGGACTACGTGGGAAGATCTTTCCATGAACGATATTATCATGGGGAAAGGGATATTTCTATGAGGGGGGGGGGTGGATTTCTCACCATTTTTTAAAAAAGCGATCGGAAATTAAATTAAAAAAAACAAGTTTTTTCAACTGAAATTAATGAGCAACATTAACAATTAAAACGAACAGAAATTATTACGTACATTAGGGGCTCTCCCCCTAGTCAATACCTCGCTCTTTACGCTAAAGTTTTTTTAGTACTTTCAAAAAGCTACCTATTGTAATTAAACGGCCTACGGCCTTTGTGATTCAGGGGTCATTCTTAAAGAATCGGAACAAAATTCAAACTTTAGCGTAAAGAGCGAGGTATTGACTAGGAGGAGAACCCCTCATTTACATAATAAAAATATATGAATATAGAAGTTCGTTACGTAAGTTATTTCGTAAGTTACGTCAGATCAAAATTTCGAGAAAGCCATTTAGCCAAAAAAAGTAAAATATGAAGATTTCAATTTAATTATTCATGTACGGTGAGTCAAAATCAAATTTGCATTAATTCAAAAACGTTCAGAAATTAAATAAAAAAACAAATTTTTAACTGAAAGTAAGGAGCGACATTAAAACTTAAAACAAACAGAAATTATTCCGTATATGAAAGGGGCTGTCTCCTACTCCTCAACGCCTTGCTCTTTGGCTTGATCGGTATACAGGGTAAATCCCCTTAACATTAAATTTAGCGTGGTCGATCATTATTGCCACAGGTGCCACAATCTTTATTGCCACAATCCTTAATGCCACAAATGGCGCATTATTAATGTCAAAAATGACGCGGTCGGTCGTAAAATTGGAGGAAAACATGCGAACTAGTTATGCTACAAACTTCGTAATTTAAATTTATATCATTGGAGAGATACAGACTTAGGCCTATAACCGCTAAGTGATTAGTGATTAGGCCTATAACCGCTAAGTTATTATAGGAAAACCCTTTAAAATATCTCATAGGAGATAATAGCCTCCTCCAAATAGGTTAAGTGAAAAAAAATATTTTGAGTAATTCAAACGCAAAAATTTCAGAAGAATTAAGCAAACTATTAATGGCGCAAAAGTTGGTCGCGAAAAATGTAGAAATAGCAAAATCTATTCCGCAATATGATGGACAAACAGATATCGACGAATTTAATATCCAATTGGCCCAGTTTATAGAATTAACAGAAACAGAGCTAGAAACGTTAGTCGGTATGCTCCGACTTAGATTAAGAGGGCAGGCCTTAACCTTCTTAAAACAAATTGAAAATACTATAGGGAGTGATGGCAATTTGCCGATAAATACAATAGAAAAATTGTTAACGGCATTCAAAGATAGATTCATCGAAACTAGTTCAGCTAATAAATTAAAAAACGGAATGGTATGTTTTGATCATACACAGAATATAAGAGAATATCTTCATAATATACGGATTTCAGTAAAAGCAAAATTTGGAAAAGGTTCAGGAGAATTGTATGAAAAAATCATACTACGCGCCTTTTTGCAAGGGCTACCCCCAAAATTATATAGAATGGTAATATCCAAAATCATCCAAACGTTGGACCTTGCAGTTGAGGAAGTGGGTCGAATGATCGAAATTGATACGATTGTGGCAAATCACAGTAAAACAAAAATAAATAGCCTAGGCGAATCAAACGCAACCCTGAACTTCAAGGGCGATCAAGCTTCTACAAACTTCTTTTCAAGTGATATTTCCCCAGTGCCACAAAGAAGTAAAACGCAAGAACCCACTAGGCAGAAAACAGTACGTTTTCAGCCCGTCAAACAAATTAGTTATGAAAATAACCCTACAATAATAAGATGTTATATTTGTAATCGTGTTGGGCATAACGCGAAAGAGTGCCGTTATGTCCCCAATCGCACACCAAGGATTACCACTGGTGATACGCAAAATTATGGCAACCATTTGTTCGGAAGAACAAATTTTAGCGCCAGTAGTGCACTGGGCTATAGCCAGGGAAGATTGCGCCAATCAGTACCTCACAACGCGTACCAACCAAATTTGTACAATCCTCCCCCAAGAGGCAAATTAATTATCAATTTGAAAACCCAAATAATCGCAGAAGCCAATATAATGCGAGAATGGTATATAGAAATCCCGAAAATTTGCCAACGGGAAGTGAAAACTTTTCAAGCCAACGGTATTTGCAGTCAGCGCCAGCAACCGGCACTGACGCAAGAAATCCAAACTACCGTAATAATACATGGCGAAGGCAGACAATTGTAAATCAATTAGATATGCCTACGGAATTCCACATGTCTGAATCTCAATTGCAGGCACCGACGTACGAAATAAATCCACGGGGAAACGCGTCAGGCCCCTCAGAAGAATAAATTGGACCCAGAGGCAGCCTAGAATATTTTATAGGTCCAACCCAATAGTAGTACCGTCTTGTAGTGATAGTAACAATAAGTTACCTACATTTAATGATTTTTTTGTGGCAAATGTTTACTTTAAGGCTTTAATTGACTCTGGTGCAACGGTTAGTATCATAAACTCATGCGTATTTAATATGTTGCCTCCGCATATTCGCATATTAGGCGACAGAGGAATCCTAATAATCCCAATTTAACAAGCGTGACAGGGCATAAATTGGATGCAAAAGGTTCAATTCGCCTAGACGTAAAAAGGGAAAATAGATTTTTTTCAAGAAATTTTATAATATGCAATAACTTTCCATATGAAGCCATTATCGGCGCAAATTTTTTAAGGTCTAATAGAGTATTATTAGACGTAGCGAACGAAAGGCTTGTCTACCCGGCTAAGGTAGGGGAAGGAATTTGTACCTTAAGAAATTTTAACAGAGGTTACGAAGTGAATGTAACAGTAAATAAAATTTCTGGCGGTATAATATCGCAATCTTTTGAACTTCATGTCTCGCTACAAAGAGGACATGGCATAATCAAAAATTTGTTTAATTATTCTGAGAGACATTGCAAAAATGAAGTAAATCTAAATAATAAGTGGATTGAATCTGCAAAAATAAAAATAGGAGATATGCGACATTATAGGTCAAACGAAATTAACAAAATAGCGGAATTATGGAAAAACATAGTAAAACCCAATTTGACGCCACAAGATGCCGCAGTGAAGCAGTATAGCGCCAGTATGAATCTAATAGGCAATAATAGTGAAGAGAAATATTACGAGTTCGCGATACGGAAAACAAAGATCCCTCCCAAAACGATGCAAAGAATTCAAATATCACAGATGATTGAACCAGTGGATAGCAAATCCGAAATATGCCTCGCGATCCCGTCAAATGAAATTCCTGAAAATCTGCTATGCGAAGAACAGATTATATCTTACGACAAAGGAGAAGGTTTTATTTGGGTAACTAATTACCACGTAAATGATACAATTACAATAAAAAATGGGATGTGTTTAGTTCAAATCCAAGTTATCTCAGAGATTGATTTAGATAAATGGGAAAATTCCAAAAGAAACCTATTTAACGGCATTAAAACCTCAATTAACAAATACCATCTAACTAAATCGCAATTCTTAAACAAATTTAATATGGATCATATTACGGACTTAGAACTTAAGAAAAAATTATCCGAATTATTATGGAATTTCAAAGATGTATTTTCCGCATCTGAAGATGACATCGGACTGATACAATTTTATGAACATTCAATTCTAACGACCGGTAATCCTGTCGCGAAACAGCCATATCGTGTACCGTATAAGCACAAAGAGTGGTTAAAAAATAAAATTCATGAATTAGAAAAAAACGAAGTTATACATCCCAGTATAAGTCCGTATTCTGCACCAGTGGTCTTGGTACCAAAAAAGAATGGTGATCTAAGACTTTTAGTAGATTATAGAGCCCTTAACAAACAAGTAGTTAGTGATAAATTTCCTTTACCAAGAAGAGACGAAATCCTTGACTCTATCTCGAACAAAAACAAAATTTTTACCTCTTTGGATCTTACCCAAGGTTACCACCAAGTGAAAATAGCCGAAAAAGATGTCCATAAAACTGCATTTTCTACAACTGAATATGGTTCCTACGAATACTTAAGAGTGCCTTTTGGACTTAAGACAAGTTCAAACGCGCTATGTAGACCCTTATTACACCTGTTAAGAGGATTAAAGAATATCATTCATTTTGTTGATGATGTCATATGCGAAGGAGAAAACGCTGTACAACACTTAGCAACATTAGCTAATGTGTTCGAGAAATTCAGAGAGGGCAATTTAAAATGCCGGCCTGAAAAAGTAAATTTACTTCAACCTAAAATTAAATTTTTAGGAGTAGTGATGTCGCAAGGAGAGATATCCCCAGACCCAGACAAAATAAAATGTGTTGAAGACCTCCAACCCCCTAGAAATATGAAAGAATTAAGAGGGATTCTAGATCTTACTGGCTACTTTAGAAAATTCGTGCGCAATTACGCCCAAATTGCGAAACCCCTCACGGAGTTAACTAAAGGGAACTCCCAAAATGTTACCTGGTCCCAGGAAGCTCAAACTTCCCTAGACCGTCTCAAAAAAGCACTCACTTCTGAACCGATATTATCGCTGCCTGATTTTGAAAACGGACAATTTGTGGTCACAACCGATGCTAGTTCAAAAGGCATTGGCGCTATTCTTTCGCAAATAATCCCGGTAGAAAACCCTAATCCTCTAGAGGGAACGCCTAAACAAAACATAATAGAAAAATTTATATCCTATACGAGTAGAACCTTATCAAAAGGCGAAAGTAGTTATTCCACCACAAACTTAGAATTATTATCTATAATCCACCACTTGGACAAATTTAACGATCAGACCATAAAAGCTTGCAGTACCTGCGAACATTTAGAAATCCCACGGGAATTCTAGCTAGATGGATTATGAAAATCCAAGATCTAGATTACGAATTTGAATATTTAAAAGGTAAACAAAATGCAGCTTGTGACTTTTTGAGTAGATTCCCAGAAAATATGCCGTCGGAAGCCGAGGAAAATGAAGTTAACGCTATCAATACTAAGAGTAAACATTAATGTAAGAAAAACAAAGTGAAAGACACAGTAAAAGAAAATAAGGATAACTATTGTCCCTTGTCTTTAGAAAATATAAAAAGAAATCAAAAAAAGGACGAAATGTGTGTAGCACTTATTTATTATTTTACGAATGATCATGGGTTACCAGATAAATTCAAAACTCTTAGAAAAGAGATAGATAATTTTTACTATGATCTTGATGAAGAAATACTATGCAGAATCGTGAATACTGAGGCAAATAGAAACCAAAGCTCAGTAATACCTATATGACCCCAAAACTTAATAATACCTGCATTCAAGTATTTTCATTCAGATATAGGTGGACATTTAGGAATAAAGAAAACCTTCCATAAATTAAAACAATATTTTTACGTGCCGTCGGCAGTAACAAAACTTAAAGAATTTGCAAGTACATGTGAAGCGTGTAACTTAAGAAAAAACACCCACGCCTATCCTAACCCCCAATGGGAAGAGTCCCGGTAGTGAGATTCCCCTTTGATATTGTCTCATTTGAATTATATGGAACCAGTGGAGGCTTTTACAGAGACCATACTTGTATTCTTTCAGTTATAGATCACTTTTCCGGATTCACTTTTGCAAAAGCATTAAGAAATCAAGGCGCTAACGCCACGAGTAAGCGTTAGCGAAATTATTTTTCAAATTAGGCATTCCAAATAAGGTTATAAGTGATAATGGAAGCAATTTTGTTTCAACAATAAGAAAAGACTTAATGAGTTTTCTTAACATAGAGAAATTGGTGACATCCCCATATCACCCACAAGCTAATGGTAAAATATAAAATAGGCATAAAATATTTTCGAATGTATTAAGCATTTATACAAAAGGACAACAGGAACGATTGGGATCAATTCTTACCTTATTTAACTAACATAATCAATACTGCTTATTCAGAAACAACCAAAGGCAACCCTTTTTATTTAATATTTGGTCGCGATTTTAGAATCCCTTATGATGAGATTATTGAGTCCCGGCAATATTACAATAGCTCGGAGGATTACAAACAAGAATTCATAAATAGGATGAGGAAAACTTATAAAATAGTAAAACAAGAGTTGGAAAAATGTAAAATAAGTCAAGAGCTAAGAAACCTACACAAAATCAAAATGAATATAGATTTTAAGATAGGAGATTGTGTCTACCTAAAAAATGAGCCAAAAGCGGAAGGCAAGAAACTTTCCAACAAATATTCTGGACTGTACAGAATAGTCAAAAAGTACGATACCGATTATACTTTTAAAATGGTGAACCCCGATAGTGGAAGAACTTACAAGGCACATGTTAGCCGAATAAAAAGAGCAAAATTTCCAGAAAGATGGGTACTGCGTCCCTCGTCTACCGATTCGTCAGGTGCAGAAGACGAGCCCCTAAATCAAGATTGGTAGAGCTAAAACCCTTTAATTTCAAGCATGACTATTTCGAGAATGATTGTGACGAGCAAAACTTTGAAGAATTTTTAGCTATGAAAAATCTAATTATTCCTAAAAGAAAATCCCTAATATCAGTGAGAATAAAAACGCCAAAGAGCCCAAAAAGTTCATCATCGGAGAGCGCAGGAGAATTAGATTATACGATATCTCCGAAAAACAATTTAATCCCTGATAGAATTTCGACCCCTTCCCCCCCCAAAAAAAAAGATTTTCAGACGATATGGTTTCCCCTGCAACACCAATAGAGAGGCCCCTGTCATTGCAGGAGGAATTGAACAGAGTGGTAGAAACTCCGGATATTATCGTAAAGAAAACTCCTCCCAAAGATTCAATTACTACAAATCTGCGAGAAGCTATGGATTTAACAAATTTCCCAATAAAAAAGAGTCAAAGTACATTGCCTAAGAATAAAACTCCCAAGGATGACCAGCAAGTACAATATCATGATATAACTGTGTCAAAGGCTAAGCCCAAACAATCGACTTCATGGAGGGAAACACTAGTGCAAAAATGCCCCATCCCCCGAAGACATGGCATTTAAACAGTGGAGGAACCCCGAAAAAACTTTTGATTCCTCTCAAAGCTCTCAAGAATCTTTCAAATCTCCCGAGTTGAAAACTCAAAGCGAGAACTTAGAGAATAAACCCTCTACTTCCAGAGGAGTAGAAAATTACGAAGGAAGGGCAGGTGATACCTCAAAAACGCGAAGTGCCACTTCTAAGAGTTCTAATGCGGAATCATTGGAAATCAGTTCCGAAGAGCCTGGCGGCGAATCAGACCATATAGTAGTTAAAGAAATAGGGAAATCAAAACCGACTTCAGCGGCCGCGCAAGCAAAAGAAACAAAATTAAAAGGTCAAGAATTTTCGAAAAAAAACAATACAAAAAGTTTGATTTTTATATCCCTAGCAAAACCGAAAAAGAAAAAAGCGCAAGAAGCCGAGGAGAAAGTAACGACACAATCGGGTAGAACGGTTAAAAAACCTGATAGATGGAAGTACCCTTAGTCAGTACAGGATGAAGAGATTTTTAATGGATAGGCGTCATAAAGGAATAATAATTTAAAAACTTTTAGCTCACAAGTAAAAATCATACAACTATAAAAATGCTGTAGAAAAATTTTGTTCAACATATAACAAGGCTTCGCATGAATCAAAACCGTCTGATACCGTCTGTTTAACATATATCAATTCCCGAAAACAAATTCTAATTAAAAAGTCACATTGTATATAATTAATTCGAATAATTTCCTTTAATATAAAAATTCTACCCATACCATTCCAGTACGATGTATCCAGTCCAACTGAAAGAAGCCTTGATAGGAGGTACTAAACGAGAAATATTCATACACCTTAGAAATGATCTTTGGTTATTTTCTGTTCCAAGAGAAACTGTTGGAACTTTATCTTGTTTTAATAATACATAAAGAATAGATCCAATTTACAGGACAGAATTACTATTACAAGATGTGGGTACGAATAACCATATAACAAGGATGTCGACTTGTAACTATAGAGTCAACTGTTCGAACGCCGTTAATTACCACAAGCACAAATATAATAAGTCGTAAAATAATCCATCTCAAGGCAATTAGCCTGTCATATATATTATTCGCAATATAGAAAGTGAGGAAATGAAAACTTCGAAATGGCCCAAAATAGAAAAGAATAAAGGGACATTAAGGCTTACAAAAATAAGAGAAGCATTAGACTCCCAGATCCCCCTATTTACAAACAAAGACCAGAGATTAACGTACGTGGATGATAGATACGGATTATTCTCAAACAATTTTTGGTGGAAAATACTAATGACCGTATGTTTCGTATTTGTGATTTCCCTGACCATGAGAACCTTACTGACCTTTATTTATGGAAAAATCCTGAGACTAAGAAGGCAAAACCTAAAGGAAGAACACGGGGAAACGGCTGAAATGCAGAAGTTAAACCCGGAACCCCATGAGAACGTCTAAGTCAAGAAAAAGGGAAGACATTAGAAAACAAGTGAGTATAGAGGTCTCCACTCGTCCTTGCTATGTCTTGTTCCCTCATTGTAAGTGTCGTTTACGTAAAACCGTGCGGCTACGACGCTATAACATGGGTTTCTTAAACAGCACGGACGTGCGTGAACAATGAAGGCATGAAATATGTTGTAAACTGAGACCTCAAATTTAACAATGTAGAGTAACTTATGTTTAACGAATTGTTTTAAATCTAAGGGAGAATTAAATAAGTGTTGAAGGATTAAATAAGTCTTGTATCGTCTTTTTTTTCTCAAAACAAATTAGAAGAAATCTCTGTTTTAGATATCCCAACGAAAATAGTATATATTTGAAACTGACACGATAATGACATTGTTTTGTCAAAATCAAATTATTTGTATCAATATCAATGTATTTGTTTAATATTGTCTTGTAGTGTAAAATTCACCGCAACAGTAACCAGTTATATTGCTTATTATGTTTTATGACGACTTGTTTTAAATAACGTGTGATTTTGCCGCGTTATTTTTATTACAGGAAGTGGAATGACATATCGGAAATCTATCATTACAATGCGTAGTCCAGTGCAGATACAACCTAGTAGCATCTATTTTCATCATACCTCAACCAACGAAGAGTACTCACCGTAGACTCCAGGCAATTTTCGTCCTAGCTTCGTTTACGAAAATTACAGTTACCTTTGATCGTTGTTTCCTCGACCACAAACCATATTACGTATCAGGTAACACTATATTTGAATCTCAGTATCCAGTGCATTATCGAACTATATAAATACATAAATCCTGAGAACCCCATCGACCAGTATAAGATATAAGTACATAAATATCACCCTTGATGATCCTTATGGACCCATGTACCATATGACTGTATAGTTTTGATATTTGATGAACCCAAAGATTATTTATGTGTCGCAGATTCACGCATCGAATCACTTTCGGCCATTTCTCGGAATCCATCCTATCACCTCTATAAAATGCGAAAAGTTGATATCTCTGTTTTCCCATAAATGTTACGAGATAATTTCTGAAAAATGGACCTGGAAACCAACCATTGAATTAAAGAAACCAAAATTAACCCCAGTGACTAACCCCTCAGTGACAATATACTCCTCCCACAAGTTAAAGACAATATGTTGAAGGAGTCACTAAAGTTTGATGTCGACCCATTCCGAATCCAAATATCAATTACCCTGTGATTATCCAAGAAATCACCGCAAAAGTTAATAGACGCAAGCCCATGCACTAACAATTTTATAAGAGAATTATAATATCTAAGTGCATAAACGAACAATTTTATACGAGAATTACATTCTCTATGTACTTTAAAATTTCCCAAGAACGATATACTGAGAAGAAAATCAACCCAATCCGGACTGTGTTGATAATACTTCAAGTCCCAAGTCCCAACAGTCCCAGTGTTCAACTCCTTAACGATAAGGCACCTTATGAACTATCCAAAAACAGCATGTGTGAATGAACTCTGGTATCAAAATTCTACACACCTGTACCTGGGAGTATCATATCCCGTTTGACAATTAGAGAAAGCGTTTCGTCCAAGATGAACATAACCATGCTCGAACTGTTCTGTGAAGAAACTATATTGTAAGTGTTTTGTAAGGTAAAATTTTTGCCAAGACGAGAGGAGTGAAGGACCATAATTTATAACAGAAGGAGTGAGTACGCTAAGAGACACGTAGGTGGTGAAATAGATGTGAATTTACACAAGTCACATTTTAATAATGTTGATAAAAAATAGTTTTGAAAAAGCAACTTCGATAACTTATTATCAAAATTATATAACGAACAGACCAATTGAAAATGTTTTAATGATCACCAGTGAATGTAGTGAACACTTTAAATACTTCATATATATATATATATATATATATATATATATAATATATATATATATATATATATATAGATATATATATATATATATATATATATATATATATATATATATATATATATATATATATATATATATATATATATAGATATATATATATATATATATATATATATATAGTATATATATATATATATATATATATATATATATATATATATATAGATATATATATATATATATATATATATATATATATATATATACGATATATATATATAATATATATATATATATATAGATATATATATATATAATATATATATATATATATATATATATATATATACTATATATATATATATATATATATATATATATGATATATATATATATATATATATAGATATATATATATATATATATATATATATATATATATATAGTATATATATATATATATATATATATATATATATATATATATATATATATATATATATATATATATATATATATATATATATATATATATATATATATATATATATATATATACATTGACTTTACATATACATATATGTAAAGTCAATGTATTTCCCCATTAATTTAGCGTAGATAGGAAGCATAATTATCCTATAGTAAACAAAATAAAAAAAGACCTGTAAAAGGTGAATTTTCAAAATATCTTATAGTAAAAGTAGAATAGCCTCAACCTTGTTGGAAATGTAAAAGTCATCAGTGTTAGATGTAGAAAAAAAATCTTTACTATAGTAGCTAGGCTAGAACCATAAATAATCTTATTCCGGTAGATGAACTTTAGAAAGGGATATATAATAAAATAACAAAAGTAATAGAGACAATTTTTAGCACTCCAGATTAAGCTTATATAAAAATATAAAATAATACAATGTCAATTAAAATTACGTAGGACCAATAGTTAATAAATAGCAAATATTTCAAAAACCCGAGGGCAAGTAAGTCCTAATGACGGGACGTCATTAAATAATGGGAAGGGTAATATGTGCCGTGAGTAATATGTGATATATTTAAAATACAAAAAATATAATTCTTTCCTTCTAAAGATAATTCCGACATAAATTAAACTTCCCCTAATTAAGCTTAAATCCCACTTCAAAAAGAAAAGTTCTTAATCAGCAAAAGTAAAACTGCATTTTAGTCTCAGCCAAATCGACGCTAATCGGGAGACGGTTTTTAATTTGGCGAAGATGTTTGGCAATAAAAAAATTACTAGATACAAAGTTCACAGGAAGTTTAAGTTATAAGAGTAGTATGAATTATTAATCATCAAAAATTCACAAGAGTTGGGCCAATCGTGAAATAGCTCTTAGGGCGCAGAATCAGGACTAGTTTGATATAGTGAAGAAAAGTGTTTTTCGAGGCATTCAGGCAATTGCCATTCAGTCATTATTATTATTATTATTATGGAGACATTATGATGAGAACATTCGTTTGTCAGAACTATTATTGGGCATTCATTTGTCAGAATTATCATTATGCAGTCATTTTAGAGATTTGGTCATTATTATCCCTGCCTCTGTTACTGTCAGTTGAAGTGAAGCACTGTGGTACACCTAAATGTCAGTCTCAATAAAACTATTGCTTTTTTATTTGTCTTTGTTTTTTATATGTCTGTTTCTAATCGCACAGCAGGTAACTAGTTCGTAGGTCTCCATCGGTAGCGCTCCCTAAAGAATCTGATTTCTACATAACATTAGAGGTAATTGACAAGGAGATAACTCGAGGAAGCGAGGTTACACTCCTGGATTGATAGTTGGAGAATTTCCAACCTACTATAGTTACGCATTTTATTTTCTCGCGTTTAGCGAGTAGCGCGGTCACCCATTTACCTTATTCCCCATTGCTGTGGCGCAGTCCTTGATGTCAAAATCTTTAGCGTTACAAGTGGCGCAATCGGAGAACTAATAAGGTGCAAGTTCACAGCTTTAAACCTTAACAGGGCAGTTGGCGCGATCGGTATACAGGGTAAATCCCCTTAACATTACATTTAGCGCGGTCGATCATTATTGCCACAGGTGCCACAGTCTTTATTGCCACAATCCTTAATGCCACAAATGGCGCATTATTAATGCCACACCGGCAGAACACCTAAGTCAAGTCAAGTATTTGTATTTGCTGATCTGAAGTTTAATATAGCCTTTACTTTTCTTTGAAAAACTTCTTTTTGGGAAAGTTTTTGTTTAATTAATTTTGAAATAGAGGAAGTACATAAGGGTTTTAGGAAAACCCTTTTTAACCGCTGTATAAGAAAGATGTTAAGAGTGAGTGCGGTAATTAGACAGGCATTAGCCTTGTCTATATAGGTAGTAAATTACTTAACAATATGAGTAGGAATGACAGTACCAGCGGCAGACGAGATGGCTTCTGCCATCTATAATTGAGTCTAACGCTGTACGAACATATTTTATTCAAGGATTATTGATCGAGTCTAATGGGGTAAATGTCCCCCATTTTCAAGGTTAATTGATTTGTTGTTGTTCGTCTAGGTGTAATGACTCCGGGGCTAAGTTTGCACATGCGCATTAACGGGGGAGAGATGTATTGATTGAATCGAGGGGAAAGTGAATTTCTGAGAATTGCTTTACATAATCGGTGGGGGATGTATTCATCCACGACTCTAACGGGAACAGGATCACGTGTCTGCTTCTAAGCCAATCAGGGAAGTTATGTAAGGTTTCCCATTACATCAGAATTTGCCCTTGAGAATTTTGTATATAACGGAGATGCGTTGTGATTAAGTTCTAAGACACCATGGATAAAACATCTGATATTATTGACTTGGAAGCTTTGGCTACATCGATTTATAATGTGAGTTCAGTTTAGTAAATTTTCTTAGTTTATTTCCAAATAAAATCATTTTACATAGTCACCCCTCCAGTAAAGCCACCAGAATCAGTACACTCGCGATATAGACACAAACTGTATGTGATTATACACATACAGAGGGGTGATTTCGTAAACAACCTTCGCACGCGCATTATCTAAATTATGAAAACAAAGGGTGGTAGATAGGAATGGAAATGATTAAGGCTACAGGCTTTGCGTAATTCTAGACGATTTGAAAAAGGGGTGAATTATTTGCAAATTAAAAGAGATATTTTTAGGACATGGAAATTATGTAAATGTTCGATGCAAAGAGTCCTTTAGAGTGTTTATTATTCCTTTTTTAATATCTTTCTTTCGATAAAGTGTCTTTTATATTCTCAAGGGGGGAGGGGGTGAAAACTATGCTTTTTAACTATGATAGTATTAGACTAGAAAGCAAAATCTTTAATTTAGGGGGGTGATAACATTAGATCTACGTCTCTTGCACTCTAAACGAAATACATCCCTTATTAACAGAACGGAAAAAGATTGCTTTTGCAGACAATTATACCTAATGAGAAGAGTGTTCTATTTTCAAATGACTTTGATGAAAGCAAATAATGTTTTAGTCAAATCTTCAAAGTTTTACCTTCCCGGAAAGGAAGGTTTGGGGCCATTTAAATACTCTTATTTTCGAATTCATGTATTTTATCTACTCTTTAGATGATTAAGAGGCTTTCATAAAAATCTCTTTCACTAATTTCTTTTCTTCAGTAAAAAGGGAGTCATTATTTATTCTAAATGTTTTCTTCTTTTTAAAGGACAATTTTGAGCATTGCTCCCCTCATGAAAAGAGGGCTAGGGGCACCGACCCAACCTCCGTGCAGCGTTTGAGATAGCTAACACATCCAGGAGCGTTCTATACCAGTCCCCGGTCCCTCTTCAAATCACAGCGCCCTCTATGAAATCTCTCCCTTGGACATTCAAGGTTGCAGTAGAAGTGCCACGGGGGCATCGACTAGCCCTAGAATGGGATGAATATACCCGTGATCTATTAAATGACATTGAGAATAAGAAGGAGATCCCTAATATCACCAAGGAAATTAAAGACATTGTGTTATAGATTTCAGAAATAAAGTTTCATATATTTATTATTATTTTCTTAGGCTTAAGGGTTGAGGTTAGAGAATTTTAAGAGACTGTTTTCCCTATTTTAATATATTTATTCAGATGAATACTGACTCAATACGGGATACAACCTGATAACCAAATTCAGAATTTGTTATCTACCAGGAACTTCACGGAAAATGGACACCACCCCTCCTACTGGTAAAGGTTAGCTTAGATCGTTTTCAGACTGAACAATGCAAATGGGGAAAAACATGAAATGGTTTATAAAAGAATAAAATAAAAAGCAATAGCCATTGCAATTTATGGGAAAATGAGAGAAGAGGACTCCATGGGAGGAGAGAGTGTCTTTGAGGGATGGAGAGCAGTTTTTGGTCAACAGCTCAACATTAACTTTTTTTCCTTTGAATCGTTTTCAGACTGAACAATACAAATGGGGAAAAACATGAAACGGGTTATAAAAGAATAAAATAAAAAAAAAACAATTATGCGCAATTTAAGGGAAAATGAGAGAAGAGGACTCCAGGAGAGGAGGGAGTGTCTTTAAGGGACGGAAGGCAGTTTTTTGTCAACAACTCAACATTAACTTTTTTTCCGCTGTTATATTTATAATTTATTTTTCGTTGTGCAAAGCAACAGTTTTTAAGTGTAGATTTTATGTTACCCAACCTCCTTAAGTGAAAATGAATTACTCTAAGAAAGTGAGCTGTATTTGTTTGAGTTTCAGAAACATTACATATTTATTTAATTTAAGCCCTTTTTTCAGCTATAATAATGTTTGGTGTGATTGACACAGAATATATTGGTCTGAAATATTCCTAAGCTGGCATTATTTTCGAAGCAGCTTTCTTACTGTTAGACGATCAACGGCGTGAAATTCATAGCTATAAATGGAACTTCAAATACAATATGTATAAGTATTAGAAAAACAGATGGAGTCCAACACGAAATTTTGTAAATCAAAACAGCTTTTACGTTAAAACCATAAGACCACGTAATGAAAATGGCTATGAAATAAAACATGTACAAGAGGAAATTCAGGAAATATGCAGTTTTTTCGGTGTGCAAGCAGTATATGTTAAGGGAAACGTGCCAACTGATAAACTCATACTAGAAAAATGTGATAAAGACACAGCATTATTTAATTTATAAGACTTCAAATGTGAGAAATACCTGCATTCAGTACATGATCCGGAAGATGAAGTTAGATATTTCGCTCCATGGGTGCCGGAAAAGATGCCTGACATGGAAAATTGCATCAGATATCCAAAGACCTAAACTCATGCTCCTCCTCATATCAAATGGATTAAGATCTATTTTTTAAATATGTCAATATGTATTTTTTCAAAATATTTTTAATATATTTAAGCAATAAACATCTTAACCCTCAGCCGTCTTTATTCTTTAGAATAGTTCGTCGCCATGAAAATTATACTTTTAGATTCAGCATGTCAGGGAACACACTTTCAGGTTCAGCATGTAGGAGAACCATAAATGGTAAGTTAACCCTAAATGGTTAAAGAATTTCTCTGAAATCTCATTTTCAGATCCAGCATGTCAGGGAACACACTTTCAGGTTCAACACGTTAGAGAACCCTAAATGGTAAGTTAACTCTAAAAGGTTAAAGAATTTCTCTGAAATCACATTTTAATTTAAAGCCCTGTTCCAAATTTTTCATAGAAGATAGAAAAAAGTTATACTTTGATCGTGAATATTCGGCATGAAGATAAGGAGCTCCATTTTAATTCTGAGTTTTCTCGAAGAAGTGAAAATGTTCAAGTTCTCTTCTGAATTTTCTTAAAGAAGAGAAAAAGTTAGCTCATTTCTGAAATTTACCAAAGAAAATGAAAAAAGCTTCCACTACAGTCCTTAATTTCACAAAGACATAAAAAATTTAAAGTTCGGTTCAAAATTTTTCCGTAGAAGATATGAAAAGTTATACTATGATTGTGATTATTTTCCATGAAGATAAAAAGTTTCACTTTAATTCTAAATTTTCTTAAATTCAGTTCTGATTTTTCTCAAAGAAGTGTAAAATGTTCAAGTTCTCTTCTGAATTTCCCTAAAGAAGAGAAAGAGTTAGCTCAATTCTGAATTTTACCAATGAAAATGTGAAAAACTTCCACTTCAGTTGTTAATTTCTCAAAGACAAAAAATTTAAAGTTCTGTTCAAAATTTTTCAATAGAAGATAGGAAAAGTTATACTATGATTGTGATCATTTTACATGAAGATAAAAAGTTTCATTTTAATTCTAAATTTTCTTAAATCCAGATCCGATTTTTCTCAAAGAGATGAAAAAATTTAAAGTTCTGTTCCAAATTTTGCATAGAAGATAGAAAAAGTTATACTTTGATCGTGAATATTCGGCATGAAGATAAGAAGCTCCACTTTAACTCTGATTTTTTCTTAGAAGTAAAAATTTTTGATTGTGATGACAACTTTTCTGGAAGAAGTAGAAAGTTTTGCTTAACACTAACAAACCTTCTCATCAAAGTCACACTATTTAACCTTAAAACTAACATACTTTTACTGAACACACACAATTTTCTCGTAAAAATAATATTTTTCATCAGTGATAACACATTTTCAGGCAGAAGTAGCAAGTTTTGCTTAACACTAACAAACCTTCTCATCAAAGTAACAATATTTTACCTTTAAACTAACATACTTTTACTGAACACACACAATTTTCTCTCAGAAATAATATTTTCATCAATGATGACACTTTTTCTGTTCGAACTAGCAAGTTTTGCTTAACACTAACAAATTTTTCTGTCTAAGACACTTTTTTCTTAGAAGTAACAATTTTTTCGTTATGATAACAAGTTTTCTGTTCGAACTAGCAAGTTTTCTGCCAAAGATACCAAATTTTTTCTTAGAAGTAACATTTTTTGCTTGTGATAACAACTTTTCTGTCAGAAGTAGCAAGTTCGCTTAAAACTAACAAACCTTCTCATCAAAGTAACAACATTTCACCTTAAAACTAACATTCTTTTACTGAACACACACAATTTTCTCTTAGAAATAATATTTTTCATCAGTGATAACACATTTTTAGGCAAAAGTAGCGAGTTTTGCTTAACACTAACAAAGCTTCTCATCAAAGTAACAATATTTTACCTTAAAACTAACATACTTTTACTGAACACACACAATTTTCTCTTAGAAATAATATTTTTCATCGATGATAACACATTTTCAGTTCGAAATAGCTAGTTTTGCTTAACACTAACAAATTTTTCTGTCAAATATACTTTTTTTCTGAGAAGTAGCAATTTTTTCGTTATGACAAAAAGTTTTCTGTTCGAAATAGCAAGTTTCTGTCAAAGATACAAAATTTTTTCTTAGAAGTAACATTTTTTGCTTGTGATAACAACTTTTCTGTCAGAAGTAGCAAGTTCTGCTTAACACTTACAAAACTATAGGTTAGGTTAGGTTAGCTATAAATAAATATTAATAAATAAATAGAAACACTTCTCCATGTTTAAGATAGGTTAGGTTAGGTTAGCTTATCATGAGCGCTCATGATAAGCTAACCTAACCTAACTTAAACATGGAGAAATGTTTCTGTTTATTTATTAATATTTTTTATAGCTAAACTAACCTAACCAATAGTTTTTGAGGTTAGATGAACGTAACTTAAATGTAGAGAAACCTAACTTTGAAAGAAAACTTGTTAAAAACCTGTTACTTCTAAGAGAAATTTGATAGTGTTAAGTAAAAGTTTATTAGAATTAAGAAAAGTTGTTACTTCGATGCGAAGATTTGTTAGTGTTAGGGATAGTTCGCTACTTCTGACAGAAAAATTGTTATCATCAACGAAAAAATTGTTAATTCCAAGAAAAATTTGGTATGAATGACTTAAAACTTGTTATTTCTAACAGATAACTTGTCATCATAACGAAAATTGCTACTTCTAAGAAAAAATTTGGTATCTTTGAGAGAAAACTTGCAAGATCAAGCAGAAAATGTGTTATCACTGATGAAATGTGTTATTTCTAAGAGAAATTTGAGTGTGTTAAGTAAACGTTTGGTAGTATTAAGGAAGAATGTTGTTACTTTGAAGAGAAGATTTGTTAGTGTTAATCAAAACTTGCTACTTCTGTCAGAAAAGTTGTTATCACAATCAAAGAAAAGTTACTTCTGAGAAAAAATTTGGTATCTTTGATAGAAAACTTGCTAGTTCGAACAGAAAACGTGTTATCACTGACGAAAAATAGTATTTTTAAGAGCAATTTGTGTGTTATGTAAGAGTATGTTAGTTTTAAGGTAAAATGTTGTTACTTTGATGAGAAAATTTTGTTATAGTTAAGCAAAACTTGCTACTTCTGACAGAAAAGTTGTTATCACAATCAAAAAATTGTTACTTCTAAGAAAAATTTTGGTATCGTTGGTAGAAAACTTGCTAGTTCGAACAGAAAACTTGTTATCACTGATGAAAAATATTATTTCTAAGAGAAAATTGTGTATGTTAAGTAAAACTTGCTACCTCTGACAGAAAAGTTGTTATCTCAATCAAAAAATTGTTACTTCTACGAAAAAAATTGGTATCTTTGGCAGAAAACTGGCTAGTTCGAACAGAAAACTTGTTATCATGACGAAAAAATTGTTACTACTAAGAAAAAAAGTATCTTTTTCAGAAAACTTGCTACTTCAATCAGAAAACGTGTTATCGCTGACGAAAAGTGTTATTTCTAAGAGAAATTTGAGTGTTTAAGTAAAAGTATGTTAGTATTATGGAAAAGTTGATGATTCGAAGAGAAAATCTGTTAGTGTTAAGAAAACATTTGGTAGTATTAAGGAAGAATGTTATTACTTTGAAGAGAAGGTTTGTTATTGTTAATCAAAACTTGCTACTTCTGTCAGAAAAGTTGTTATCACAATCAAAGAAAAGTTACTTCTAAGAAAAAATTTGGTATCTTTGATAGAAAACTTGCTAGTTCAAACAGAAAACGTGTTATCACTGACGAAAAATAGTATTTCTAAGAGCAATTTGTGTGTGTTAAGCAAGAGTATGTTAGTTTTAAGGTAAAATGTTGTTACTTTGATGAAAAAATTTGTTAGTGTTAAGCAAAACTTGCTAGTTTTGACAGAAAAGTTGTTATCACAATCAAAAAATTGTTACTTCTAAGAAAAAATTTGGTATCTTTGGTAGAAAACTTGCTAGTTCGAACAGAAAACTTGTTATCACTGATTAAAAATATTATTTCTAAGAGAAAATTGTGTGTCTTAAGTAAAACTTGCTACTTCTGACTGAAAAGTTGTTATCTCAATCAAAAAATTGTTACTTCTACGAAAAACTTTGGTATCTTTGGCAGAAAACTTGCTAGTTCGAACAGAAAACTTGTTATCATAACGAAAAAATTGTTACTTCTAAGAAAAAAAAGTATCTTTGACAGAAAACTTACTACTTCAATCAGAAAACGTGTTATCGCTGACGAAAAGTATTATTTTTAAGAGAAAATTGTGTGTGTTGAGTAAAACTTGCCACTTCTGACAGAAAAGTTGTTAACACAATCAAAAATTGTTACTTCTACGAAAAAATTTGGTATCTTTGGCAGAAAACTTGCTTGTTCGAACAGAAAACTTGTTATCATAACGAAAAAATTGTTACTTCTAAGAAAAAAAAGTATCTTTGACAGAAAACTTACTACTTCAATCAGAAAACGTGTTATTGCTGACGAAAAGTGTTATTTCCAAGATAAATTTGAGTGTTTAAGTAAAAGTATGTTAGTACTATGGAAAAGTTGATGATTCGAAGAGAAAATCTGTTAGTGTTAAGTAAACATTTGGTAGTATTAAGGAAGAATGTTGTTACTTTGAAGAGAAGGTTTGTTAGTGTTAGTCAAAACTTGCTACTTCTGTCAGAAAAGTTGTTATCACAATCAAAGAAAAGTTATTTCTGAGAAAAAATTTGGTATCTTTGATAGAAAACTTGCTAGTTCAAACAGAAAACGTGTTATCACTGACGAAAAATAGTATTTCTAAGAGCAATGTGTGTTTTTTAAGTAAGAGTATGTTAGTTTTAAGGTAAAATGTTGTTACTTTGATGAAAAAATTTGTTAGTGTTAAGCAAAACTTGCTAGTTTTGACAGAAAAGTTGTTATCACAATCAAAAAATTGTTACTTCTAAGAAAAAATTTGGTATCTTTGGTAGAAAACTTGCTAGTTCGAACAGAAAACTTGTTATCACTGATTAAAAATATTATTTCTAAGAGAAAATTGTGTGTCTTAAGTAAAACTTGCTACTTCTGACTGAAAAGTTGTTATCTCAATCAAAAAATTGTTACTTCTACGAAAAACTTTGGTATCTTTGGCAGAAAACTTGCTTGTTCGAACAGAAAACTTGTTATCATAACGTAAAAATTGTTACTTCTAAGAAAAAAAAGTATCTTCGACAGAAAACTTGCTACTTCAATCAAAAAACGTGTTATCGCTGACGAAAAGTATTATTTCTAAGAGAAAACTGTGCGTGTTAAGTAAAACTTGCTACTTCTGACAGAAAAGTTGTTAACACAATCAAAAAATTGTTACTTCTACGAAAAAATTTGGTATCTTTGGCAGAAAACTTGCTTGTTCGAACAGAAAACTTGTTATCATAACGAAAAAATTGTTACTTCTAAGAAAAAAAGTATCTTTGAAAGAAAACTTACTACTTCAATCAGAAAACGTGTTATTGCTGACGAAAAGTGTTATTTCTAAGAGAAATTTGAGTGTTTAAGTAAAAGTATGCTAGTATAATGGAAAAGTTGATGATTCGAAGAGAAAATCTGTTAGTGTTAAGTAAACATTTGGTAGTATTAAGGAAGAATGTTGTTACTTTGAAGAGAAGGTTTGTTAGTGTTAATCAAAACTTGCTACTTCTGTCAGAAAAGTTGTTATCACAATCAAAGAAAAGTTATTTCTGAGAAAAAATTTGGTATCTTTAATAGAAAACTTGCTAGTTCGAACAGAAAACGTGCTATCACTGACGAAAAATAGTATTTCTAAGAGCAATTTGTGTGTGTTAAGCAAGAGTATGTTAGTTTTAAGGTAAAATGTTGTTACTTTGATGAGAAAATGTGTTAGTCTTAAGCAAAACTTGCTACTTCTGACAGAAAAGTTGTTATCACAATCAAAAAATTGTTACTTCTAAGAAAAAATTTGGTATCTTTGGTAGAAAACTTGCTAGTTCAAACAGAAAACTTGTTATCACTGATGAAAAATATTATTTCTAAGAGAAAATTGTGTGTGTTAAGTAAACTTGCTACTTCTGACGGAAAAGTTGTTATCTCAATCAAAAAATTGTTACTTCTACGAAAAAATTTGGTATCTTTTGCAGAAAACACAGAAAGCTTTTTATCATAACGAAAAAATTGTTACTTCTGAGAAAAAAAGTATCTTTGACACAAAACTTGCTACTTCAATCAAATAACGTGTTATCGCTGACGAAAAGTATTATTTTTAAGAGAAAATTGTGTGTGTTGAGTAAAACTTGCCACTTCTGACAGAAAAGTTGTTAACACAATCAAAAAATTGTTACTTCTACGAAAAAATTTGGTATATTTGGCAGAAAACTTGCTAGTTCGAACAGAAAACTTGTTATCATAACGAAAAAATTGTTACTTCTAAGAAAAAAAAGTATCTTTGACAGAAAACTTACTACTTCAATCAGAAAACGTGTTATTGCTGACGAAAAGTGCTATTTCTAAGATAAATTTGAGTGTTTAAGTAAAAGTATGTTAGTATTATGGAAAAGTTGATGATTCGAAGAGAAAATCTGTTAGTGTTAAGTAAACATTTGGTAATATTAAGGAAGAGTGTTGTTACTTTGAAGAGAAGGTTTGTTAGTGTTAGTCAAAACTTGCTACTTCTGTCAGAAAAGTTGTTATCACAATCAAAGAAAAGTTACTTCTGAGAAAAAATTTTGTATCTTTGATAGAAAACTTGCTAGTTCGAACAGAAAACGTGTTATCACTGACGAAAAATAGTATTTCTAAGAGCAATTTGTGTGTGTTAAGTAAGAGTATGTTAGTTTTAAGGTAAATTGTTGTTACTTTCATGAGAAAATTTGTTAGTGTTAAGCAAAACTTGCTATTTTTGACAGAAAAGTTGCTATCACAATCAAAAAATTGTTACTTCTAAGAAAAAATTTGGTATATTTGGCAGAAAACTTGCTAGTTCGAACAAAAAACTTGTTATCGTAGCGAAAAAATTGTTACTTCTAAGAAAAAAAGTATCTTTGACAAAAACTTTCTACTTCAATCAGAAAACGTGTTATCGCTGACGAAAAGTATTATTTCTAAGAGAAAATTGTGGGTGTTAAGTAAAACTTGCTACTTCTGACAGAAAAGTTGTTAACACAATCAAAAATTGTTACTTCTACGAAAAAATTTGGTATCTTTGGCAGAAAACTTAATACTTCGAACAGAAAACTTGTTATCATAACGAAAAAAATGTCACTTCTAAGAAAAAAAGTATCTTTGACAGAAAACTTTCTACTTCAATCAGATAACGTTTTATCGCTGACGAAAATAATTATTTTTAAGAGAAAATTGTGTGTGTTAAGTAAAACTTGCTACTTCTGACAGAAAAGTTGTTAACAAAATCAAAAATTGTTACTTCTACGAAAAAATTTGGTATCTTTGGCAGAATACTTGCTAGTTCGAACAGAAAACTTGTTATCATAACGAAAAAAATGTCACTTCTAAGAAAAAAAGTATCGTTGACAGAAAACTTACTACTTCAATCAGAAAACGTGTTATCGCTGACGAAAAGTGTTATTTCTAAGAGATATTTGAGTGTTTAAGTAAAAGTATGTTAGTATTATTGAAAAGTTGATGATTCGAAGAGAAAATCTGTTAGTGTTAAGTAAACATTTGGTAGTATTAAGGAAGAATGTTGTTACTTTGAAGAGAAGGTTTGTTAGTGTTAATCAAAACTTGCTACTTCTGACAGAAAAGTTGTTAAAAGAATCAAAAAATTGTTACTTCTAAGAAAAAATTTGGTATATTTGACAGAAAACTTGCTTATTTAAACAGAAAAAGTTTTATCACTGATGAAAAATATTATTTCTAAGAGAAAATTGTGTGTGTTAAGTAAAACTTGCTACTTCTGACAGAAAAGTTGTTATCACAATCAAAAAATTGTTACTTCTAAGAAAAAATTTGGTATCTTTGGTAGAAAACTTGCTAGTTCGAACAGAAAGCGTGTTATCACTGATGAAAAATATTATTTCTAAGAGAAATTTGTGTGTGTTCAGTAAAAGTATGTTAGTTTTAAGGTAAAATATTGTTACTTTGATGAGAAGCTTTTTTAGTGTTAAGCAAAACTTGCTACTTCTGTCTGAAAATGTGTTATCACTGATGAAAAATATTATTTCCAAGAGAAAATTTTGTATGTTCAGTAAAAGTATGTTAGTTTTAAGGTAAAACATTGTTACTTTGATGAGAAGGTTTGTTAGTGTTAAGCAAAACTTGCTACTTCTGCCAGAAAAGTTGTTATCACAATCAAAAATTGTTACTTCTAAGAAAAAATTTGATATCGTTGGTAGAATACTTGCTAGTTCGAACAGAAAAAGTGTTATCACTGATGAAAAATATTATTTCCAAGAGAAATTTTTGTGTGTTCAGTAAAAGTATGTTACTTTTAAGATAAAATATTGTAACTTTGATGTGAAAATTTGTTAGTGTTAAGCAAAACTTGCTACTTGTGAGAGAAAATTTTTTATCACAATCAAAAAATTATTACTTCTAAGAAAAAATTTGGTACCTTTGGTAGAAAACTTGCTAGTTCGAACAGAGAAAGTGTTATCACTGATGAAAATATTATTTCTAAGAGAAATTTATGTGTGTTCAGTAAAAGTATGTTAGTTTTAAGGAAAAATGATGTTACTTTGATGAGAAGGTTTGTTAGTGTTAAGCAGAACTTGCTACTTCTGACAGAAAAGTTGTTATCACAAACAAAAAATGTTACTTCTAAGAAAAAATTTGGTATCTTTGACAGAAAACTTGCTAGTTCAAACAGAAAACTTTTTATCATAACGAAAAAATTGCTACTTCTAAGAAAAAAAGTATCTTTTACAGAAAAATTTGTTAGTGTTAAGCAAAACTTGCTAGTTCGAACAGAAAATGTGTTATCATTGATGAAAAATATTATTTCTAAGAAAAAATTGTGTGTGTTCAGTAAAAGTATGTTAGGTTTAAGGTAAAATATTGTTACTTTGATGAGAAGGTTTGTTAGTGTTAAGCAAAATTTGCTACTTCTGACAGAAAAGTTTTCATCACAAACAAAAAACATTACTTCTAAGAAAAAATTTGGTATCTTTGACAGAAAACTTGCTAGTTCAAACAGAAAACTTTTTATCATAACGAAAAAATTGCTACTTCTAAGAAAAAAGTATCTTTGACAGAAAAATTTGTTAGTGTTAAGTAAAACTTGCTAGCTCGAACTGAAAATGTGTTCTCATTGATGAAAAATATTATTTCTAAGAAAAAATTGTGTGTGTTCAGTAAAAGTATGTTAGGTTTAAGGTAAAATATTGTTACTTTGATGAGAAGGTTTGTTAGTGTTAAGCAAAACTTGCTATTTCTGCCTGAAAATTGCGTAAAGAGCAAAAAAACTTATAATTATAATAATGTTTGTACATATTTTAGCAAGGGACTACAATAATTCAAAAACCTTAAAAAAGGAAAAACTTTTTGAACGCAACCAGTTATATAATGCCAGTAGGAAGGCCCAAAAAACCAAAATTTGCAATTATTACAAATGATGATTCTCTATTTTGGTTTTATTAAAAAAGAGATCCAAAAATTTGAAAGCTTAGTGGAAATCGTTGTTAGAATTCGGACTTAATTCAATAAACAAATCAAACAGTTCGTGGTAACGAACTATAAGTAAGGAGCGACCTGGTTCAATGGTAACCGAAACTCTAGAAAACGGGATTTTGATACCAATTGATACATCAAAAGAATCAGATTTTAATGTTGATTTAAAATATATAAGTTTCATCAAGTTTAGTCCCACTCATCAAAAGTTATGCGCCTGAGAAAATTTGCCTGATTTTCAAAAAAAGGGGAAAAGACCCCCAAAAATTACAGAACCTCAATGAAAATTACACCATCATATTCAGCGTATCAGAGAACCCTACTGTAGAGGTTTCAATATCCTATCTACAAAAATGTGGAATTTTGCATTTTTTGCCAGAAGAAAGATCACGGATGCGTGTTTATTTGTTTTTTTTTCCCAGGGGTGATTGTACCGACCCAGTGGTCCTGGGTCGATCTTACCGTGGGAAGGTATGCGGGAGGATCTTTCCATGAAGGAATTTTTCATGGGGGAAGGGACATTGCTATGAAGGGGGTGCCGGAATTCCGAGCATTATTTAAAAAACGATCAAAAATTAAATAAAAAAAACTAGTTTTTCAACTGAAAGTAAGGAGAAACATCAAAACTTAAAACGAACAGGAAATATTACTTATATGATTGGGTTCACCCGCTAGTCAATACCTCGCTCTTTAAGCCAAAGATTTTTTAGTACTTTCACAAGATCTATTTATTCTAATTAACGGCCTTTGTGATTAAGGGGTCACTTTTAAAGAATTGGAACAAAATTCGAACTTTAGCTTAAGGCGAACATTGACTAGGGGGCGAACCCCCTAATATACGTATTTAAAATACGTTTTTTTAACGTATTCCCCCTAATATACGTTTTGGCGACAGATGAAATGACCCCTTTCAGGAAAGAGTTTGGAACAAAACCCCTGGTGATGCACATCTGGAAGATAAGCTGAAGATGGAAATAGAGGCATTGAGGTAAGTGCATATATAAATATATATATATATATATATATATATATATATATATATATATATATATATATATATATATATATATATATATATATATATATAATATATATATATATATATATATATATATATATATATATATATATATATATATATATATATATATATATATATATATATATATATATATATATATATATATATAGTCTGACATCAGATACACTTCCTAATTTCCTCCCGCTTAACACTAGTCTGACATAAGATACACTTTCTTATTTTGTTACGCTTAACATTGAGTCCACCAAAGCCTGAATAGAACAGTCTTTGAAATTTGCTATGAATTTTTCTCAACGTAACATCTAGAATATCATTATTTACAAAAAGAGATATAGAAATGCTACCCAACCAGAGTTATATATATATATATATATATATATATATATATATATATATATATATATATATATATATATATATATATATATATATATATATATATATATATATATATATATATATATATTATATATATATATATTATATATATATATATATATATATATATATATATATATATATATATTATATATATATATATATATATATATATGTATGTATACATTTTTCCCCTCTCCGTCAATATTTACCTGCAAGCAGTATTGCCCCCGAAGCTTTTATTGTCTTCATCATGAAGCTAATTTCATCCTGTGTTGTTATCATTGGTTCGATTCCACCTTGTGTGGGGTCAAATATTATGAGCTCAGTTCCTTTTAAAGATGCCTCCATTGGCCTCTTTCCTTGAATAAAAAAAAAAAAATTAGCAAAAAATATAGAATTTTTTGTTAAATAACCCGAGCACAAATTTCCTCTTTTTATTTGTAGATAAACCATAAAAACAACCTGGAAATTTTATCATAGTATTTCAAATTAAAAAGAGGGAATTGACCATCCTAAAGTAGCTTAATATCGATGATACTCCTGCAGAAATATTTTTTTGTTAAATGATAAATAAGATTCATATGGTTACTTGCACGCATTCAAAAGGGCTGCGGGCGTGCATCAGGTGTAATGTATCTCAAATGATCCTTCTTGAAATATAAAGAAAATTCAACTTAAAAAACCATCTTTAGCACTTCAGGCCCCCTCCCATGAGAGAATTTCTTAGTGCTGCCCCATTTTCAATGAAAATTTTTGTCTTTGGAGGATTGGTAATTGTTAAATTTTAGTGAAGAGAAGAGACGGATGAAAAGAGCTGTATGTTCCTTCACATTTAATATAATTGCCTTAATTTTTTCCTTATTAGGGACCGATAAAATAAACAATACTAAGGGAAGAAAAACCATACGTTGGCACAATTTTAATGCGTTTGTAAATTGTCTTAGCTGAATTGATACTACCAGGGTTGCCACCCGGTGAGAAAAAAAATCACTATATTCTTGAAAAATAAATAATTAAATTAGCACATAAATAACTGGATTATTGAACAGAAATCACTAGTAATCTCTAGAATTATAATACTCTTTATCATTGTAATAAAATTGTTTTGTTTCTTAACCTTGTTCTATTCAGGCGCACCTACAGGAAGGGGGTAAAATTACCCTCCTCGAAGCCTGATCACTGAAAATTGGTTATCAGTGATCTAATCAAAATATTTTTTTTTTTATTGACTCAAAACCTTTGTTTTTTCCTAAAAAATATAGAAACTATTTTCTTTTTACTCTAGTTGAGCCGGTATAATTACTGGGACACCAGCGACAATTTGAAAAATGGCCTTTTTATATTTTCATGGAAAAAATTTATCTCACCCTTCAAAAATTTCCATAAGCATCGGTCTTATTGCTTTAATAAAAAAAAGAGGTACTTGTTAATTATACGGAACACAACCAAGAAGTAAAGTTATGTTAATCCTAATGAAATATGCAAAAATATGATGAATATATAATACTTTAGTTTATGTTTAATAATATAATTTTATTATAAGAATAGAATTTGGGCCATATATTTGCACATTAGGGCGGAGTGGGAGTAAAGCAACCAAACTATACCTAACCTTAGCTCCATCCTCCTAAGGTGCACATATATAGTTATACATGTCCATTGCATTCTGTCACCTATTATTTCTCTTTGTGGCTGTGTAACTGGTTTTCATAGATCGCACATTATCCTTATTATCCTTAGCAAATTATCCTTAGTCTACTTTCATTCGCAGACCTATCCTCAGGGCCTGCGCGGGTTATGTTAAATCTAAAGGTTTAGTTTTGAAGCCTTTCAACTATGCTAAACCAAATGGTTATCTCAAACCATTGATCGAACAATTTCTGAGAAAATGGGAGTTAGGAGGGGGGTGGGGGGGGGGGGTAGTAGCCGTCCGATCTTTTTGTTTAAATAAAAGGGACACCAAAAATTTTAATTTCCGTTCAAGTGAGCCCTCTCCCGTTGTTCTTGGACCGTTGGGTTGATACGATCGCCCCCGGAGGAAAAAAACTAACACGCATCCGTGTTTTTTCTTCTGGTAAATAATACAAAATTCAACACTTTTGCAGATAGGGGCTTGAAACTTCTACAGTATAGTTCTGTGATACGCCAACTTTAATGGTTTGATATTAAATAAAATTCTTTGACCTTTAGTGGGTGTTTCCTCCATTTTTCAGGCAAATTTTTCCAGCCTCTTAGCCTTTTATGGGTAAAACTAAGCTTGATGAATCTTATATATTTGGAATCAACATAATAGGCCTATGATATATCGATTGATATTGAAATTCCGTTTCTTGAGTTTCGGTTACTATTTTCACTCCATTCTTACAGTTCGTTACTACAAACTGTTTCAAATCTAAGCACATAAATACAAAAACTTAAAGAATAGGACGCTAACTTCACTTATTAGGTGTTTCAATTAATAATAAGAGAATTTGGCAAATTATTGGAGTTTCGATTAGATATCCGGGTTGCAGCGGTAGCTAGCAACCTAGTAAGAGACGATCACGCCCCATAGTAAAAACTAAGGAAAACCATAACTCCTGAAAATAGAATCAGATAAAAACAAGAAGTACACTATTAGAACCACCTTGTCCAAAGCCTCTATATAGCAGACTTACCTTCCCTTGTCTTGAATAACAAGGAAAATATATTGGCTTGAAAATCAAGAAAATCGGCCGTAACCACGATATTCTCCACATACGGCATCTTTTTTTATTTCCGTTTTTTTCTCCTCGGCTAGCTGGGCACTGGAAAATCATAGAGGGCTGTATAACGGCTCATTTTAAAGGAAACTGCTACATCTAGTTTCTTTTGTAATTTAAAATAAAATATCTTTTAAAATAGAATCAATTTTGACAAAAAAGCTGCATTTTCATGTACAAGCTTGATGAATGACATTATAATCGTATATAGGTTATAACTATATATGACGTAACAAGTGAATGCAATATTTATACACGTTCATCTCTCTACAAGATAATTTCATTTTATTTTAGTTCTAACTTCAGGATCGCTAAAGTTATCATGTAAACTGCAAAAATATTTATGGTGTCTAAGCAACAATTTTAAATTTTTAATTGTTTACATTAAAGAACAAACTGTAGCAACTGAAGTATTATGCATTACTAGCAACCTAACTTACTTAGCTTCCTGATTCTCTGAGGTTCTTTTCTTATTATTCAAACTAAGGAAAAGCCATAGGCTGTTTCCTGTTTTTAATAAGTGATACATTAAAAGACTATCATTGGAATAACAAACCATTGCAAACACTGGACTTAGTTAGCTACTTGATTGTTTGAGGTTCGTCTCTTACCATTTCAAAGAAGAAAGAGCCGTAGTCATTTTCCTGTTTGTAATCAGGTTTTATAATAATATACATAAAGTAGACGGTGCTTGTCTCTGAGAGAAAATGACGTCATATCCAGGAGAAATAGCTGTCATTTCAACAATCATGTCGCACCCTACTTCTTACACATCCGGGTTGCAGCGGTAGCTAGCAACCTAGTAAGAGCCGATCACGTCCAATGTTAAGAAATATAAACACCCATAACTCCTAAAAAAAAGTCAGATCAAAATAAAAGTACACCATTAGAACCGCCTTGTCTGAAACCCCTATATAGGAAATTTTCTGTTCCTGAGCTTGAACAGCAAGGGAAATATTTTGGCTTGAAAATCAAGAAAAGTGACAGCTACTACAGCATTCTGCCTCAACGGCATCTTTTTTTTCTTTTTTCTTCGACAGATAGCTTGGCACTAGAACATCGGAGGGAGTTTTTCAATGGCTCATTTTAAAGGAAATTAATGGGGTTAAAAACCTTTTGTATTTAAATCAAATTATTTTTAAAATAGAATCAATATTTTACGAAAAACTGCATATTTCATGTTGAAGATTGATCAATGACGTCATAATTATAGATTTTAGCCACGTCTTCTCTTACTATTCCAATTAAGAAAAAGCCATGGCTTTTTCCTGTTTGTAATTTTAATAAACTAAATCGATCCTTTATGTAAATATATGCAATGGTACCACTCATAATTGTCCTTTACTAGGTTTCATCGTTATCCGATGATCTAGCCTTTGTTTATTATTATAATAAATCACGAACACTTGCCTATACTAATCCGGGTGGAAGATAGCTATGATCACTCTCCATTGTAAAAACTAAATTAACCAATAACTCCTGAGAAAATTTTACATAAAGGATCGATACTGTAAATGGGGATTTTGTAAGTATTATCGGTATCATGGTTTTAATGATAGATGAATTACAAACTAATCCGGGTTTCATCGGTAGCTAGTTACATTAGAAGACGGTCATTGGAATAACAAATTATTGCATACATTGGACTTGGCTAACTACTTGATCGTTTGAGGTTCGTATCTTACTATTTCAAAGAGGAAAAGCCGTAGGCTTTTTCCTGTTTATAATCCGGGTTGCAGCGGTAGCTAGCAATCCGGGTTGCAGCGGTAGCCAGCAACCTCCGGGTTGCAGCTTTAGCTAGCAACCTAGTAAGAGACGATCACGTCCAATGTTAAGAAATATAAAAGCCCATAACTCCTAAGAAAAAGAGTCAGATCAAAACAAAAAGTATTCCATTAGAAACGCATTGTCCGAAACCCCTGTATAGGAAACTTTCTTTCCCTTGGCTTGAACAGCAAGGGAAATATATTGGCTTGAAAATCAAGAAAAGTGGCAGCTACTACAACATTCTTCCTAAACGGGATATTTTTTTCCTTTCTTTTTCTTTTCCACAGATAGCTTGGCACTGGAACATCGTAGAGAGTTTCAGTCTTCATTTAGTCTTCAGAGTGGAAACACCTTTTTGGATTCACTCACCATGGACAGAATTAATTAAGAGCTTTGAACATGAATTAATTCAGTGACCCTAGCTAACTCATCTTTAATCAATGATAATATATCAAAACCTATTACGGTTCAAAAAATGGCAAAGAGAGTATGCCAGGAATGCAGATTAAGAGTTACTATTAACTCTATTCAGTGCAGTAGCTGTGAGTTTGACTTCCATGAACATTGCTCCGGTATAGAACGTTCTAAGCGGTCAAAACATTGGCTTTGCCTAGATTGTACTACAAAAGAAGATACTAATGACAAGGTAGTACCCTTTGATGACTCTTTGCGTTGTTCCACCCAGACCCTGTCTACCCTTATGACACCTCCACGTCACCCATCGGGAAGTGACCTAGTCAACATTTTGAAGGAAGTGAGGTCATCACCCTTTTCGTCTCTTAAATCAATTCCTTGCCAAACCAGTCCCATGCCCCAGGACAGTCCCCCCTCAACCACGTCCGATGTGTCCTGCCAAACCAATTTCGTTTCAAAAACAACTTATTTCAGTTGCCAAACCCCTGACCAGGCTACAGTATTCAAGACCCGTTCTTCCTGCCAGTCCAACTTGTTAAACAATGTCCCTACTGCACCTAAAACAAGAAACCTCCTCCCTCCAATGCAGCGGTTATTATCATTGATGAGTTAACTTGAAAATGTTATTATAGAAATGTCCACCCTAACCACTTCAAAAAGTGTTAGAGTTGGTAACCCCCAGTCTTTTCCAGCCCAGGAAAAGGAGAAATCCCCAATTTCTGTTAAAACCAATATTAAAACAAGACTTATTGATACTAATGTCGCTCCTGATAACATCATCAAAAATCAAAATTTAACAGAAGACAAGGTCAACGACAAAATTATAGATACGAATCCAGTGATTTCCGGTTCAACTAAGATAAAAAGACAAGTTTGTGTGTTTAAAGGATTATACTATCTTGGTTTTAATCCCCTCTCAGGCACAAGTGTTCAAGGTCAAGTTCATTCTGAAATTGACCCTAATTATGCATGTAAAACTAGGTGTGAGTTCAATACTAGTGATGAACTATCCAGGAAACAAGTTAATGCTAATAAAGGTATATGCAAATATGCCTGGAGAGGGATTTGCAAGAAGGAAGAGTCGTGTAAATACCTTCATTTGTGCAAGAATTATTATTTGAAGAATGAATGTAGTGTCCCTGGGTGCGAACTTTGCATTCCAGGGTTTGTAACAGTTTTAGAAGTTGGCTTTGCTTCAGTGAATGCAGTCAAATCCACTTGAAATATGGATACAAATATTTTAAAAAGCCCTTAAATAGTGCCGAGAAAAATTTAAACCCACAGTCAACACCCCCTCCAATTCCTTCTTTCATCAGTTTGGACCTGTCAAAAAACGATTTACATCAAACCTTCCCACCATTACATCAAAGGTCAGTGAGATACTACAAGCAGTTCAGCTCAACGAAAACAAATTCTCCCCCCTCCAACAGTGCCAAGAAAACTCTGTCAAAAAACGAGAGTCACCGAGCCTGTCATGTAACACACCAGTGTCAATTGAAGCACCACCACCAGCCTATTCCGGGGAATTTAAGACCCCCGCCGTATTCTATCACCACAAAGAAGACCCTACTTCCATCCATTCGGGTTATGGAAGCATCGAATTATGTGACTCTAGTGTAAACCAGTGTTTTAGTTCTATCTTATGTCCCCCCAAATCCCTACTTAATAATATCCCCATAATTTGTCCGCTGTCCTCCTTTTCTCTCAAGCGGGGTCCAGCCCCGCCTTTTAATCCTGCTTCTCAAACGAATCCCAGCCTTCATCCCGAAAAAGATGCCTCTCCTCTCCCAGACCCACGGTCCTCCCACCCCCACTGCCTCCTACAATTAACAAACAAAAAACTGCCCGCTTTAGTAACCGTTTTACTTTCCCAAAGTTGCTTGTTACGAACGCCGAAAGCCTGAATTTCGACAAATTGATCGAGCTAGAGGCCCTCTGTCAAGTACACAAAATTGATGTAATTGCTGTAACTGAGGTCCAAGCACAGAACCCTGATTTATTGAAAATTAATAACTACTCCCAATTCATAAAACTTCGTCCCCATGATCACCCCCTAGGTAAAAAGGGAGGTGGAATACTATTATTTGTAAATAATTATCTCTTTCCTAAATTAATTCATACTCCCAACCTTTCAGATTACGATGAAATCATTTGGGCAAGTGTAAGACCCAAAGTTTTACCACGCCCCTTTAATTTGATTGTGTTTTGCTGCTTCTATTATTCCCCAAATCAAAACGCTGCACAAAGACAGCGATTCTACCAACAACTGCATAGTAGTGCCGACTTTGTCCTATGCAAATTCCCGAACGCCGGTATTTTCTTAGCAGGTGATGCTAATGATCTAAAGTTAAATCCCCTTTGTAGTTCCCTAAACTTAAAACAAATAGTAAAAATACCAAGAACAAAAGGAAATTCAACCCTTGATTTGATTTGCACCAATATGCAGGCTTTCTATACCCCTCTTGTCCCCTTGCCCCCGTTAGGAGGAAGTTACCATTTTTGTTTATTAACGAAGCCTCTCAATAGCTTTAATTATACTTTTTCTGTTACTGAGTTCTCTTATCGTCCAATTTCCAATGATGGCCTTTACACATTTGGATCTTGGATTACCAATGAAAACTGGCTGGCCCTCAAAGGAAAAATGACATTAATTTTAAAGTCTCCGAATTCCAAAATCTGATTAAAACAAAATATATAAATTCCTTCCCTGTGAAAAAAGTAAAAACATGTTCTAATGACAAACCATACATTACTAGCCAATTGAAAAAACTAATTAGAATTAAATTGAATCTACTAAAGAGTGGTAAAACATCCAAACCGAACTCACTGCGTAAACATATAAAAAAAGAAATACGTAAAAGTGCTTCTTCATATTACAAATGCAAAGTCCTCCTTCTTTCTCCTGTCCAATCCCCCCTGAAATGTCCGTTACCACTATGAAATTACTGGGCGTTACCATCTCTAGCGACTTAAAATGGGATTGTCATATTAATGACATCTTAAAACGTGCAAATGCCGCATTTTCCCTCCTTAAACTCCTTAAAAAATTTAAATGCCCTAAATCGCACTGTTTAGGGATTTTCCTGTCATTTGTGCGCCCAACCCTTGAGTACGCCTGTCCTGTTTGGCATCCTGGCATTTCCATTGAATTGTCGGACAGAATAGAAGCAGTATAAAAAAGGTGCCTAAGAATTATCTTCAATGAGGGTAAAGTACCTTATATTTCCCTTCTTAGGAGAGCTAACCTTGTCACCCTTAAGGAAAGGAGAGCAAAAATTACCTTGCGTTTTGCTAACAATGCCCTTCATAACCCTCGAACAACTCCCCTTTTCCCCGGTCAATATTCACCCCTTCGACCCCGCCTCCCGCGTTCTGTGTCAATAAAAATCTCCCTTCTTGCCCCAATAAGAGTTTGCACTGAAAGATATAGAAGAACTTTTATCCCTTCCATAGTTGACATTTTCAACCACTAAATCTCCGCTGCCTCCCCCCCCCCCCTCACTCACTCTTTACCTGATATTTATTAATTTTAACGCTCATTTTGCAAATTTGGAGTTTTTATATTTGTTTGTTAGTCACCAACTAACTGATGTTTTTGTTTTAATTCTACTTTATCCCCTTGTTAATTTTACGAGTTTTTTTTTTTGTTTTTTTTGGGGGCATTTTTGCTGACTTGACATTGGCCTTCTAATTTTATGAGTTTACTTTGTACTTTGTTTTGTATTTAACGTTTTACGTATTTGACATTGACCCTTTTATAATTTTCTGTTGTTGTTTGATTGTTTGTTTTTGTTGTTCTTTTTTCGCTGTATTTGACGCTAAAGTGCGAATTCGGCCCTTTTGGGCTTGTGATAGCCATTTTTCAGCAATAAATCTAATCTTATCTTATCAATGGCTCATTTTAAAGGAAATCAATTGGGGTTAAAAAATCTTTTGTAACTAAAATAAATTATTTCTAAAATAGAATAAATTTTTCCACTAAAAACTGCATTTTTGATGTCTTTTCATATTGCAGTCTTTTCAAAGATATATGATTTTTGTAAATAAATCGTAATCGTATACCAACGATAAGATTTGAACCCACGCCTCCGAAGAGATTGGTGGCTAACACCAGCGCCTTAGACCACTCGGCCACGCTGCTTCTCATAACTATATATGTGAATCCGAGTTGCAGCAGTAGCTAGCAACCTAGTAAGAGACGATCAGTCCAATGGTAAGAAATATAAAAAATAGAGTCAAATCAAAACAAAAGTACATCATTAGAACCACCTAGAGTGAAACCCTACTAGATAAATAATGAATGTCGTCATAGTTTTATTAGAGCTATGTTTATAATAAAGAACGACCTCTTGCCTATACTAAATGTTATACGCCAGTTAATTATAATATAGGTTAGTACGTTTTAGTTACCTTTTGTAGTTAAAACAAATTATTTTTAAAATATAATCAGTTTTTTACGAAAAACTGCATATTTCATATTAAAGACTGATCAATGACGTCATAATCGTATACCAGCGGTAAGATTTGAACCCGCAACTCCGAAGAGACTGGTGACTAACACCACCGCCTTGGACTACTCGGCCACGTTGCCTCTCATAACTATATATGTGAATCCGGGTTGCAAGCCACGGCTCAATTTCTATTTAAAAAAAACCAACAATAGTTCTAAATTCACCGGGTAAGGAAATAGCAAGTAGAGAACTTGTATACACCATTTCCACTGGAACATCGTAGACAGTTATTCAATGGCTAATATTAATATAAATTAATGGCGTTAAAAACCTTTTGTAATTGAAACACATTATTTTTAAAATATAATCAGTTTTTTACGAAAAACTGCATATTTCATATTAAAGACTGATCAATGACGTCATAATCGTATACCAGCGGTAGGATTTGAACCCGCGCCTCCGAAGAGACTGGTGACTAACACCATCGCCTTGGACCACTTGGCCACGCTGACTCTCATAACTATATATGTGAATCCGGGTTGCAAGCCACGGCTCAATTTCTATTTTAAAAAAACCAATACCATTTCCGCATGCATGTACATTTTTACTCACAGTCTATCAATGGCTATTATGCCAAAATTTAAGAGAAATGTCGTTATGTGGTATTTTATACTTGGGGCGTGTGGGAATCCCTTATGTTTTTTTTATCATTACCAATTTCTCTATTGTGTGGGGAGTGCTTTTAACGGGTGCTTCAATGGGGTTTTACGATTATTTTTACCACAGATGATCGATCTGTATTGTGTTAAAAACGCTGAAACCTACAAAACTATTGTACAAAGTGCCTTAGAATTAGGATCTATTTCCCTTGGTGTTATTTTATTTTTTTTTTTTGCAAAATATATCCCTAGTACATTTCATTTTTTTTCTTACTGTTGTGCAAACTTGCTTATCTCTTCTCCGTTGTATAGTCTTCGCATTAGTCGAAAACCCAATTTGGGTATGTGATCGCAACTGCTCAAGGAAAGTTGAGAAAAGGGTTAAAGAAGGCCATTATTTTTTTATGGGGGTGAAATATGAAGACCGAAGAGATTATGCAAACAAAATGGAAGAACTAAGAAGAAAATTTGATCAGAAAACGGTTTTAGTTTTATTTTTAGTGATATCAGCTTTCTGCAGGGGGGATTTTACATTCTTACAGCAATATCGTTTAACATCGATCGTTACCACAGTGTGATTTGAACTCAAATCCTTCTTAGCTGAAAGACAAGTCCGTTTCCACATGACCGTGGTAACTTCTAATATAAATATACCATTCTGTGTATGGTGTCTAAGATTTCTAACAACGATTTCTACTAAGCTTCATACTTTTGGTTTTCAATTTTATGGTTTTGAAATTGTTGTAATCCCTTGTCAAAATATATAAAAATATTTTTGCAATTACCAGTTTTTTGCTCTTTAAGCAATTTAATGTACTTCTCCAAATTTGAAAATTTTCAATTTTTCTTCATAAGTGTGACAAGTTTGACAACGTCATTACAAAACTGAGCTATATAAAAATGATGTCACTCACATAAATATTTTTATCTTGAAAAAAGGCTCTAAAAGAATTTTATTAAAGTTCTGACCTATCTAAATAGAAATGGCAAAAACCCTAAAAAGTTTGGGTTTCCCTATTTTTCGTCAACGGAATGGTGAACTATTTAGAAATCTAACCCTAGACCAAATTAGAAAGACAATAGATGAATTTGTCAGCAAAGACTTTACTAGCAAACTTACCGTCCTTTGGCTTGAATAACAAACAAAATATATTGGCTTGAAAATTAAGAAAATTGAGTTTAACCACGATATTCTCCACAAACGGCATCTTTTTTTCTTTCCGCTTTTTCTTCCTCCTCAACTAGCTGGGCACTGGAAAATCATAGAGAGCTATATAATAGCTCATTTTAAAGGAAATCGCTACATCTAGTGCCTTTTGTATTTAAAAATAAAATAGTTTTTAAAGTACAATGAATTTTGTCAAAAATTGACAGTAAAGAACGATTTCTCGCCCATAGTAATTACATTAAAAGACGATCATTGCTATAACAAATCATTGAAATTCTATTTAGTTATCTACTTGATTCTTTGAAAATCTTCTCTTTTCCGGGTTGCAGCGGTAGCTAGCAACCTAGTAAGAGACGATCACGTCCAATGTTAAGAAATATAAAAACCCATAGTTCCTAACAGAGGAGTCAGATCAAAACAAAAAGTACACCATTAGAACCGCCTTGTCCGAAACCTCTATAAAGGAAACTTACCGCCCTTTGGCTTGAATAACAAAGAAAATATATTGGCTTGAAAATCAAGCAAATTGACTTTTACCACGTTATTCTCCACAAACGGGATATTTTTTTCTCTTTTCTTTCTTTTCCAGAGATAGTACAATAAAGAACGAACTCTAACCTATACTAACTGAAAGGTGTGTACGGGTATGTTGAGTGATTATTTTATCAAGGTTGGAGCTTTATCCTGGTTGCAGCGGTAGATCCAGGTTGCAGCGGTAGCTAGCAATCCGGGTTGCAGCGGTAGCTAGCAACCTAGTAAGAGACGATCACGTCCAATGCTAAGAAATATAAAAACCCATAGTTCCTAACAGAGGAGTCAGATCAAAACAAAAAGTACACCATTAGAACCGCCTTGTCCGAAACCCCTGTATAGGAAACTTTCTGTCCCTTGGCTTGAACAGCAAGGGAAATATATTGGCTTGAAAATCAAGAAAAGTGGCAGCTACTACAACATTCTGCCTAAACGGGATATTTTTTTCTTTTTTTTCTCTTTTCTTTTGTATCCAGAGATAGCTTGGCACTGGAACATCGTAGAGGGTTGTTCAATAGCTCATTTTAAAGGAAATTAATTGGGTTAAAAATCTATAGTAACTAAAATAAATTATTTCTAAAAGAGAATAAATTTTTCCACCAAAAACTGCATTTTCGATGTCTTTTATAATAAAGAACGACCTCTTTCCTATACTAAATTTTATAGGCCACTTAACTATAGTATAGGCTAGTACAGTTATTATATTTAAGGTCTATATATTAAAATTTTCCACTAAAAGACGGTCATTGGAATAAAAACCCAATACATGCATTTGATTTAGTTAGCTACTTGATTGTTTGGGGCTAGTCTCTTACTATTTCAAAGAAGAAAAAGCCGTAGGCTTTTTCCTGTTTGTAATCAATTAGATTATGTTAAAAGACGATCATTAGGAGATCATACATAAGAAGTTACATTAAAGAACAAACTTCCGACCCATAGTAACTAAAAAAAAGATAATAATTAATATTAAAGATTCTTTTCCACCGATAGCTTGGCACTGGAACATCGTAGAGAATTGTTCAATGGCTCATTTTAAAAGAAATCTCTAGATCTAGTGCCATTTGTACTTAATTTTTTTAAAATAGAATTTAATTTTTACGAATCTTATTATAATAAAGAACGAATTCTTGCCTATACTAATCCGGGTTGCAGCAGTAGCTAGCAATCCGGTTTGCAGCGGTAGCTAGCAACCTAGTAAGAGACGATCACGTCCAATGTTAAGAAATATAAAATCCCATAACTCTTAAAAAAAGTCAGATCAAAACAAAAAGTACACCATTAGAACCACTTTTTCCGAAACCCCTGTGTAGAAAACTTTCTGTCCTTTGGCTTGAACAGCAAGGGAAATATATTGGCTTGAAAATCAAGAAAAGTGGCGGCTACTACAACATTCTGCCTAAACGGCATATTTTTTTTTCTTTCTTCTTTCTTTTCCACAGATAGCTTGGCACTGGAATATCGTAGAGAGTTATTCAATGGCTCATTTTAAAGAAAATTAATTGGGTTAAAAATCATTTGTAACTAAAATAAATTATTTCAAAAAGAGAATAAATTTTTCCACTAAAAACTGCATTTTTGATGTCTTTTCATACTGCTATAATAAAGAACGACCTCTTGCCTGTACTAAATTTTATACGCCACTTCATTATAGTATAGGTTAGTAATTTAACAGATAGCACTTATGCTTACCATTATACCTTCATAGTTAAGATTACAGTATTTATATTACTAGAAATCAAAAAGTATTTCATTCCTTGAATAGTGAAGGAAATCCATTGACTTGAAAAACAAGGAAAGTTGCTTGGACTACGATATTCTGCATCGAGAGCATCTTTTTTCCATGTTTTTTCCACTCAGATAGCTGGGCACTGGAAAATACGTGCTTTTGAAATTAAAAAAAAAACTTAAGACAAAATCAATGTCTCACAGAGAACTAAATTTTCATATATTAGATAACAAATGTCTTCATAGATACATTAGAACTATGACGTAAATAGAACAACGCTATATTATGAAATTATCTCTGATGAAAATGGTTTTAATTTTGACCTCATAATACAAGAAGTAATGACGTCAACTTATAATATAAATAAAAGCAGGTTTTGATTATAGTAGTTACAAGCAGGTAGGCTTGTATCTATACTTTTATTGCTGCTACATAAACAGCAATTGCTCCTTCCAATATTAACATACGAATTTTCAAAGAAGTACGCCTCTGTATATTCACAGTGCTATCTAATATTTTCAATTGCATCTGTAAACTGTTCCACAATTGCCAGTCCATACCACGAACTCTTGCCTATAATAACGTGTAGGCCTATAAGCCACTTAACTACAGTATGGGCTTGTAAAGTTATATTTAAAGTCAATATATTAAAAATGCCCTCCAACGGTGAATCGAACCCCGGTCAACCACGTAATAACCGGACATGCTTACCACTGTACTATCAGAATCTTTCGTTAACACACTAAAAAATAATATAAGGAATCTAAATTGTAGCGGTAGCTAGCTGGTTCCGGCTGTGATGATGTCTAGAGCCAAAAATATGCCCCACCTCACGTAATACCGTATGTAAAATATCATATAATTTCAGTAGACCAATTTTTCAGGATTGCAGTGGTAGCTAACAACCTAATAAGAGACAATCACGTCCAATGTTAAGAAATATAATAACCCATAACTCCTAAAAATAGAGTCAGACCATAACAAGAAGTGCACCATTAGAACTGCCTTGTCCGAGACCCCTATATAGGAAACTTTCGAACCCGTGGCTTGAAAAGCAAGGGAAATAAACTGGCTCGAAAAACAAGAAAAGTCGCAGCTACTACAGCATTCTGCCTAAACGACATCTTTTTTTCCTTTTTTTGTGTATAAAAGCCAAACTATGAATGAGAAAACTTTCTAATATGAACGATATTGAATTAGCATGTCAAGAAAGCAATATCATGGTTTTCAATTTTTTTGTTAATCTGCTGAAAAAAATGGCTTGTGAAGAGTTCAAACCGCTGACCTTCACGTTATTAGTACGACCCACTAACTAAGTGAGCTACCTAGACTTAATAGAAGATCCAGGTTACAGCGGTAGCTAGCAACTTAGTAAGAGACGATCACATCCAATGTTAAGAAATATAAAAACCCATAACTCCTAAAAAAAAGTCAGATCAAAACAAAAAGTACACCATTAGAACCGCATTGTCCGAAACCCCTGTATAGTAAACTTTCTGTTATTTGGCTTGAACAGCCAGAGCAATATATTGGCTTTAAAATCAAGAAAAGTGGCGGTTACTACAACATTCTGCCTAAACGGCATATTTTTTT
This sequence comes from Artemia sinica, assembly GCA_027921565.1. Lineage (NCBI taxonomy): Eukaryota > Metazoa > Arthropoda > Branchiopoda > Anostraca > Artemiidae > Artemia > Artemia sinica. Next base: position 51,936,192 of record CM051262.1, on the reverse strand, counting down.
TTTCTTTCTTTCTATTCCACAGATAGCTTGGCACTGGAACATCGTAGAGAGTTGTTCAATGGCTCATTTTAAAGGAAATCTCTAGATTTAGTGCCATTTGTACTTAATTTTTTTTAAATTAATTATTTTTTACAAAAAACTTAATTTTTATATACAATATTGATCAATGACGTCATAGTCGTTGGATGTAGTTAGAACATAAAGGCTCGATCATCGAATTTAAGCTGAAACTAAGTAAAAGACAATTATGCCTCCACATATTCACAGTGATGTATAAGATTTCCCATTACATATGTAAACTGTTCCACAATTGCCGGTCCATACCTTGGAAGCTTTTCATTAAACTTGCAACATTTATTTTGTATATTACTATGAAGTTTTGCGAAAGCACCTCTAGCCGACTTTTCAATAAAATCCATTCTTTCAGAGATAATTTTAATCTTTAATTTTGGATTTTTTTCGTAATCCCGGTAAAAGATTCGTAAAATTTTTCTCAATTTACAAAGATCCGCCTGCATTGTTGCCATCTTTTTGGACTTCTGAATATAATTTTTAATTTTGTCCTGATGCATTCTTTGCAGCTTGTGTAAACTGCAAAAATATCCATGGTATCCGAGCAATAGTTTGAATATTTCAATTCAAGCTAGAAAAATACCTTAAAATCTTAAAATTAATTTTATTTTTGGTTAGGTTGTAACTACCCAATGTGGGATTTAATATTTGTCTTCAGACCAAAAATTCAATTTTTTAATATATTTTATTTTTCAGTTTAGAATCGCTAAAGTTATTATGTAAACTGCAAAAATATTTATGATATCTGAGCAATCATTTTAATCTTTTCATTCAAACAAGCAAAATACCTGAAATTTAAAAATTAGTCTTATTTTTTGTTAGGTTATGGTAACTTGATACGAGTCTTAAGAAGTGTTAATTAGATAAGGATATTATTTCTTGTTTTGTAATAAGATGCCTTCTAAGTGAGTTATACGTAATTTAAAAAAACAGTACTATACAAAAAACAGAGATATCATCTTGGAAAAAAAAGCAAAGGTATTCAACCGACCAGGCGTATCGAGAAGCAAAAATTGAGAGAGCCAAACAAAAAAGCAAGGAGTGTTATCTTAATGATAAAGTTAATAGACATGCAAAAATTAAGACAGCCAAACAAAAGAGCAAGGAACGGTATGATAACGATAAAGATTACCGAAACAAACATAAGAAAAAAGTTGCTACCAGAATAATGGGTAGATACTGGGGGTGACAAAAGCTATTATGAAAAAATTAAACTCTCTGCGAGGTTGTACCGAAGAACGCATAAGGACAAAGGGAAAAATTACATTCAGAAATACAAGAAGATGGCAAAAATGCAGGCTGATCTTCGTAAATTGAGAAACATTTTACGCATGTTTAACCAGGATAAAAAAATGCAGGCTGATCTTCTTAAATTGAGAAACATTTTACGCATGTTTAACCAGGATCACAAAAAGCATTCAAAATTACAGTTTAAAATTCTCTTTGAAAGAGCGGATGCTGTTGAAAAGTCGGCTAGAAATGCTCTGGCAAAACGTCATAGTAATATCCAAAAGCAATGTTGTAAGTTTAATGAAAATCTTCCAAGGTATGGATTGGCAACTGCGGAACAGTTTATAGTACAGTAAAGAACGATCTCTCGGCCATTGTAACTGATATATGGTGGTTCCAGGGGTAGCTGCAAGCTATCCAGATTGCAGCGGTATCCGGTTTGCAGCGGCAGTTGTAACCCGGAGTCTTTTTGATTAAACAACAAAGAAAATATATCGGCTTGTTATTAAACAAAAATCCGGGTTGCAGCGGTAGCTAGCAACCTAGTAAGAGACGATCACGTCCAATGTTAAGAAATATAAAAACCCATAATTCCTAAAAAAAAAAATTCAGATCAAAACAAAAAGTACACCATTAGAACCGCCTTGTCCGAAACCCCTGTATAGTAAACTTTCTGTTATTTGGCTTGAACAGCAAGGGAAATATATTGGCTTGAAAATGAAGAAAAGTGGCAGCTACTACAACATTCTGCCTAAACGGCATATTTTTTTCTTTCTTCTTTTCTTCCACAGATAGCTTGGCACCGGAACATCGTAGAGAGTTATTCAATGGCTCATTTTAAAGGAAATCTCTAGATCTAGTGCCATTTGTACTTAATTTTTTTTTAAATTAATTATTTTTTACGAAAAACTTAATTTTTTATATACAATATTGATCAATGAGGTCATAGTCGTTGGATGTAGTTAGTACATTCTGAATATAATTTTTAATTTTGTCCTTATTATGCGTTCTTTGCAGCTTGTATAAACTGCAAAATATCCATGGTATCCGAGCAATAGTTTGAATATTTCAATTCAAGCTAGAAAAATACCTTAAAATGTTAAAATTAGTTTTATTTTTGGTTAGGTTCTAACTACCCGATGTGGGATTTAATATGTATTTTCAGACCAAAAAATTCAATTTTTAAATATATTTTTTTTCAGTTTAGAATCGCTAAAGTTATTTAGTACAGTAAAGAACGATCTCTTGGCCATTGTAACTGATATATGGTGGTTCCAGGGGTAGCTACAATTTTATTTATAATAAAGATCGAACTCTTGCCTATACTAACTGGTATAGGTCACTTAACTATAGTTATCTGGGTTGCAGCGATAGCTAGCAACCTAGTAAGAGACGATCACGTCCAATGTTAAGAAATATAAAAACCCATAGCTCCTAAAAAGGGAGTCAGATCAAATCAAAAAATACACCATTAGAACCGCCTTGTCCGAAACCCCTGTATAGTAAAATTTCTGTCCCTTGGCTTGAACAGCAAGGGAAATATATTGGCTTGAAAATCAAGAAAAGTGGCAGCTACTACAGGATTCTCCACAAATGGCATATTTTTTTTTCTCTTTTTTTTCTTTTTATACTAAAGAACGACCTCTTGTCTATACTAAATTTTATAGGCCACTTAACTATATTATAGGTTAGTAAAGTTTACATCAAGGACCGATATAGTTCATCATAAATGGTTTTTGTCAATATGATTTCATTTTATATAATTATCCATTATATTGTAAAATGCAGTAATGTTTGGGGGGTTTAAAACAAAAAAATATTTGTTAAATGAAACTAGAATAATACATAAAGGATCAATATAGTTCATTATTAATTTTATAATTACGAACTACCTCTTGCCTATACTAACTTGTATAGGCAACTTAACTATAGTATAGGCTTGTAAAGTTATTTTTAAAGTCAATATATTAAAAATTCCCTCCAACGGGGAATCGAACCCCGGTCACCCGCATAACAAAAATAAATAGGGATTATGTAATTCTCATCTGTATCATAAACCTAATAAAGAACAAACCATGGGACATATTAGACTTAGTTGGATGCCTGGCTCTTCGAAGTTTGTCTCTTACTATTCGAAATAAGAAAAAGCCATAGGCTTTTTCTCTTTGTGATTTTTCTGGGTTTTACATTAAAAGACGATCATTGAAACAACAAACCATTGCATACATTCTACTTTGTTAGCTACTAGATTGTTTGAGATTCATCTCTTACTATTTCAAAGAAGGAAAAGCCGTAGGCTTTTTCCTGTTTGTAATCAGGTTTAGAAGTAAAGATTAAAACGATTAGACAATTCCCAGATTAGATACCCCCACCTACTCCCAACCAACTTCAATCATCAAACTACAATCGACTTAATCTACATGGTTATATTACAAATCTTGTTATAAAAATCACTAAGTACTATTTTCTTTTTCAGTGATTTCTTTTATCATTTAGAAAATTATTTTAATCTCTACCTACCATCTTATTTTTCAATAACTACATTCATGGGTGCCCATAGGCTGAATCTTAGGTGGGGGGGGGGGCTTACCTGGTCTAATCGGCACTTCCAATACCATATAATAGAAATATCAAAACAAAAATATAAAAGTATAAGGCGGCGTCGTTCAGTCAGGGGGCTGGACCCCCTCTCCTTATGAGTGCTCATGACTCCATTTCTTTTCTATTTGCAGATGTAGATGGTGTATTCATATCTACCATTTACTCCACTTTCAAATGTTTTAACAGAAGAAAATCTGATTTAGAACTGATAGACTATAGTAAAAAACCCCATAAAATGTAGACAAAAATTCAACCTGAGCAAATATGTTGAGATAGGATGTATAAAACATTTTTGCAATTTTGCGATTAACGCGATTCGCCTACTACCTTGATGATAAGGCTCTGAGGTCTATATCTCATATAGACATGTGGTGGGAAATCGAAAGGTTCAAAGGCGGTATGTTTGCATAGATGCTAATTTGGAACATATTAGGAACTGTAGTGTATCACTTTTTTTTTTTTTTTTAATTAGCTTCTTGTATGATTCATTCTATTGAATCATGAAATTACGCGCTATATTTTGAAAAATCACATATTTTAAAATAAAAATTACAATAAATCTCTAGCTAGAAGAATATCAGTAGGCAACATAAAAAATCACTAGAAATTGTAATAAATCACTAGGTGTGGTAATTTGTCAAAATCCGCATGACATTATTTCGCAAAACACGAAGAAACTGAGGATGTACTTCAAAGTCCAACTTTAATGTAAAGAATGTGGTATGAGGACCGTTAGCCCTACCCATATTTAGGGTAGCTCTGGGCATGATATTAAAAATGATTATTATTAGGAATGGAAAAATAAATGCAAAAAGAATGGAAGAGCCAAGTATACACAAAAGCCAAGTATAAAAAATAAGAAATATTGATTTAGGAGTCAAAAGTAAATACGTAGCCTCGCAACAGCAAACTAATTTATAACGCTCTTCGAAGTCCTACGGAAGTTGTGATATCAGTAACTTTCAGTATACAATTAAAATTATCCTAAAAACTTAGGCAGAAAAACAATAAGTTTAAAGTCATTACACAGGATATAAAATAAAGGATTGATTTATTAGGTAACATCTTGGTCTTACCTAGTTTTATTCGAAATGAAGAACATATCAATGTAATATGAACTCTGGAAATCCAGTTATTTCTCTCTATAAAACGGAGGATTTTAAGTTGTGATACAAATTCTAAAGTGAGTCTGTAGTGACATTTCGAACTCCTCTACAAAATAACCATGAAATGTCCTTTTTAGATCCAAAGCGACAGTTGAACTGTCATTGAACTGTCAATGTGTAGAAGTGATGCCAAATTAAACGAAAAAAAAAGTAAAGCAACAATCTAAAAATGCTTTACTTTTCTACTGTTAAAAGTCCCCTTAAAAGGTTTACTTTTACCGTACCCAAACTCCTATATTGTTTTGTGTTTTCAGTAAAGCGCTAGTTTTCTGTAATGTTAAAAACATAGGGAAATATCGCCATTTGATTTATTTGCATTAGTTTTGTTGATATATATTAGATAGACTGTGAAGTAATAATTTATGTTCGTTATAAGTTTCAACTTCGCTCTTTACTTCCCTCGGAAAACTTTGTTATTTTAATTAATCTATGCTCGTTTTTTATTAAAATTTAATTTAGAAACAACACTGCTATGACCTCTTTTGTTTATACGGGATCATTTCTGTTAGTTTTGAGTTTTAATATTGGTCCTTAGTTTCAGTTGAAAACTTTTTTTTTCAATATAATTTTTAATCACCCCAATCTAGAAGAGATAAGACACTTCAACCCTTACTAAGGAGCAGAACTAAGAAGCCGTACAAGAATTGAAGGAAAAAATAAGTTTAGAGTGGAAAAAAAACTAAACATAACGTCGTTTCTTTTAGTAAAATTAAATAAAAAAAACAAGTTTTTTTAACTGAAAGTAAGGAACGACGTTAAAACTTAAGACGAACAGAAATTATTCCGTATATGAAGGGGGATGTCCCCTCCTCAACGCCTCGCTCTTTACGCTAAAGTTTTTTTATTGTTTAAAAAAATAGAGTTGTGAGAAAGTCAAACTTTAGCGTAAAGAGCGAGGCGTTGAGGAGGGGACAGCCCCCTTCATATACGGAATAATTTCTGTTCGTTTTAAGTTTTAACGTCGTTCCTTACTTTCAGTTAAAAAAACTGGTTTTTTTTATTTAATTTTTGAACGTTTTTGAATTAATGCAGGTTTTGATTTTGGCTCACCGTACATGAATAATTAAAACAAAATTTGCATATTATATTTGGTTAAATGGCTTTCTCGAAGCTTGTTTAATTTTATTTACGAACGTTTTTATTAGTAATAAATATACGTAACTTAGAATTAACTTACGTAACGAACTTCTATATTCATAAATTTTTAACACGTATAAGAGGGGGTTCGCCCCCTAGTCAATACCCTGCTCTTTAAACTATAGTTCGAATTTTTTTTTTCCAGTTCTTTAAAAATGACCTCTTAATCACAATCAGTTGATCAGTTGAAAAACTTGTTTTTTTTATTTAATTCCTGATCTTTTTCTTTAATAATGCTGGGAAATCCGGCGCCTCCTTCATAGCAATGTCCCTTCCCCCATGAAAACTTCCTTCATGGAAAGATCCTTCCATATAGCTCCCGACCCTCTCCTTCCCCCACCTACCAGAAAAAATCTCCTCTGAAAAAGTCTGTATACTTCCCAATAACCAATACTATATGTTAACATTGAGTAAAGTTCATAACTTTCAGCCCTCCCCCTGGGGACTTTGGGGGACCAAGTCATCCTAAAAGACATTTTTATCATATTTTCGACCATGTTGAACAAAATGGCTATCTCAAAATTTTGATCGGGTGACTTTGGGAAAAAAATGAGCGTGGGAGGGGGCCTAGTTTCCCTCCATTTTTTTTGGTCACTTAAAAAGGGCACTAGAACTTTTAATTTCCGTTCCAATGAGCCCTCCTACGATATTCTAGGACCACTGGGTCGATACGATCACCCCTGGGAAAAAAAAACAAACAAACAAACAAACAAACAAATAAACACGCATCCGTGATCTTTCTTCTGGCAAAAAATGGAAAAATTCCACATTTTTGTAGATAGGAGCTTGAAACCTCTACAGTAGGGTTCTCTGATACGCTGAATATGATAGTGTGATTTTCATTAAGGTTCTATAACTTTTAGGGGATCTTTCCTCCTTTTTTCGAAAATCAGCCAAATTTTCTCAGGCACGTAACTTTTGATGGGTAAGATTAAACTTAATAAAACTTATATATTTGAAATCAGAATTAAAATCTGATTCTTTTGATGTATCTATTGGTATCAAAATCCCGTTTTTTAGAGTTTCGGTTACCATTGAGCCGGGTCGCTCCTTACTTACAGTTCGTTACCACGAACTGTTTGAAAAAGATATTTAGTTCTTCGTTAAAAAAAAAAAATTAAACTTAGTAGCACTTAAGAAAGTAGCTCCAGGCGAGTAGCTACGAGACAAAAGGTTAACTGAGCGGACAGGTTTATGTGTCGACATACTTGCGGAAAATTTTCCTTGCTCAACAGAAATGTGACTTTACGCTTAGGGATTTATTTGACCTGTCCCTAAATCAAAAGCCACTCATTGCTCTGAAATGAATGAAAATTTAAAAAAAAGACTATTTCTTGTGTAGGTACGATATATGGTACTATAAACTAAGTTTGTTTTCATTTCAAAAATTTTGGGAAGAATTACCTGAATTCTCCTTGAAGACTATTTTCATTTGTCTTTCTTCCTGTTTGGATGCACAATCTTACGTAAGGGGATAATATTACGGTGGAATTGTCAAGTAAATAATTAGAATAAGTAAGTATAACCATAAGTAACCTTTCTTTTATTATACAACTTTGAGTGGTTCCAGAACCACATGCCTACACTTTTCCAACCACTAAGTGGTAGGGGGTTTGGGTCAGGAGCGTAATTTGCTATGGAGCAGAGGGGGCACCTTCCCCTCCCAGACCTCATTTTTCCTCCAGACCCCAGTTTACCCCCCCCCCCCCCCCCTCCCAGCTTAACCTTAGCTTTCCAAAAATGTTGTCAAAACTAAGATAAGCATGTATAACTCAAGCATCCACTAAAACAGGTTATTTTCTTTAGTAGGCTACATCTTTACCTTTTTTATTACTATACGGCTCGTGTTTCTGTTTTCTCTGTCATTTTCACTTGATTTGGGAAAATGTCTTCAAACATTGACCCCGCCCCCACAGGATTTTTGAAAAATTACGCCACCATTTGGGGTATGGATTTAGGTATCTACTCAGAATGTCGTTGCAAACCATGGACTGGATGACCTCTATTCCCTTTTGAATCAAAATGCTTGATCAAATACCTTCCTGGGACATGCATTAAAAAATGAGTGCACCACATTTACAAAAACAGGGAAATTATCTGAAAACGATGGTACAGAAGGGAGAAAACCATGATTGAAAAAAAAAACAAGCAGGAGTCGAACGCAAGCCACTCTAATTTGCAGTCGAACGCTTTACCAACAAAACCAAACCTCTAATAATCTAATTTGATATATTAGTACTTGTACCTTAATTGCGTAGCTTGTTAAGGGAGCTTGGAGGAGGAACATACGGGAGGTGTTCTTGAAGATTTCCTGTTAAGGGTTTTGGACAATAATCATTACAATGATGATATCGTTTTATACTTCCAAGCTTTTCTACTTAAGAAGTGACATCAAAAGTGGTGTTTTTAGTACTATATCACACTAATGGATGGTAGAATTGATAAACATCACACAGATATGAAAAATAGCTTGCAAATGAGCCATTAAACGTCACTCTAAAAAGTACTGGTAGCCCTCTAGCCCCAGCTTTTCCTCTTGAGACATGGCACCAAAAGTGCCGTTTTTAGTGCCATTTGGAACTTGCTGATGGTTGAATTTATAGGAAGGACTTAGAAAGGGGCGTAAATTTTTTATGGGGTAGGGTGGGTTGGGTGGGGGGGGGGGCAACCACCTGCTTCAGACCCAAATTTGACCCCCCCCCCCCCGACCTTCTTTTGCCCCCAGCAGAAATTTATTTTCTGCAAAAAATCTTGTCAAAACTAAGATAAGCCTGCATAATTCAAGTATCCAGGGAAACAGGTCAGTTTTCTTTAGTGTATCTTTGCCTCTATGGTAATATATGTTTTTTTCAGTTTTCACTATCATTTTAACTTGATTTGGGAAACTTGGCTCCAAATTTGCCCCCTCCCCCGGATTTTGATGAAATTACGCCACTGGACGTAAATATGAGAAATATCTTTTATATGAGCCATTAAAAATCTGTCTAGATACCTGCAATACCAATACGCCCAATTCGCAATACGCTCATACTGATGCGCGTGATAAAATTTCTGTTGCGTTACGTCAGTAGCCGCTAAGGGATCATTGATACAGTGACAAAATTTGGCGAAATTGAAGCAAGAGCTAGTCGCCGCAGCGTGCAATTCCTTGCTGATTCGCCGTTAACTCGTCTTGTCATGTAAATAGTTGTCATGTAAATAGGTGTCTATACAAACCTTATATAACTTACAACCCTTGCCCTTAGGGTTGTGAGGAGTTTTCTCCTCAAAAACATAATTTCTATCTGGAATTCAGCTACGCTGAACAAAATGGCTATCTCAAAATTTTGATTGGATGTGTTTGGGGAAATGGTGGGCGTGGAAGTAGTAGTAGTAGTAGTAGAATTCTCCACAACAAACCTTGTAAGTTTCAACTTCTCACATCCAACCGTTCCCACGATATTGCTGATACACCCTTTTGACGACCTACATACAGACGATGTGTTGTGATTCAGTTCATCCCCCTTATTATTCCCAGAAATTTTCACCGTCATACCCTTAGGCATAATTATAATAGTAGTCACAGTAGTAGTAGTAGTAGTAGTGGTAGTAGTAGTAGCAGTAGTAGTAATAGTAGTAGTAGTAGTAGTAGTTTTAGGACTAGTAGCAGTATTGACAGTAATAGTACTAGTAGCAGCAGCAGTATTAACATATTGCCTTTTGGTCAGTCGAACATCCCCCTCATAAGGCCCTGGAAGTTTCAACTTAGTACAATTAGCCGTTGCTATGACATTGCCAATATGCTCTTTTGGTAACTTGAATAATTATGATTTTCATTTTGTTCAACTTCCCCCTCAACATCTCCTGAAATTTGCATCTTAATACTCTTAGCCTTACAAGTAGTTGCAATAGAAGTAGTAGCTGGAAAAGTAGTAGTACTAGTAGTAGTAGTAGTAGTATTGGTAATAGCGTGCACATGTTGCATTTTGGTTAATTGATCATCCCCTTTAAGCATTCTCTGGAAGCTCCAACCTAATACCCAAATCCATTCTTGAGATACGCCTTTTTGTCAATCTGCAAGTACTTAGTGTGTTTTGATTTAATTTTAAATTTCCCCTCAATGTTCTCTCAAATTCTCATCTCCAGCCAGTTAACCTTAATAGTACTATTATCATACAGGTATTAGTAGTAATAGTATTAATATTAAATGAAGTAATAGCAGTAAAAGCAGTAATTTTGCCTTTTCATCAGTTGAGCATCCCCCTCATGATACCCCGAAAGTTTCATCTTGATACGGTGAGCCGTTCCAAAATATTGTTTCTACGTCCTTTTGACCATCTTTCTGCACATAGAATGTTTTGATTTAGTTCAAATTTCCCCCAAACGTTTCCTCAGATGTTCAGTTCAATATACTCAGCCTTGGTAGTACTCGCTACAGAAGCAGAAGTTTTAGCCCTAGTAGTAGTAGTGGTAGCCATAGTAGTAGTAATGGTAGTTACAGCAGTACTAGTAGCGCGCAAATATCGCCTTTTTGGGTCAATTGATCATCTCCCTTATCATTTCCTGAAAATTCCAAATTACTATCATCAGTTATTTCTGAGTTACTCCCCTTTGACAACCCGCATGCATATAACATGTTTTGATTTTTTTTAACAGTCCCCTCAAATTTCTTTGAAAGACTCACCTGAATGCCTATCGTATTTTTGGAAAGTAAATGTTAAATGTGCCAACCTTTCTCAATAACATATATTATATGTCAGCAATTGATGAATTGAAGAGCTTGCATCCCTTGCTTTGACGGCAGTGGGGTGTTGACATCCCCAAAGACATAGTTACTGGACCTTTCAACTATGCCGAACATAAAAGCTATCTCAAAAATTTGATTGGATGTGTTTGGGGAAAGAATGAACGTGGTGGGGGGGGGGGGGGTTGGTCGGTTGCCCGACAATCACTTTTGACTCTTAAAAAGGCACAAGAACTTCCAATTTCCAATCGGTTGAGCTCCTTTTGAAGTTTCTTGACAACTTCTTCTGTGCGAAAAATCTCAGTGAAAAAAAGAAAAATATGTAGTGCCCACGTCGCTCAATTCTTAGGCAGTGTCATTGCGCTGCCTATGAACACTGTTAAAAACGTCATTTTGGTTTTGTGTTTGTGTGTCTTTGGGGGAGGAGGGGAGGGGGTATTTCAAAAGAAAACATATGTTCTTCGGGCATATCTACGGCTATGTCCTATGTTGCAAAATTACGGCTGCAGTATTGGTTTTTGCGTAAGAATAACGATACTTATTAAAAAAATATATATATAATTCCAAAAAATTGGTGCACATGTACCGAGCTTATTTTTATTCTATTTAGAAAGTATAATTAATGTTTACTTAAAAGGTAGCAATTAAAGTTACCCTAATATGAGGTCAATTATTTTGAATTTTTTTTGTGATGCTCATTGGCTTAAGAAAATAAATACAGGTCAAATACAAAACACATTAAGAATATATTTCAAAACTGTGATTGATTTGTTTTAGCAAAGCTGGTAGTTAAGGGTCTCTTAGGCTGATCGACTGATACTTTTATTTAATTTACTGAAGCTGTTTGATTTAATTACTCATATTCGATACGTCCCTTATTTCAAACCTTGACAAAAAATTTACACCGTCGGAATCTTTTCGTATTAAAGATTATTACCATGATTCCCAATGTGTGGTATAGGCTCGACGGTAAGGCTTGGCAATATTTTGGTGGGTCGTGGGCAGGACGTGCAACCCACGGCTGACTACACTTTAGACCCTTAATTTTGAGAAAAAAAACTGTTCATGTGAATGACGTCTCATTCATATGAATTTAAAGAGTAAAAAAGAAACATGGTCGTATTGCAATGATGTCAGGCATTGTATAAAAGGTATTTTATACAGGTAATATTTTCCATTAGCATAAAATATGCCAAGAGGACGAACCAAAAAAATTGAAATTAAAAGTCTTTTAAGCTTCCTTCAGGTCAATACCTACAGCTAAAATTTCGAATAAAAAAAAAATTAAATATGACGAGGAGGAATCAGGATTTTAGAAATTCCTAGGTGGGACTTGGCCTAAAATTGGTTGGGAATCACTGGTTTAAACGGTTAGACAAAAAAAAGGGAAACGTGTCCCAAATTTGTCATAAACATGTTTTAGTTTGTCAAGTTCATCATATAGATCTATGTCTTAACTTACAGTATACATGCTCTTATTTTATTTTATTTTTCCTCAGTATTTTTTATTTATGCCGTTTAATATAAATTAAATAAGTGTAATCAGATTATCTTTTCTTTGTTTCGGTTCAATAGTAAAGTGTATACAACAATCCAGTGAATTAATGAAATAAAATCATCCAATTTTGTTGGTATGTTTACTTTGCTTGAGCCAATTTCCTTGATGTAACAGAAAGTAGAAGAAAAAAATCCCAAAAGTTAGTGGACGGCTTTCATCTTAGATGGTAAAGAAACTTTAGTCTTAGAAAGTTTTCATTTATTCGTCATTCCAAAAAATGTTGTTTATCCACGAGCTTGAAGCCAATGAAAATTAAAATGTAAAAAGCATGGATTTCCTAAACTAAAATTAAGTTTGAAAAGGGATTCCTGTACTAAAACAATTGTTAGCTGGTACATCCTCATCAGTGGCAGAAAGCCTGGAAGTTCATTTCTGCCTATCATGAAAAACTAATGAATAATTCATGAAATGCTAGGGAAGTTGTAAATAAAGGATGTTCCAAGTAGCAACAACTTTAGAATTCTTGAATTTGAATTCCTAAAGTGGTCTGAAAAAAAAATAGAGTAAGCTAAATTGACATAAAATATACAGTTTGTCTGTCATTATGATTATGTATTATGTCAACTCTACGCAATGGCCCTAATTTGTAAAAGATTTTTCAGAAGTGGCAGACGCCAAGACTATGTGAGTGAAACTCTTAGAATAGTTATGGTCTGATAAGATGTGTTCAGGCATCAGTCTTGACCTCTTTCCTGATTATAATTATTGAAACATTTTATGATGGGTTTTCACAAAAATCGAGCCTCCGGTTCGTGGATCGGTGCTCTATTTTATCTAAAATTATAGTGGTTTGTTAATATCGGGACCAAAATGAACCCTAAAGGGCTAGGCACACGTAGCTGATTTCGGCAACCGATTTCAGCAGGGGTGTATTCTACGTCAAGTATTCTAATTAATGATGGTAAGAGGCGGGGCTTAGTGAAGTTTTTCGGTTATTAGTCATCATTAATTACGTTCTAGACAAGGAATGTACTAGGGCTTTAGAGCTTTAGGCATGTAATTAATCGTATTTAATGATTATCGTTAATTAATCATAATTAATGATGATTAATCACCGAAAAACGTCACTAAGCCCCGCTTCATAGCATCATTAAGTACAAACGCTCGACGTGGAATACACCCTTGCTAAAATCGGTTCCCGAAATCAGCTACGTGTGCCTAGCCCTTAAGTAATTTTAACAGCTTACCATTTCTGGTACCCTAAGGAACATAAAAAATTAGATAGATTGCATCTCCATTTATGGTAATTAGATGTCGAATTATTGTAAATTCCCGACACAAAGGAATCTAAATTTGAAATAGGAGCTTAATAAATCCGGTACCCTAAGAAAAATAAAGAGTATTTCCCTTTGTGTGATATAGCAGTTAGCTTATTGCTCATATTCTAAACGAAAAGCAACTACAGTCAGAACGCCAGTCCTCGTTTTCTCATTCATCGTGCTACATTTTTATCACGATAATTTTCTAAAAGATGGTACATACTATAATTACAGAGCGTAATTGTAATTTTAACCTGTCTAATATCTTCTGAAGGTGTTTTATTAGTCCTGTGGATATTTTTATAGTAAATAAGTAGAACTAATTAGTACAACAAAAGTATAAAAAAATGACCGACAAGTACAAATCTTAAAGCATTAATATCCATTACAATCTTATAAATTTAAGTAAGTTACGTTCATCAGCTTAAAGAACGTCTTTCTAGCAAATAGATTGGCTATTGCAGCAAAACTGGGTGATGGATCATCACTCTTTGCTTTACAATCATTGCTTTTGTGTTTTATGTTTCCTAAGTATTCTCAATGAAGACTCTCACACTTTAGTCGATTTCATAATTTTTAGCTAGACTTTTGTTAAGTTAGTCATCAGAAGGAAAAAAAGGCTAATGCGAATCTCTTGGTCGTAAATTCCTGCAGATATTTTGGCGTGTCCAGCACTAACTACAAGTTTTGAAAATATCACAAGAGATTTTAGTCGTAAGGCTTGAGGCAGTTAAAAGAAGCCTGGGAAATTGATTATTTGGAAATATAGATGTCAATAGTAGAGCATGATACCTAGGATTTTGAGTCCTCTTCTTTACAGAAAAATTCTCCATAAAGCTGTTCATTTCAGCTATGAAAATTTTTAAGTGGTTATCCTGCACAACTTTATTCCCTTTATTTTAAAGTCTAGATGTTGTATCATAGCAAACAAGCATACCTGCAAATTGGAGCAGCTGGTTCGCTTCCCATAATTATAATCAGGTCTATTATCAGTTTATAGCACACCAGAGGAACTAAATATCACAACTGAAAAAAACCAGCTATGTAGCTCATGTTCACGGATTTTAATGGTCAAATTCTATTTGCCATGGTTTTAAGATGCTGAAATATAAGCCATGGCCCAACAATTCTGTGATATTTGGTTCAACTTTCCGTTAACTTATGACTTATGGTTTGGGGGTGATTTTTATTTGTGATCAGTGTGTAAAAGACATTTCTTGATCTTTTCCCTAAGTATTTAAATACTACTTTGTGTCATTAATATGTAAGTTTTAAATAAGAATTCTCTCACAATTGCTAGAGGCCTATATCCGATTGTGAAATTTTTAAAGTGCGCATGATACTTCCCACTACAATTTTCTGTTGAAAATAAGCTTATTTTCAGTTCTTTTCTGTTTGAAAATCTGTAACTTATTCAACTTTGAAAACAAATTAACCATTTAGAGCTGGATTTTTTCTCCGGTTTTCTCAAAAAGAAAACGCTTGTAGACTTAAATATATGAAAAATGGCTAGAAAGTAATGAGGAAAATCTTTTAGGGTGGCTACTGACCGTTGGAGATACTGACTAGTAACAAACAGCGTCAGATTTCCAATATGACTATAACTACCATCAACTATTGATTGAAACATAGCAAGAGCTTATTGACGGATGTTTTCTTTATTCATGATTTATGTTTTAGTTTCAAAATCACTAAAAAATAGGATTGGCACGTTGTTCTGACACTTCTTTTTTCAGTGACGTACCCTTTTTCCGCTGTAATGTTTGCAATTTTGATTATAATGGGTTTTTCTTATTTTTGTTTGTCTTTTCGTCATTTTTGTTTCTTTTGCTTTTTTGCTATTATTGTTTTTTCAATTTTGTATAGTGGATAAAAATTAGCATTACTATAAGTATTACTTACTCCTCTCGCAATATTTTCCTGTAAATTCTTGTGAAAGGCAGTGACACGCTGGTCCTTCATCAGTTTCATAACATATGGCATCGTGAAAGCAGGGACTTCTTATGAGACACGATGAAGATGCAGAAGCTTCTGCTCCCTGTGAAATGTTTATAAAATTGTTTCAAAAATAAATATAATCTAAAACGACTTGAAAAACGTATTCACATAGTATATGCAAACGGTATAAAAACAAAAGCTTGGATTTCAGGTTGTAAAAAAGTTTTTCTGCACTTCCAATCAGATTTTATTTGGGCTTTCCAAACAGTGTAACTGTTACAGTGAATGTCCGAAATTGGTGAATGTCAACTTCCGCCAGTGAATGTCTAAAATGTCTTTTTTATCCTTGTATTTAGTCAGCGTTGCTAGTCAACTTTTTCAATTTACTGCAAGGTTTGATGATGACAAATTAGGAAATTAGGTTAGGTTTGGTTATGTTGGGATATGTTAGCTTAGGTTAGGTTTTTAACCCATTTCTGATATTTAGGTGTTGTTTTCTTAGACCACACTGCGGTTCTAAGACGAACAAATAAACTTTCAAATGGGGATAAATCCATTTATTTAGACAGTGAAAAAACAGTGAAACAACTTTCAAACTTTCAATTTGAAAGTTTATTTTTTCGTCTTAGAACGGCAGTGTTGTCTAAGAAAATAACACTTAATTTAAAGGTGTTACGTCGGAAATACGTCATATATATTGGGAAATGAGACCAACCCAGTAAACATCTATAAACTCAACATTTTGTTTGCAATTAGAAGACACGGAAGGCTTTACCACTTTCATTGAAAATTTGTTTTACATTTGGGCAAGATTAAAGAAGAAAATTTACATCAAGAACTTTGAATGAACTTTGCCAATGAACTCTCTCTGAAAATAATCCAGTGAATAATCCGGAAGTTCATTATTTTGTGAATTACCCGAAAAGTTATTTATTTTGTTGCATATAAATATGCTAGTTTCAATTTTATTATTTTAGTATTTCTACTGAAGACGGTCGCTGCATATGTGACCGAAATATCTCAACTTTTGTACCTGTTTTTTCGCTGTCTAAATAAATGGATTTATCCCCATTTGAAAGTTTATTTGTTTTTCTGATATTTATAACCAAAATTAACCTAACCTAACTTAATCTAACCTAATATATCCTAAATTAACATAGTCTAACCTAGCATTAAATTTTACCATCATAGCTTGCATAAGACTGAAAAAGCTTACTTGCAAAGCTTATTAAATCCAAGCAGAGAAAAGGAAATTTCGGACATTCACCGATGAATGTCGACATTAACCAGATTCTGGATATTCACGGTAACATATCTACACATTAAAAAACAGCACAAAATATGTGTGAGTACTAAGGCCTAATCTCGAAAAAGAAAATCAATAAAATACCTGTGTAACTTCAAATGAACGCTATTGTGTGTGTCACATTTTTGTGTTACTTACCTTCACTTGATGTCCTAAGAACTCGGCAACTGAGCCATTGCCTAATATACTTATTCATGGGTCATTTGGAATTTAATCAAGCTCTTAATGATCGAGGCTGTATTAAACTTGACTTATGCACTTGTGCTCAAATTTGCATAATTTGAGAGAAACAGGTAAAACATTTCCAAAAAAGGTTCTAATTTGATGAACATTTCATAGTTTTTTTTGTCTTAAAGACTCTTCAATGGGAGTTTCGACTCTATATATACAAGGTGGTAAATTCTGCAGTTTTCCTGAAAAGGATGGCTACTGATGCATTTTTCTTTGCTGTCGTTTTTTACTTTCTTTAAAGAAACTTTTTACTGCTTTCCATTTAACATTAATGGGAACTCTTGTAACTTTTTAGAAAATAGCTAAAATTGCACACAAAAACTGTTACCTTATGGAATTTTTATGGCAAAACATCACTTTTGACCCGAACAGGGTGAAACTGCTGCACTATAAACTAAAAATCTCAGAGAGGTAGTAGTATTAAAGCTATTAAAAATCATTGTATATAGCCTCCCAGTTCTTGAAGAGTTATGCCGCCAGGGGGTACAGTTCAGGGGATACAGATTCTCTTGCTATAATCAATCCCTAGTAATAGGCTGATGTGTTTGGGCACATAAAACAAAGGGAGGAGCTTGCTGACTCCGGCACCCAAAAAATTCAAACATAGCTAAAGCTAAGGGGATAAAGACAACTAAAATTGAAAAGTCAATTATGGGCCTTTAAAATAAAAGTTGCCCTTTGTTTATATAAAAGGATGCAAGTTTTATCCTGAGCCTCAACCATAGCTGAAGCTAAGGGAATACAGGCAACTAAAATTGAAAAGTCAATAATTAGCCTCTAAAATAAAAGTTGCCCTTTGTTGATATATTAGGGTGCAAGTTTGATTTTGAGTCTCCAAAAAGGCCAAGGGTATTAAGATAAAGCCCTTAGAAAATATTGACGGGGAAGTCAAGCAAAATCAAAACACACTATATGCAGGAGAGCTGGCAAAAGGGTACAATAGCAATATCTAAGGAATGGCTAAGAGTATTGAGTTGGAACTTTAAAATCATGTTGAGAGGGAAGTTGAAAAAGGGATTAAGAGCAGCCAGTTCCCCCCCCCCTCTTGCCCTTTTGTTCACTTTTACATTGATAGAAATATTAAAAAGTTATTTTATTTGAAATAGACACAAAATCTAATAGCTTTGCCCCCGTGAATGTCATGCCCCTGCAGCCCCGGGGCAAGGATTGTAAATTATCCAATTTATCATTTTTTAACATGCTGGATTTACCAGGATGTTTGATCCTGGGCACGTTCAAAAAGACTTAGGGTATTGAGGTAGAGTTTCATAAAATATTGAGGGGCATGTTGAGCTAAGTCAAAAGACAATACCCGCATCCAAGTTATCAAAAAGGCATTCCTGCAATATCCTAGGAACAAGTGAGGACATTAACTTGAAACTTTCAGGGCCATTACTACTAATATTGCTTCTTCAAATGCAATTGGTTGTGACTGCAACAGTGACTACTTCCGACTGCGACAACTTGCGACTGTGACTGCGACTGCTTGTGACTGGTAAATATTTACTTATGACTTTCAAAGACTGTTAGGGGACGTTAATCAAAACAAAAATACACTATGTCCAGGCTGATTGTCAAAGGGGTGCATCAGCAATATCTCAAAAACGGTATTGAATTGAAACTTTTAGGGCATGTTGAAGAGTGCTTGAACAAAGTATAATTCAAATAATTTCTATTTTATTTACAACATTAAAAAATAAAAATAGAAATAGCCGAAAAATTAAATTTTGAATTGCTGAGTTTCCAAGAATTAGTACCATATATCGGATATTCAGTTTATTTTCATTAGTTCTTTCCAGTGCTCTGAATTACTAAATTGATTTCATTTTCATTTTTCGTCGATGTTTTTAAAAACCAAAGTATAGTATACTACATACTTATAGTTTTCAATAAAACGTAAATGACAAAACAAGATTTAAGCTTTTACGGTTAGAGAAGGGGGAAAAGGGGAGTAGCCAAACTCTCGTTTGTAGTAATTTTTGTTCGTTTCAAGTTTGACTTGAAAATTCAGTTTAAATTCTACATGTTTCAAGACTAATATATTCACGTATATCAGTACCTGCTATCTATGTTTTAGGATTGTTTATTTTAATATTTGGTGGTTTTGGGTTTCATTTAATCTTTAATAATAATTTTGGGCAGTTTTGAGATGGAATTATCTTATGGATCTATTTCTGCTGACCTTAAGTTTAGTATGGCTCTTTAGTTTGAAAAGCGTATTTTTGGGGATTTTTTTTTTTTTAAATTAATCTCAGAAAATGAGCTTGACCACATTCATTTCCCACAGCATTGCGGTTAGAAAGAAGTGCACCTTTGAAAGTGTGCTTTTTTCTTCATAAAAGACAAGCTAAACTTAAATGTTGACAGTAATTTGATTTGATATTATGTGATTACAAAAAAAAAAAAAAAAAAAAAAAAAAAAAAAAAAAAAAAAAAAAAAAAAAAAAAAAAAAAAACAGAGAGAGACTACGTTCTTGCTGCACATCGGCAATACGTGCATTAAGGTAAAAGCAAAATTTCCGTCTTAAAATCATCATAATGTACATATACTTCTGAAAATGTACATACTATACCTAAAATGGAAATTCCATGAAAACTCAAATAATATAACTTGATTATGATGGAGCTTAATGCATATACATTCCTTGCTGGTCAAGATTTGTATATTTTTGCCTTACTCGTTCTTACCACTCATTAAAAGACGCTTCCCATCCATAATTATCCTAAATTTCACCTACCCTCACCAACATGCACAAACAGTACGGAACTGTTTTTCCACCCCATCCCACCCCCTCCTGAATTATGACAATTATAAAAATGTTCATAACTCGTTGGACTTAATGCATTGTTGTAACTTGATAAATACTTAGTGATTTGCTTGGACCTACCTGTAGAGGGAGTACTGTCACCTGTTGAACAATCCCATTGCTATCTTCATAAGCAACACCTTTTATGCTGCCTCGAAAGGGTGGCTCATAGGTTGCTGTAGGTAAAACGAGACGTCCGACTTTGGCTCTATACCACCCTGGCACAGATCCAAAGAATAATGCACCATGGTGATGATGAAATATATTTACCCTTGGATCGTTCCTAGGTACACGAATATCCCCTACAGCACTCGTATTTAGATATATAAGAAAAAATTTCTCGCTAAGCCTTCGCAGTTCAACCGAATATATACGGTTATCGTTCAAGTTTCGACCTGCTTGGACTAACTGCGATCCATTACCAAGACTATATCTAAGTCTTAATACACCCTCGACTAGTTTCAGTTCTAAAAACCGGTTATTTCTTGTATCTTCTTGATATAAAATAAGTCCGTTCTGTGAACTGGATCGAAAATTAAAATTCAAGCTACTGCCCAATTTGGCTGACCATACTGGGAGTTCAACGTAAGATGTTAATGCTTCTTCACTACCAGTAACAGCAAAGCCAACGGATAAAAATATTAGCAACATATTAGGCACTGTACAAAACTGAAAAATCTTTTTCACTTCACATTTTACATAGAAATTATTCCCGGGCTCTAAGGAAAATGCTGGGACAATTTCCCTGATCGATTAGAAGCAAGCGCAATGGATGTCCCTCTTAGGAAATACTATTTGCCACTCAAGGAAACGAGCGAGTGGGCCAGCTAATGTACTTACACGAAAAAAAAAGAAAATACATTCAAGAAGAGTCTTTAAAGGCCGTTCAAGGTCAAAGTTCAGGTCCAAAGAATAACTTGTATTGTGCGTTAACGATATTTCCCCAAGCGTGTTTAACACTAAGTCTAATTTTACATTTTGAATCATATAATGGGATAGCATGAGAAGATGTGACAATATAGGAAGACAATATACTCATTGAGATTACTTTGGTTTAGAAAGTACGTAGAGCGACGAGGGAAATATTTGAAATGAAATTAACATATAAGTCTGCTTACCCATAATTCGACGGCCTGAACCTTGCCTGATCCTCTTTCTCGTATCTTTTTGTTGAATTTCAGCACATGTATGTTGAATTTCAGTACATAATATCAGTCAATATTTCACCCATTTATGGGGGAGTTTACTTCCTGTTTGTAAAATTATGCAAATTTTCATACTGTAAAAGCTTTTAATGAGTAGGTTTAACATTAGCAACTTCTGCATATTCCGAATCAGAGTGAATAATTGATAAATTTCATTGTTGCACATGTTGTCACCGAAACTTCTTAGAGTTTCTGCTTGTATTGAAAAGGATTGCTCTTTACTAACAGTTTGTTAATACGATCTGTTTGACCCAAAGCTCTCTTAAATCTGAAGGAGGGCTACAAGCTACAAATCCCTTCTTCAACCCCTATCTTTTTACATTGAAGTTTAATATTTGAAAAACAATGCTTCGAGAATGATCTTCATCTCTCAAAAAGGGATTGAGCACACTCCTTGTGTTTATTAGGAGGGAGGAGGCTAAAAAACCAAAAATTGTTTATAGGGTCATCATTTCAGTGGTTTTAAGGGTGAATTTTTTAAGAAAACCTGTTTTGTAGGGATGTTCCTTATGGACGCCAGTAAGGGGGGGGGGGTGACACCCATGGAGGAAAATAGAAGACATTAAATATTGTGTATAAACAGGAAAAAATTAATATTATCATTTAAACTCGATGCCTCGCTCCCAATCTTTCACCTCCATGCCAGTAAGCATGTGAAGGTAATCCTTAGTGCCCCATAGACAAGTATTGTAGCAATGGAAGGAGTGCTATTCCCCCCTCCCTCCCAGGCACCAATAATAGAGATTTAGACTTGAAATATTCCCAGGGATCCGAGGGATTAGAGATCAAGTTTTATTACAAATGGACCTACTTGAGGCATTACTGTATCTGAATCTGAAAAGCTCAATATAAAGTTTTTGGTGGCTGGCGTGTAACCCCCCCCCCCGTGGAAAATACCCCCCCCCCCCCCGCTGAAAATATCCCCCGGTAAATACCCCCTCCCCCCCCCCCCCCCCGTGGAAAATAATGCTTTCCAAATTTGAGGATTTTATTAGAATTTTATTTCTTTATTTCCGTAGGGGAAAGGAATTTTGGTACTTATTTATTAAAGGCAACTCAATCAAGTTTACGCTGTGTAAAACTTGAGAACAAACCGGTTTCCTCGTTATTTTTTCAGCTTAGCGCGAGACAAGACAAAGACAAGTGACACAACATATGGGAAATATATAATTTGGGCTATATATTTACAGAAGAATAGCGAGCTATCTGGAAATTTTGTTAAAAAAGAGAGAGAAAAAAATCCCAGTATAGAGTAAATGTAATATTTCATTTAAGTGTTTTTTTTCCAAGTGTTAAGTGTTTTTTTTTTAATGATCGTTTTTCCAAGTATTAAGTACTACTATTAGGGTAATGTAGTGTTTCATTTAAGTGTTTTATCATGATCACTGATCAAAGTTTATGTTATTTGTGCCTCTCATTTATGTTATTTTACTATGTTCATGGTTGGCTTTAAAATAAACTTCAATATCTATCTGTCTAATATGCAGAATACTTGTACCAAACACATTTTGCATGCCGATCCGTTATACTTTACCCCCCCCCCCCCTAACATGCACATCTATAGCCCAAATTTATTTCTAAAGTAACTATGAAACTGACGAATAAACTGGCGTGTTTTCAAATTTTACACAGCGTAAACTTGAGTGAGTGGTGCATAATACACAAGTACCAAAATTCCTTCCCCCTACGGAAATAAAAAATGAAAATAAAACTCTCAAATTTCAAAAGCCTTATTTTCCACGAGGGGGGGGGGGTATTTTTCGAGGGGGGTATTTTCCACGGGGAGTATTTTCAGGGGGGGGGGGGGTATTTTCCGCAGGGGGGTATTTTCCGTGGGGGGGGGGGTATCTTCCGGGGGATATTTTCCGGGGGGAATCACCGGGGGGGGGGAATAAACGCATAGAACCGATTTAGCCCAAAAGAGGACCAAGTTACTATTGATTGAAAATTCTGACATAGCCAATCGATTCGAAAAGTATCGAAAAATTATTTATTGAGCTATCCAGTTTCAGAGGAATTAATAATACTCGGTGGCACATTCGTTCTTAAGAAGGCACGTTCTGGATGGGTACCAGGGTTATAGACGTTTACCCGTCCCCCCTGAAGCTTACTCCCAGGAAAATACCCCCCCCCCCCCCCTCCTGGAAAATACCCCCCGTGTATTCGTTTATGATAAATACCATGTGTCTTCGTGTATAATTGATTCCTCTGAAACTGGGTAGCTCAATAAATAATTTTTCGATACTTTTGAATCGATTGGCTACGTCAGAATTTTCAATCAATAGTGACTTGGTCCTCTTTTGGGCTAAATCATAGTTTGATTCCACAAAATGGCAAAAAACACTACTATCTCGTGGCAAAATATTTTTTGGCTACTTAAACAGGCACTAGAAATTTTAATTCCTTCAAACAAGCCCTCTCTCGAGTTTTCAGGACCATTGGTTTCAAACATACAATAAAATAAACACGAATCCGCTACCTTTCGAAGAAAAAAAAAATGCAAAATTTCCCATTGTTGTAAATAAGCGCTTGAAAGCTCTGTAACGCGGTTCTCTGACAGGCTGAAATTTCATGGTACGATGTACATCAAGATCACTTGGCATTTTAAGTGTGTTTCCTCCTTTTGTTTGAAAATTAATTAAAAAACTTTTCAACAAAATAAGTTCAAAAAAAAATAAAGAACTCCATTAAACCAAAATGAACAAAAATAGAATCAAATAATCAACCAAGAATACAACTACCACAAATCGGTATCAATAAATAAATAAAACCCAAAACAAACAGAAATCAAAATATCGAATATTGAGCAGGACACTCCCCCCACAGTCTTCTGGGCAAGGGTAGTAAGTTATGCCCTGGGGCCATACAAGGTTTTTATTGAAAGCTCTGTCGTAGAAACTTGAAAAAGGGCTCATTCAATTGGAAATTGAAATGGCTAGTGCCCTTTTTAATATTTGAAAGTGATTGGAGGGCAACTAACCCCCCTAACTCGTAAGTTACGTATATTTTACTAATAAACAAGATCGTAAATAAAATTAAACAGGTTTCGAGAAAGCCATTTAACCAAATAAAAGAAAAATAAGTATTCAAATTTTGTTTAATTATTCATGTACGGTGAGCCAAAATCAAAACCTGCATTAATTCAAAAACGTTCAAAAATTAAATAAAAAAAACAAGTTTTTTTTAACTGAAAGTAAGGAACAACGTTGAAACTTAAAACGAACAGAAATTATTCCGTATATGAAATGGGCTGTCCCCTCCTCAACGCCTCGCTCTTTACGCTAAAGTTTGACTTCCTCACATCTCTATTTTTTTAAACAATGACAAAATTTAGCGTAAAGAGCGAGGCGTTGAGGAGGGAACAGCCCCTTTCATATACGGAATTATTTCTGTTCGTTTTAAGTTTTAACGTCGTTCCTTACTTTCAGTTAAAAAAAACTTGTTTTTTTTTATATTTAATTACGTATATAGAGAGAGGCTTACGTATATAGAAAGGGAACAGCCCCTTTCATATACGGAATTATTTCTGTTCGTTTTAAGTTTTAACGTCGTTCCTTACTTTCAGTTAAAAAAAACTTGTTTTTTTTTATATTTAATTACGTATATAGAGAGAGGCTTAAGCCATCTCTGCTGCTTGTTTTTATGCTAAAGTTTGATTTCATTTTGCAATGCTCAACAATTAATGCTCAACAATTTTGCCCTTGAAAAAGAAAAGCACACATTAAAAAAAATGTATTCCACTGTTTCAAGGATGAGCTTATTTATTAATAATAATGAATATTTTGGTTTCAAATACTTTGAAAATCAATCTGTGAATAAAACACTTGCAGTTACCAACTAGAAATTTATTATACGATACTGGGAGAGCAATAGTAAAACTATACCGTGAAGAGGAGGGTCTGAGGGGATAGAAGCCCTTTATATATAGGGTAATTTTTGTTTGCTTTCAGGTTTCCTGAGAACTCTTTAGTTTCATTTTTTTTTTAGTCTAGTTGTTGCAAAAGATTGAGGAAGAAAATTGAAGAAAATTCGGGGAAGTATTTTGAAAAGAAAATAAATTGTACCACAACAATGTGTCACTTTCTAGCCAATCCCTTCATAAATAAAAATTTTGGCCTGAAAGAGGTCAAGCGTCCTAAACAGAAAAATGAGAGTTAATGAGTCAAGTTAGACTGATCAAAGGATACTATAAAGACATTTCATAGAGGTTTCTAGCTTCTAAGAACACTTTAGGATGCTGCGGGGAAGTGAATTTTTTCTTTCAAAAACTATACCTCCTTGTTAAGATTGGTCTCTAAAGCCAATAGTTTGAAACTTATTTCTTCGTTCTTTTTATTTGCTAATTACTTTTTGACAGTTTTACTTGAGTTTTCCTACACCTAAGTTTTAAAATGCTTGATCTGCAACATAATGTGTTTTGATATACTCAGATACACATGTCTTTTAGCAATGTAGCCTCGGGAAACTCTGGGAAATATTAGCCTGGAGAACGAGTCCTAAGAGTAAAAATCTGACCGCATACCGAAGAGCCTGTCAAGTCATATCACCCCTGGAGGCACACTTATTAGATCTTTTCACTGTTCTGAATTTATTGTCAATCTCCGATTTTTTATTAAATACCATGGGACCTATAGGAGTAAAACATAGTGTGGAAGGGATGATTACCCTCCAGTAGCTTCATGTTTTTCAAAAGAGTACTAGAACTTTCAATTTCTAATTCAATTTATTCTATATAGTTTCTAAACATACTAAATATACTCTCTAAAATCAAAAGCTAAAATTTAGAGCAAATTTTAGAAGTAAGGGATTTAGGATTCTGCAGACTCACATATAGGATGATTTTTGTGATATTTTTGAAAGTGAAAGTGAAAGTGAAAGTTTGACTCTGTCTCACAACCTTATTTTTTAAAACAATAAAAAACTTAAGCGTAAAGAGCGAGGCGTTGAGGAGGGGAGAGTCCCTTTCATATACGGAATAATTTCTGTTCGTTTTAAGTTTTAATGTCGCTCCTTACTTTCAGTTTAAAAAACTTGTTTTTTTATTTAATTTGAAAAAGACTTTAATTATCTTACAGGTTGTTTCTTCAGCACTGTTTCGATGCGAACACTTCTGGGGAAAAAATAAATCAGAGGCAACGCTATAGCGTTGCCTATAGTAAAGGCCATACGGTCTAATGTTTTATTATTATTATTATTATTATTATTCATTTATTATTTTTATTCCAGAGGCACTTCATATGGAAGGGGTCGTCGTAAAAACCTCAAAGGGGGCTCATTCGATTGGAAATCGAGAGTTCTAGTGCCCTTTTTAATAGTTAAAAGTGCTTGGAGGGCAACTAGCCCCCCCCCCACGCCCATCATTCCCCCAAACACATTCAATCAAAATTTTGAGATAGTCATTTTGTTCAGCGTAGTCGATTTCCAGATAGAAAATATGTTTTTGAGGAGGACACTCCCCCACAACCTTCAGTGCAAGGGTTTTAAGTTATTCCCTGGGGGCATATAAGGTTTTTATAGAAGGTGTTGTCGTAGAAACTTCAAAAATGCTCATTCGATTGGAAATTCAAAGGGCTAGTGCCCTCTTTAATAGTCGAAAGTGATTGGAGGTTAACCAGCCCCCCCCACGCCCATCATTCCCCCAAACACATCCATTAAAAATTTTGAAATAGCCATTTTGTTAAGTGTAGTTGATTTCCAGATAGCAAATATGTTTTTGAGGAAGACACTCCCCCACAACCCTCAGGGCAATTGTTTTAAGTTATGCCCTGGGGGCATATAAGGTTTTTATAGAAGGCGTTGTCGTAAAAACTTTAAAAAAGGCTCATT
This sequence comes from Artemia sinica, assembly GCA_027921565.1. Classification (NCBI taxonomy): domain Eukaryota; kingdom Metazoa; phylum Arthropoda; class Branchiopoda; order Anostraca; family Artemiidae; genus Artemia; species Artemia sinica. The sequence goes on along the minus strand of CM051262.1, from coordinate 51,909,133 downwards.
CGATGCGACATTCAAAGGGCTAGTGCCCCTTTTAATAGTCGAAAGTGATTGGAGGGCAACTAGCCGTCCCACAACCATCATTCCCCCAAACATATCCAGTCAAAATTTTGAGATAGCCATTTTGTTCAGCGTAGTTGATTTCCCGATTGAAAATATGTTTTGAGGAGGACACTCCCCCACAACCCTTAAAGCAATAGTTTTAAGTTATACACTGGAGACATATAAGGCTTTTATAAAAGGCGTTGTCGTAGAAACTTCAAAAAACACTCATTCGATTGGAAATTCAAAGGGCTAGTGCCCTTTTTAATAGTCAAAAGTGATTTGAGGGCAATTAACCCCACTCTCACGCCCACCTTTTCCCCAAACACATCGAATCAAAATTTGAGACAGCCATTTTATTAAACGTAGTATCAAATTCTGGAAATTAGGTCTTTGGGGATGACAACTCCCCCACAGCCCTCAGGGCAAGGGTTGTAAGTTATGCCCTGGGGGCATGTAAGGTTTTGTATAGACAACGTTGTCGTAGAAACTTCAGAAAGGGCTTATTCGATTGGAAATTTAAATGACTAGTTCCCTTTTTAATAGTCGAAAGTGATTCTAAGGAAACTAACACCCCTTCCACGCCAACCATTTCCCCAAACACATCCAATAAAAATTTTGATATAGACACTTTGTTCAACGTAGTTGAAAGTTCTGGAAATTATATGTTTGAGCAGGACAATCCCCCTACAGTCTTCAGGGCAAGGGTTATAAGTAATGCCCCGGGAGCATATATGGTTCTTATGGAAGGAATGCTCGTATAAATTTCAGAGAGGGCTCATTTGATTGGAAATTGAAAGTTCTAGTTCACTTTTTAAGCGTCAAATGATATTGAAGGGTAACCAGCCCCATCCCCACGCCCATTTTTCCCCAGATCTTCGAGATAAAATTTCCAATAAAAATTTTGAGATAGCCTGTAAGTTAAAAATTTCTCAAAAGTAAGGTAACAAAAACTCGGGTGTCTTCACAACAACCCAGGGCCCGGGGCAGGCGTTGTAGGTTATGCCCTGGGGGCATATATGGTTCTTATGGAAGGAATGCTCGTATAAATTTCAGAGAGGGCTCATTTGATTGGAAATTGAAAGTTCTAGTTCATTTTTTAATAGTCAAAAGAGATCCGAGGGAAGCTAGCCTCCCCCCCACGTCTTCTTTTTCAAAACCCATCTGATGAAAATTTTGAGATAGACATCATGTTAAAAATAGTTCAAAGGTCGGATAAGAAAAAATTAGGTGTCAATAGAACCCCCAGGACACAGGGAAAGGCGTTCTAAGTTATACCCTAAGGGCATGTGTGGTTCTTATGAAAGGGATGCTCGTATAAACTTCATAGAGGGCTCATTTTATTTAAAATTGAAAGTTCTATTTCACTTTTTAAAAGTCAAGAGAGTTAAACTAGCCCCCCCCCACGCTCTTTTTCCCCAAACCCGTCCACTACAAACTTTGAGATAGCCAGTGTTTTGGAAATTGTTCAACAATTAGATAACAAAAACGCCCCCCAGAGCCCGGGGGATAGGCGTTGTAAGTGTTGTCCTGGGGGCGTATATGGTTCTTATGAAAGGGATGCTCGTATAAACTTCAGAGGGGGCTCATTTGATTGGAAATTGAAAGTTCTAGTTCAATTTTTAAGAGTCAAAAAATATCCGAGGGCAGCTAGCCCCCCCCCCCGCATACCCTTTTTTCCCCAAGCCCATCCGATAAAATTTTTGTAAGAGCCATTTCATTAAAAATAGTTCAAAGGTCAGATAAGAAAAATTCCTGTGTCAACGGAACCCGCCGGGGCCGGAGGCAGGCGTTATGAGTAATGCTCTAGGGGCATATATAGTTCTTATGGAAGGGATGCTCGTATTAACTTCGGAGAGGGCTCATTCGATTTGAAATTGAAAGTTCTTGTTCACTTTTACGAGTCAAAAGAGATCGAAGGGGAACTAGCCCCCCCCCTCATCCACGCCCTAAATGCATCAGATAAAATTTTGAGATAGACATTTTGTTAAAAACAAGTTCAAAGTTCTTATAACAAACAACTCCGGTGTCGACACAGCCCCCCAGGGCCCGGAGGTAGGCGTTGTAAGTTATGCCCTGGGGGCATATATGGTTGTTATGGAAGGGATGCTCATATAGAATTCCTAGAGGGCTCATTTGATTGGAAATTGAAAGCTGTGATTCACTTTTTAAGAGTCAAAAGTAATTGGAGGGCAGCTAGCTCCCGCCCACTCTCCATTTATTTTTTCCCGAGAGGCACTTCATATAGAATGGGTCGTCGTATAAACTTCAAAGGGGTTCATTCGATTGGAAATCAAGAGTTCTAGTGCCTTTTTTAAGAGTCAAAAGTGATCAGAGGGCAACTGCCCCTCAAGCCCTTTTTCCAAAAATACGTCTGATAAAAAATTTGAGGTAGCCATTTTGTTAAAAATAGTTCAAAAATCATATAACAAAAACTCCTTTACGTATGGTCATTTCGTTAAAAATAGTTCAAATATCAGATAAGACAAACTCCTGTGTCAACCCCCCCCCCCCCAAGGGCCAGTGCAGGCGTTTTAAGTATTGCTCTGGGGGCATATGTGGTTCTTATGGAAGGTATGCTCGTATAAACTTCAGAGAGGGTTCATTTGAATGGAAATTAAAAGTTTTAGTTCATTTTCTTAGAGTTAAAAAAGATCAGAGGGCAACTAGCCCCTCCCGCCCTCCTCGCTTTTGGGTGTATCGGATGGATAAACCCATCCAATAAAAATTTCAGGTGACCATTTTGTTAAATTTAGTTCAACCATCAGATATTAAACCTCTAAGGTCAACACAATCCTCCAGGGCCCAGGAATAGGCATTGTAAATTGTACTCTGGGGATATATATGGTTCTTATAGAATAGATACTCGTATAAACTTCAGAAAGGGCTCATTTGAATGAAAATAGAAATTTCTAGTTCACTCTTAAAGAGTCAAAAGAGACCAAAGCTTAATTTAGCGCCCCCATGCTCTTTTTCCCCAAACCCATCCGATAAAAATTTTGAGATAGCAATTTTGTTAAAAATAGTTCAAACATCAGATAATAAAAACTCCGAGGTTGACACAAACCCATTTTTTCACTTTGATATTGTTACTTTGATATCCGTTTTGTTACTTTGATAAGTATTTGATTTTTCTTTTAAAGTTTGATTTTGAAATATGGAATTTTTAAAAACTTGAAATTTTTTGCAATCAAAAACGAACAAAAATTAATTTAAAAAAAATTATTCCGAAAAATAAAGTTTTCAAAGAAAAGTAAAGTTCATTTTAAACTTAAGCTCAGCTGATACAAATACCTTTTAAAATTCGAACTCAAAACGACCAGAAATTACTATTAAAGAATAAATGAAACCCAAAACGAACAGAAATTAAATAAACAATCATAGCAAAAACATACAACAAGTAATAATATAAATGAATAAATAGATCTTAAAGCGAGTAATGCTTAGATTGAATATGAATATCAAGCTTAAAACGAAAAAAAATATTTTCCTATTGAAGTACAAATGAAACTTAGAACGAACAGAAATTAAATAAACTATCAATGCAAACAAAAATACAATAGATATTAATGTAAATTAATGAATAAATCTTAAAACGACTGAAACTTAAATTGAATATGCATACCAAGCTTGAAACGAACAAAAATCACCACAAACAAGAGTTTGGTTATGACCTCCTTCTCTCACTGTAAAAGTCTAAAACCTACTGCGTCATTGGCGCTTTACTGAAAACTATATGCGTCTTGAACAGTCTTGGAAAGTATAAACAGCATCAAATTGAATATTTGATTTATAATGATATTAATCGTTGAAGATCCATCAGTTCAAGAATTTATTTCACTGTAATTGTATTTTTATTTTCAATACTGTAAGAACTGGAAAAGAAAATATTTGTAATATAATCCGTTTTCAGTTAAGCGCCTAGACGCAGTAGGCTTTTGGTTTTTATTTACAGTTAGGAAAGGCGGCAGCATCCAAACACTTGTTTGTGGGGACACTATTTTCGTCTTTAACAACTTTAAAAAGAGCTAATAAATTAAACTGAATATTTGATGTATAATGATATTAATCGCTGAAAGCTCATCAGTTCAGAATGTTACTATAATTTTAATGTTTATTTTCAATATTAAGTACAAAAGAAAACATTAGTCATAAAATTGGTTTTCAGTAAAGCGCCAATGACGCTGTAGGTTTTAGACTTTTACAGTGAGAGAAGGAGGTCATAACCAAACTCTTGTTTGTGACGATTTTCTTTCGTTTCAAGCTTGATTTGCATATTCAATTTAAGTTTCACTCGTTTTAAGATTTATTTATTAATTAAACATTAATACCTATTGTATGTTTGTTTGCATTGATTGTTAATTTGATTTCTGTTCGTTTTAAGTTTCATTTATACTTCAATAGGAAAATATTTTTTGTCGTTTTAAGCTTGATATTCACATTCAATCTAAGCATTACTCGCTTTAAGATCTATTTATTCATTTATATTATTACTTGTTGTATGTTTTTGCTATGATTGTTTATTTAATTTCTGTTCGTTTTGGGTTTCATTTATTCTTTAATAGTAATTTCTGGTCGTTTTGAGTTTGAATTTTAAAAGGTATTTGTATTTGCTGAGCTTAAGTTTAAAATGGCATTTACTTTCCTTTGAAAAACTTATTTTTCAAAGTTTTTTTTAAATTAATAAATAATAAATAAGCATGAATGCGTGACCTTTCATCTGGTAAGATATGCAAAATTTGACATTTTGTATATAGGGGCTTGAAACCTCTACAGGAGGGTTCTCTGATATACTGAATCTGATTAAGTGATCTAACACTTCGTGGTAACGAACTGTAAGTAAGGAGCAACCTGGCTCAATAGAAACCGAAACTCTAAAGAAGAATTTTGATACCAGTAGATACATCAAAAGAATCGGATTTTTATGCTGATTTCAAATATGTAAGTTAAATCATTTAGTCCAACCCTTCAAAAGTTTAGAGCCTGAAAATTTGACTTATTTTCGAAAAAAGGGGAAACACCACCTAAAAGTCATAGAATCTTAATGAAAATCAAACCATCAGATTCAGCGTAACAGAAAACCCTACTGTAGATGTTTCAAGCTCCTATCTGCAAAAACGTGGAATTTCGTATTTTTTGCCAGAAGAAAGATCACAGATGCGTGTTCATTTGTTTTTTGTGCTTTTTTTTCCCAGGGGTCACCGTATCGATCCAATAGTCCTAGAATATCGTGAGAGGGCTCATTCTAACATAAATTAAAAGTTCTAGTGCCTTTTTTAAGTGACCAAAAAAATTGAAGGGCAACTTCACCCCCTCCCACGTTCATTTTTACCCAAAGTCACCCAATCAAAATTTTTGAGATAGCCATTTTGTTTAAGCATAGTCGAAAATTTAATAAATATGTCTTTGAGGATGACTTAGTCCCCCGCAGTTCCCGGGAGAAGGGCGGCAAGTTATAAACTTTGCCCATTGTTTACATATAGTATTGGTTAATGGGAAGTATACAGACACTTTCAGGAGGGATTTTTTCTGGGTGAAGGGGGGGTCGGAGGAGGGAATTAAGTGGAAGGATCTTCCCATAGAGGATGTTTCCTTGGGGGAAGGGACATTTCTATGAAGGGTTGCCGGATATCCCAGCATTATTTGAAAAACGATCAGAAATTAAATAAAAAAAAACAATTTTTTTCAACTCAAAGTAAGAAGCAACATTAAAACTTAAAACGAACAGAAATTATTGCGTATAACTAATAAATTAAACTGAATATTTGATATATAATGATATTAATCGCTGAAAGCTCTGCAGATCAAAATGTTACTATAATTTAAATGTTTATTTTCAATATTAAGTAGGCCTACAAAAGAAAATATTTGTCATAAATTTGGTTTTCAGTAAAGCGCCAATGACGCAGTAGGTTTTAGACTTTTACAGTGAGAGAAGGAGGTCATACCTAAACTCTTGTTTGTGGTGATTTTTGTTCGTTTCAAGCTTGATTTGCATATTCAATTTAAGTTTCACTCGTTTTAAGATTTATTTATTAATTTACATTAATATCTATTGTGTGTTTATTTGCATTGATTGTTTATTTAATTTCTGTTCGTTTTAAGTTTCATTTATACTTCAATAGGAAAATATTTTTTTCGTTTTAAGCTTGATATTCATATTCAATTAAGCATTACTTGCTTGAAGATCTATTTATTCATTTATATTATTACTTGTTGTAAGTAGGAGGGGCCCAGAAGGTCCGGTATGAGATGCTGTACGAGATTTAATGTCCTTGGTAAGAGCCTGTACGAGATTTAATGTCCTTGGTTGAAACTTGTTAGGAGATTTAAAGTCCTTGGTAAAAGTATTATGTCGGAAATACTAACTATACAAAATCACATGTCTCTTTCTAGGCCAATCATGGGAGTCGGAAATACTAACTGTACAAGATCATTGAAACCCATTTCTTGGTCAATGGATTTACATAATTTCTCTTCCATCATAATTCTGCCTTGAGATTTTGTTTATAATGATCACGGTTTGAGGTTAATGTAACAGTTTGATTCAAAACATTATTGGACGAACATCGAATACAATGGATTTAGAAGTTTTAGCTACGCAAATTTATCATGTGAGTTCTGTTTATTAATTTTTTTTTGGTTTTTTAAAATAGAATTATTTTTTTGTTGGAAATGAATTTTAGCCAACCCCCCCCCCCCCACCCCTCCAATATATTAAAATTCAGGGTATATATTTTCACATTAGAGGGGGATGGGGTAGCATGAAGTCTATGTTAAGTGTAAAACCGGCTAGCATTGTATTTACACATTAGGGGGGTGGGGTTGCATGAAGCAAATATTAGTGTAAGTCAGCTAGAATTTTTACCTCTGATCGCAAATTTTAGGCCTACATGATGTGTGTATGTTAACAATTTTTTTTATCAAATTTTAAGCCTATATGCTGGAACTGTGTTATCAATTCTATATATCCCCCCCAACCCTGTTTCTTGAGCTTATAACATTTCAAAAATTATGCTATGGGTTTGTATCCTACGTAACTATCTAAGTTTGACAATTTGCTCCCTCCCCCACCCCATACTTCCCGGTTTTTCATTACCATGGTTTTAGAAACATAATTTCTACAATATTTACAGGACTCTATGCTGTATTATGGCTTTTTTCTGTCATTTCTGTTTTATAGGCTTTTCTGAAGGAAATTGGGCACTTCTGCATTATGTGACTCACGAAAGAAGTCCATTTTGCTTAAGGATAATGCAATAAAATATAATAGTTTAGAAACAAATTTGGGCTATACATTTCCACATTAGGGGGGGGGGGTAAGTACACAATATATTAAACAGATAACTTAACCTAGATACCTTCTCCCTCCCAAAAAAAGTTATTCTGAAAAAATGATAACCACAAAATTGGTTTAGAGATCTGACTATCTCGTAATGGTTAATGACTCATAAAAAAATCTATTTCAACTTACTTCAGTCTTAGGTTAATATCCGATAGTATATTAATGGCTTCTTTCAACTATTATAAACTCGTAATTATCAAAAAAACAAAACAATTGCATTGCACATAATCATAGGATTTTTTAAAACTATGCCGAATCTTTATAACAAAGTGTCTTTGCTTGAACTGTGCAAGATGTCAAACTATTTCTACATCCCATAATCTAAGAGTAGATAGCCTCGTTAGAGAGAGATTGACTTTTAAAACGAGTTCACCATTTTAAACTCAGATGTGCTAATTTACATCTCGTTTTCATTAGAGTAGAACAAACAATGAATAAACAAAAGGAAAACTGGTTTTTCAACATCGATATCGAAGAGGGGGAGGGGGTGGTGTGAAATTAGAGGATGAGTTTGGTTTTTCATTAAAATTTGTACGGTTTGTCTCTACATGAAAAACTAAAACTTAACTTCTTTTCAAGAAAAATTTTGATCAATGTCCCCCTCCGCAAAAGAGGGTGTGGATTGTGAATGCTAACCACTCAATACCTTCAGTGATTGTCTATGCCACCCCTTCTACACCGTCTATACAAGGCGAGAATGCCCTCGCCCACAATGCAAGGCAATCTGTCCCATCTATGCAAGAAAGTGAAGTTGGCCAGGCTTCAAGACCTGCGCTCCATGCCAGTGAAGTTGATGCCTCGCAAGCTGCTACTGCAGATCTTAATGTAAGTTTAAATTTATTGATATTTCTCGAATAAAAGATTAGTAACCGTTAACGATTAATTCTTTCAAAGGAAATATACTGCTCCCCCTTGACACTAATGCTTCAGACTGATTTAATCACCTCGGTAAACAGGCTGTAATTACTGAATCTTGTCAAGTGCATGCATCCGGCCTGTTAAATCCTATGACTTAGCACATAAGCTTAGAAAAGGTTTCATAAAAAAAGTGCTTTTTCCAGTCAAATTAACAACATATTTTCTAGAGTTAATCTTATGAATTGCAAGAAGGGTGGGAGCAGGTGTTGCTTATGATAAATATTTTCATATGCTAATTTCTTTCAATTTTGAGTACATGATGAAACTATGGTGTGATGTCATTATTTTAGTATGGAGAGCGCAAGTGCTGCTTATTTTCTTTCCACAAGATCATTTGCTAAGGAAACTAAGATAGTATAATGAATATTGCAAATTTATGCATATTAAAATTCAATTTTTTAACTGAAAAAGTAGCTTCACTATTGTTATTGGTATAGAAATAAGTGGCTGATGTCAGCTTTTGAAATAGACACGATTACAAAGCTTAAAAACTAGCCAAATGACACTATGCGCACGCAGATAGTGACATTGCTACTGCTTCTGCTACGACTACTACTACTACTAAGTGTGTTTTTTTAAGCATATGTTTTAAACGATTAAAAAATATAGTCACTATTAATGCAATTTTCGACTTTCTTTAACAAATAGGGTGTTTTATACACTTTGAAATTAAGTGGCTGTTTCTTTATAGGTTAGAACGAATGTCTTATCATACGCACTACCTTCTCCCCCATCTGAAGAAACAAGTCAAAAACTATATGATCGCATTGACGAAACGGTTTAAATTGAAGCGCCTGGAGCGATAAAAGTTTTATGGCCATCCTAATTGCGGTAATGGAGATTGACCATGTCAAATCTAATATCGTACTTTGAAGCCGTGAACTTACACCTTATAAGTTCTCCGATAGCGCCACTTATAGCGCCAAGGACAGTGCCGTTTAAGGCGTTAAAGGTCGCACCGTTACGGCCGAGTAATTTTTCTCAGGTCAAGTGGTAGGCTAGGCAAACTATAAAAAGGATAAGAAAATCTATGGTTCCGCCGGGTAATTTTTACAATCGCATCGTTTGGTTTGAAATCAGATTCCTTCTGGGAACGTACTTTGGAGACATGCGAACTAATTACCTGTCGTGTGGCTAGATACAGACGTATAAAATAAAATAAACACAAAATAGAAAAGCAATGTTTTATTGAGACTTACATGTTTAGGGGTACAGCAATGGGTCACTTCAAATGACGGCAAATAACAATCAAGTCTCTACAATGACTGCATAATAACTTGAATAGCAATGCCTGAATGCTAATATTTCTGCTCTAAATGATCCTGAATCTGATTTACGAATCCTTTCAAAAAGCACTTTTACCCCACTATCAAACGTAGTTTTTTGTCCTTCGCTGTAAGAACTGGCTCACAATTGGCTCAAGTGGCCCAAGGATGCGAACCCTTCGTCCAATAATCTGTCTTAAATATTTTTGATGATTTAGACGTTCACACACTCTTATCACTTAAGACTTCCTGTGAAAACATTGTATTTTGTAGTTTTTTTATTACCACTCTTCTCGGCGAAATTCAAAGCTGGGATAGCGCCGTTCTTTGTCTGATGCTAAGATGCAATTTTTCTCTTTGCTGATAAAGGACTTTTCTTTTTTTAAAACTAGATTTAGCTTAATTAGAGGAAGTCGGAATTATCTTTAGAAAGAAGGAACTTATTTTTGTATTTTAAATATATCGCATTTTACTCACGGTACATATTACCCTTCCCATTATTTAATGACGTCCCGTCATTATGACTTGCTTGCCTTTGGGCTTTTGAAATGTTCGCAATTTATTAACTATTTCTTCTACATAATTATTTCATATTTATGTTATGGCTTAATCAGGAGTGCTAAAAATTTTCTCTATTACTTTTCTTATTTTATTCTACATCCCTATTTAAAATTCGTCTACCGGACTAAGATTATTCATGGTTCTAGGCTAGCTACTATACTAAAGATTTTTTTTCTACATCTAACACTGATTGCTTTTACATTTCCAACAAGGTTGGGGCTATTCTACCTTTACATAAGATTTTTTTTGAATTCACTTTTTACAAGGCCTCTTTTTTTTGCTGTCTATATGGCACATTACTTTCTATCTACGCTACATTAAATGAATAGCTCGACAACACTACACATAACTCTATCTGGACATCTAACACTACATACAAGAATGATTTAAAACACACAATATTGGGTTTACCATGTTCACTGGTAACATTAAAACACTTTCACTGGGGATGTTTGCTACGCAACGTTAATGATAGGATATTGGGAGTAACATATAGTTAACATAAAGTTATTAAGAAGTAACATATGTAAATTCACATCTATTTCATCACCATTCGAGTCTCTTAGCGTACTCAATCCTTCTGTTGTAAATTATTGTCCTTCACTCTTTTCGTCTTGGCAAAATTCTTAAAGCACTTACAATATAGTTTCTTCATGAAACGGTTCAAGCAAAATTGGGTTCACACGACAAGCTTTCTCTAATTGTCAACTGGGAAATGATGCTTCCAACTACAGGTGTGGGAATATGCTATCAGAGTTCATTCTCACCGGCTTTTTGATAGTTCATAGGGTGCTTTATCATTAAGGGGTCGAACACTGGGAGTGCGTTTATATTCTTCTCAGCATATCATTTTTAGGATATTTTGAGGCACATAGAGAATTTTTTCTCGTCTAAAATTGTTCATTTGTGTCTCTTATAAAATTGTTAGCTCATGGCTTGCGTCTATTAACCTTTGCGGTGATTCCTAGGTTAATCACGGGGGAATTGAAGTTTGGATTTAGAACAGGTCGACATCAAACTATAGTGACTCCTTCAACCTATTGCCTCTAACTTGTGGGAAGGGCATATTGTCACTGAGGGGTTGGTCACTGGGGTTAATTTTGATGTCCAAGTCCATTTTCAGAAATTATCACGTAACATTTAAGGGGTAACAGAGATATGAACTTTCCACACAGAGGGGATAGGATGGATTCCGAGAGATAGTCGAAAGGGATTCGACGCGTAAGTCTGTGACACATAAATAGTTTTCGGGGTCATCAAATATCATAACTATACGGTCATATGGTATATGGGTCCATAATGATTATCAAAGGCGATATTTATGTACTTATGTCTTGTACTGATTGATGGGGTACTCAGAATTTATGTGATTATATAGTTCGATAATGCACTGGATACTGAGATTCAAATATAATGTTACCTGATACGTAATATGGTTCATGGTCGAGGAAACAACTATCAAAGGTAACTGTTGATTTCGTAGACGAAGCTGGGATGAAAATTGCCTGGAGTGTATGGTGAGTACTCTTCGTTGGGTGAGGTATGATGACAATAGATGCTACTAGGTTGTGTCTGCACTGGACAACTCATTGTAATGCTTGATATCCAATATGTCAATCCACTTCCTGTAATAAAAATAACGAGGCAGAATCACACGTTCTTTAAAGTAAATACTCATAGTACAAATAAGTCACGTATCGATTGGGTACATGAATTTTACGCTACGAGACAAAGTTAAATAAATACACTAATATTAGTACACAAATTAAATTTTTATCATGTTGGTTGAAATATATATGTAAAGTTCCCATTGGGAAATTCAATACATAGAAGTTTCTTCTAAGTTGTTGTAGCCTAACGAAGATATAAAAGATTAATTCTTTAACTTTAAGTGTGGTCTCTTATTATGCTTTCTAATATACACTACTACATACACTTTATTTTAACTTCTTTCAACACCTAGCTAATTTTACATTAGATTTAAAATAATCATTTAAACAGAGTTTATGCTACATGATTAATTTTGAGGTCTAGTTTTACAACATATTTCATGCCTGCATTGTTCACGCACGTCCGTGCTGTTTAAGAAACGCATGTTGCAGCGTCATAGCCACACGGTTTTACGTAAACAACCTTACAATGAGGGAACAAGACATAGCAAGGACGAGTGGAGACCTCTATACACACTCGTTTTCTCCTGTCTTCCCTTTTTCTTGGCTTAGACGTTCTCATGGGGTTCCGGGTTTAACCTCTGCATTTCAGCCGTTTCCCCGTGTTCTTCTCTGGGTTTTCGCCTTATTAGTCTCAGGATTTTTCCGTAATTACAAGCCAATAGGGTTCTTATGGTCAGGGAAGTTGCGAATATGAAACATACGGCCAGTAGCATGTTCCACCAGAAATTGGTTGAGAACAATCCGTATCTATTATCCACATACGTTAATCTCTGGTCTTCATTTGTAAATAGAGGAATCTGGAAATCTAATGCTTCTCTTATTTTTGTAAGCTTTATTGTCCCTTTATTCTTTTCTATTTTGGACCCTATCGAGGTTTTCATTTCCTCGTTTTCCATATTGGGAATATTGTACGACAGGTTAATTGCCTTGAAGTTGGTTATTTTGGGACTTATTATTTTTGTGCTCGTTGTAATTAATGGCGTTCGAACAGTTGACTCTTTAGTTACGAGTCGACACCCTTGTTTTATGGTTATCGTACCCACATTTTGTAACAGTAATTCTGTTTTGTAACTTGGGTCTATTCTTTCTGTATTATTATAACAAGACAAAGTTCCAACAGTTTCTCTTGGAACAGAAAATAACCAAAGATCATTTCTAAGGTGTATGAATATTTCTCGCTTAGTACTTCCTATCACGGCTTCTTCCAGTTGGACTGGATACATTGTACTGGAATGGTACGGGTAGCTTTTTGTATCAAGGGAAATTATTCAGATTAATCATATGCAGTGTTACTTTTTAATTAGAATTTGTTTTCGGGAGTTGATATATGTTGAACAAAATTTCTGTACGGCCCTTTTATAATTGTATAATTTTTACTCGTAAATTAAAAGTTTTTAAATTATCGTTCCTTTATGACGCTTATCCATTAAAATCTTTTAATCCTATACTGATTAAGTGTAATTCCATCTATCGGGTTTTTTAACTGTTCTACCCGATTGTGTCGTTACTTTCTCCTCGACTTCTTGTGTTTTTTTCTTTTTCGGTTTTTTCTAGAGAAATAAGGTCAAACTTTTTGTATTGTTTTTTCAAAAATTCTTGCCCTTTTAATTTTGTTTCCTTTGCGTGTGCGGCTGCTGAAGTCGGTCTTGATTTCCCTATTTCCTTAACTACTATATGGTCTGATTCGCCGTCAGACTCTTCGGAACTGGTTTCCGATGATTCTGTATTATAAGTTTTCGAAGTTGCACCTTGCATTTTTGAGGTATCACCTCCCCTTCCTTCGTAAATTTCTACTCCTCTGGAAGTAGAAGGTTTATTCCCTAAGTCCTCGCCTTGAGTTTTCAACTCGGGAGATTTGAAAGATTCTTGAGAGCTTTGAGAGGAATCAAGAGTTTTTGCGGGGTTCCTCCACTGTTTGAATGCCAAGTCCTCAGGGGGATGGGGCATTTTTTGCACTAGGTTTTCCCTCCATGAAGTCCACTGTTTAGGCTTGACCTTGGACACAGTTATATCATGATATTGTCCTTGCTGGTCATCCTTGGGAGTTTTATTCTCGGGTAATGTACTTTGACTCGTTTTTCTGGGGAAATTTATTAAATCCATCGCTTCTCGCAGATTTGTTTTGGTTGAATCTTTGGGAGGAGTTTTCTTTACAGTAATACCAGGGGTTTCTACAGCTCTGTTTAATTCCTCCTGTAAAGACAGGGGCCTTTCTATTGGTGTTACAGGGGAAACCATATCATCTGGAAATCTTTTGGGGGGACAAGGGGTTGAAATCCTATCAGGGAAAAATTGGATTTTTGGAGATATCGTATAATCTAGTTCTCCTGCGCTCGCCGATGAATAACTTTTTAGATCGTTTGTTATTTTTATTTCAGGAAAAAATCCTGGTATTAGGGATTTTTTCTTAGGAATAACTAGATTTTTCATTGCTAAGAATTCTTCAAAGTTTTCCTCATCGCTCTCATCCTTGAAATAGTCTTGCTTGAAATTAAAGGGTTTTAGCTCTTCCAATCTTGATCTAGGGGGTTCATTTTCTGCATCTGACGAATCTGTAGAGGAGGGATGTGATACCCATCTCTCTGGAAATTTGGCTCTTTTTATTCAGCTAACATGCGCCTTGTAAGTTCTTCCACTATCGGGGTTTTCCATTTTAAAAATATAATGGTTATCGTACTTTTTGACTATTCTGTACGGTCCAGAATATTTGTTGGAAAGTTTTTTGCCTTCCGTTTTTGCCTCGTTCTTTAGGTAGACGCAGTCTCCTACTTTGGAATCTATACTCCCCTTGACTTTGGGTTGGTTTCTTAGCTCTTGGTTTATTTTACATTTTTCCAACTCTTGCCTAACTATTTTATAAGTTTTCCTCATCCTATTTATGAATTCTTGTTTGTAATCCTCCGAGTTATTATAATATTGCCGAGATTCAATAATCTCATCATACGGGATTCTAAAATCACGACCAAAAAGTAAATAAAATGGATTATCTTTGGTTGTTTCTTAATAAGCAGTGTTGATTACGTTAGTTAAATAAGGTAAGAATTGATCCCAGTCGTTCCTATTGTCTTTTGTATAAATACTTAATACGTTCGAGAATATTTTATGCCTATTTCCTATTTTACCATTAGCTTTTGGGTGGTACGGAGCTGTCACCATTTTCTCTATATTAAGAAAACTCATTAAGTCTTTTGTTACCTTTGAAACAAAATTACTTCCGTTGTCACTCAAAACGTTATTAGGAATGCCAAATTTTAAAAATAATTTTGCTAACGTCTTACTTGTGGCGTAAGCACCTTGATTTTTCAATGCTTTTGCAAAAGTAAATCCTGAAAAGTGATCTATAACCGAAAGAATACAAGTATGGCCTCTGCTGGAAACAGGCAAGCCTCCGGTCGTTCCGTATAAGTCAAATGAGATATTATCGAAGGGGTACTTTGCAACCGGGACTCTTCCCATTGGAGGATTAGGATAAGCCTGGGGGATTTTTCTTAAAGTACACGCTTCGCATGTACTTACAAATTCTTTAAGTTTTGTTATTGCCGACGGCACGTAAAAATATTGTTTTAATTTATGGAAAGTTTTCGTCACTCCTAAGTGTCCACCTATAACTGAATGAAAATATTCGAACACAGGCACTATTAAGTTTTGTGGTAATACGGGTATTATTGAAGTTTGGTTTCTATTTGTCTCAGCAGTCACGACTCTACATAGTATTTCTACATCAAGATCATAGTAAAAATTATCTATCTCTTTTCTAAGAGTTTTGAATTTATCCGGTAACGCATCGTCATTCACAAAATAATTAATAAGTGCTGAACACATTTCGTCCTTTTTTTGCTTTCTTTTTATATTTTCTAAAGACAAGTGACAATAGTTAACCTTATTTTCCTTTACTGTGTCTTTGACTTTGTTTTTCTATAATATTTTCTGGGTATCTACTCAAAAAGTCACAAGCTGCGTTTTGTTTACCTTTTAAATGTTCAAATTCGTAATCTAGGTCTTGAATTTTCATAATCCATCTAGCTAGAATTCCCGTGGGGTTTTTAAATGTGCGCAGGTACTGCAAGCTTTTATGGTCTGATCGTAATATAAGTTTTCTACCAATTAAATAGTGTCTAAATTTGTCCAAGTGGTGGATTATAGATAATAATTCTAAGTTTGTGGCGGAATAACTACTTTCGCCTTTTGATAAGGTTCTACTCGAATAGCATATAACTTTTTCTATTCTTTTTATTAGAAGGTCCTTGTAAAGGATCAGGGTTTCCTATGGGAATTATTTGCGAAAGAATAGCCCCAATGCCTTTTGAACTAGCATCGGTTGTGACCACAAATTGTCCGTTTTCGAAATCAGAAAGTGATAATATTGGTTCAGAAGAGAGCGCCTTTTTGAGACGGTCTAGGGAAGTTTGAGCTTCCTGGGACCAGGTAACATTTTGGGAGTTCCCTTTAGTTAATTCCGTGAGGGGTTTCGCAATTTGGGCGTGATTGCGTACGAATTTTCTAAAGTAGCCAGTAAGACCTAAAATTCCCCTTAATTATTTCATGGTTCTAGGGGGTTTGAGGTTTTCAACATATTTTATTTTATCAAGGTCTGGAGATATCTCTCCTTGTGTCACTACTACTCCTAAAAATTTAATTTTGGGTTGAAATAAATTTACTTTCTCAGGCCGGCATTTTAAATTGCCCTGTCTGAACTTCTCGAAGACCTTAGCTAATGTTGCTAAGTGTTGTTCAGTGTTTTCTCCCACGCATATGACATCATCAACAAAATGAATTATATTCTTTAATCCTCTTAACAGGTGTAATAGGGGTCTACATAGCGCGCTTGAACTTGTTTTAAGTTCAAAAGGTACCCTTAAGTATTCATATGAACAACATTCAGATGTTAAAAATGCAGTTTTATGGACATCTTTTTCGGCTATTTTCACTTGGTGGTAGCCTTGGGTAAGGTCCAAAGAAGTAAAAATTTTGTTTTTGCTTGAAATAGAGTCAAGAATTTCATCTATTCTTGCTAAAGGAAATTTATCGCTAACTACTTGTTTATTGAGGGCTCTATAGTCTACTACAAGTCTAAGGTCACCATTCTTCTTTGGTACTAAGATCACTGGTGCACTATACGGACTTATACTTGGGCGTACAATTTCATTTTTCTCTAATTCATGAATTTTATTTTTTAACCATCCTTTGTGCTTATATGGCACACGATATGGCTGTTTTGGTACGGGATTACCAGTCGTTAAAATTGAGTGTTCATAAAATGGTATCAGTCCGATGTCATCTTCAGATGCGGAAAATACATCTTTAAAATTCCATAATAATTCACATAATTTTTTCTTAAGTTCCATGTCCGTAATATGATCCATATTAAATTTGTTTAAAAATTGCGATTTAGTTAGAGGATATTTGTTATTTGAGGTTTTAATGCCGTTAACTAGGTTTGTTTTAGAATTTTCCCATCAATTTAAATCATTCTCCGATAAAACCTGGATTTGAACTAAATACGTTCCCTTTTTTATTGTAATTGTATCATTTTCGTGGTTATTAGTTACCCAAATAAAACCTTCTCCTATGTCGTAAGATATAATCTGTTCCTCACATAGCATATTTTCAGGAATTTCATTTGATGGGGTCGCAAACCATATTTCGGATTTACTAACCACTGGTTCAATCATCTGTGATATTTGAATTTTTTGCATGGTTTTGGGAGGGACTTTTGTTTTCCTTATCGCGAATCCGTAATATTTCTCTTTATTTTCATTGTTTATTAGATTCATACTGGCCCTATGCTGCGCCATTAGGGCATCTTGTGGCGTCACGTTGGGTTTTACTATGTTTTTCCATAATTCTGTTATTTTCTTGATTTCATTTGATCTATACTGTTGCATATCTCCTATTTTTATTTTTGCGGATTCAATACTTTTATTATTTAAATTTACTTCATCTCTGCAATGTCTTTCAGAATAATTGGACAAGTTTCTGATTATTCCTTTTCCTCCTTGCGAGACATGAAGTACAAAAGATTGCGACATTATACCGTCAGAAATTTTGTTTATTGTTAAGTTGTCTTCGTAACCTCTGTTACGATTTCTTAAGGTAGAAATTTTTTCCCCTACCTTAGCCGGGTAGACAAGCCTCTCGTTCGCTACGTCTAATAGTACTCTATTAGACCTTAAAAAATTTGTACCTATAATTGCTTCATACGGAAAGTTATCGTATATTATAAAATTTGTCGGAAAGATCCTATTGTCCCTTTTTACGTTTAGGCAAATTGAACCTCTTGCATCCAATTTATGCCCTGTCACACTAGTTAAATTGGGAATTTTAAAATTTCTTTGTTGCCTAATATGCAGAGGCAACATATTAAATACGCATGAGCTTATGATATTGACCGTAGCTCCACTGTCAACTAAGGCCTTAAAGTAAACGTTTTCTACACAAAAATCATTAAATATAGCCAACCTATTATTATTATCACTACAAGACGGCACTACCATTGTTTTGGACCTATTAAATATTCTGGGCACCCTCTGGGTCCAATTTATATTTCTGAGGGCCTGAAACGTTTACCTGACGATTTATTTCATGCGTCGGTGCCTGTAATAGATATTCAGACATATGAGATTCCGTAGGCATATCTAATTGATTTACATCTGTCTGCCTTTGCCATATATTACTATGGTAACTTGGATGTCTTGCGTCAGTGCCGCTTGCTGGCGCTGACTGCCAATGCCGTTGGCTTGCAAAATTTTCATTTCCCGTCGGCAAGTTTTCGTGATTTCTATATAGCATATTCGCATTATATTGGCTTTGTCGATTATTTGGGTTTTCAAATCGGTAATTAATTTGTCTATTGGGGGGAGGGGTATAAAAATTTGGTTTGTACGCGTTGTAAGGTACTGATTGGCGCAATCTTCCTTGGCTATAGCCTAGCGCACCACCGGCGCTAAAATTTGTTCTTCCGAACAAATGGTTGCCATAATTTTGCGTACTACCGTCAGCAATTCTTGGTATGCGATTGGGGACATAACGGCACTCTCTCGCGCTATGTCCAGGTCAATTGCAAATATAGCATCTTATTATTGTATGGTTATTTTCATAATTAGATTGTTTGACAGGCTGAAAACTTACTGTTTTCTGCCTAGCGGGTTCTTGCGTTTTATTTCTTTGTGGCACTGGGGAGTTATCCCTTGAAAAGAAATTGGGAGACGCCTGATCTCCCTTGAAGATTAGGTTCGCGTTTGAATCGCCTAGGTCATTTATTTTTGCTTTACTGTGATTTGCGACCATCGTATCAACTTCGATCAATCGCTCTACCTCCTGAACTGCAAGATCCAACGTCTGAATATTTTTGGATATTACCATTCTATATAGTTTTGGGGGTAGCCCTTGCAAAAAGGTATTTAGTATGACTTTTTCATACAGTCTGATTGACCATTGTACTCCGGAATAGACTTTGCTATTTCTATATTTTTCGCGACTAACTTCTGCACTATTAATAAATCGTTAAGGTCGTCCGACATTTTTTTTGCGTTTGAATCAACTCAAAATAAATTTATTTTTTCACTTAACCTATTTTGGGGGAGGCTATTATCTCCTATGAGATATCTAAAGGGTTTCCCTGTAGTAGCTTAGCGGCAATAGGCCTAATCACTTTACTTATATGTTTGTATCGTTCCAATTATGAAATTTAAATTGCAAGGTTTATAGCCTAACTAGTTCGCAAGTTTTCCTCCAATTTCCGACCGTGCCATTTGTAGAGATAAAAGAAAGATATTTGTAGCTATAAAAGAAAGGACTGGGCTTAATTGTGGTCATAAATATTGACCGCGTCAAATATAATATCGTACTTTGAAGCCGTGAACTTACACCTTATAAGTTCTCCGATAGCGCCACTTATAGCGCCAAGGACAGTGCCGTTTAAGGCATTAAAGGTCGCACCGTTACCGCCAAGTAATATTTCTCAGGTCGAGTGGTAGGCTAGGTAAACTATAAAAATGATAAGAAAATCTATGGTTCCGCCGAGTAATTTTTACAATCGCATCGTTTGGTTTGAAATCAGATTCCTTCTGGGAACGTACTTTGGAGACATGCGAACTAATTACCTGTCGTGTGGCTAGATACAGACGTATAAAATAAAATAAACACAAAATGGAAAAGCAATGGTTTTATTGAGACTTACATGTTTAGGTTTACAGCAATGGGTCACTTCAAATGACAGCAAATAATAATCAAGTCTCTACAATGACTGCATAATAACTTGAATCGCAATGCCTGAATGCTAATATTATTCTGCTCTAAATGATCCTGAATCTGATTTACGAATCCTTTCAAAAAGCACTTTTACCCCACTATCAAACGTAGTTTTTTGTCCTTCGCTGTAAGAACTGGCTCACAATTGGCTCAAGTGGCCCAAGGATGCGAACCCTTCGTCCAATAATCAGTCTTAAATATTTTAGATGATTTAGACGTTCACACACTCTTATCACTTAAGACTTCCTGCGAAAACATTGTATTTTGTATTTTTTTTATTACCACTCTTCTCGGCGAAATTCAAAGCTGGGATAGCGCCGTTCTTTGTCTGATGCTAAGATGCAATTTTTCTCTTTGCTGATAAAGGACTTTTCTTTTTTGAAACTAGATTTAGCTTAATTAGAGGAAGTCGGAATTATCTTTAGAAAGAAGGAACTTATTTTTTTATTTTAAATATATCGCATTTTACTCACGGTACACGCCAATGGAATTTCGTGATATTCATGTACGGGAGCGTTATGAAGGTAGTGAGAATTTAGATGATATACCTGCTGACATTATTATCAATGGCACGGAATGGGCAGATAATTTATCAGAAGAATATTTCAGTGTTAATAGTAATTCTTTATATGTAGGCATTAGTATAGTTGAACAAGGCAATGCTCTTACTTCAGAGGGTGATTTACTTTGGTTAATTCCAAATACTATGCAAATTTTAGATAATTTTACTCGTGGGTTAATTGAGAATCCTTCCCCCTCATTTTTAACGAATATAGTCCCAGTTCAATCAAATTTCATTGATCATGAAAATGAATTCGATTGGACGGATATACATAGTCCTAGCACACTAGAGGCTACATTAAGCGAACTGGGAGATTTCACTCCACACACCAACCCTATTATTGAACAAAGTGGGGGAGGGGGTTTAGGTAGTGATGATATACAAGGGGGAGAGGGTTTAGGTAGTGATGATATACAAGGGGAGGGGGTTTAGGTAGTGATGATATACAAGGGGGAGGGGGTTTAGGTATTGATAATATACAAGAGGGTGGGGTAATGATACACAGTTCTCATCGCTAACGGAATTTCAGCAAACAAATTCAATTCTGAATACAATAGAGGTTTTCAGTGCAAAATTTGGCGACCTCTTTAATACACTTATGGCGGGAAATTTTATAACTGATGCCATGTATATTATTCATGAATATGCAGAGAAAATACGTGCACTTTTAGAAAACCGAATTCAGCTGTGGGGGGGAACTCCATTAAGGCCTCAATTGTTTTAAAACTATTTTATCTAAATGAGAGTCATGGTGAGCTATATGATCACTATGTGCACACCGAAATGTTGGTGGTTTATCCTCATTTGGAAAAAAAATATTTTAAGAGGAGGCACAGGGCCAGGGTCGATGGTTTTAAAATATAATCCCGGTTTAGAAGGATGTCAGGATGTTCACCGAATCTCTTCTGAAACAGGTCAAAAATTTTCATGTACGCTTTCCTCATATCGGCTTTCCGACCTCTAGCATGTGACGCCACAAAGAAAAAATTGGACTACTGGGCCGTGCATGGAAAAGAAGGGTCTGATTTTCCCCGAGTAGATTTCTCTTGTTTAGCAGAAAAACTTCCTGTAACACTCAGGGCGATAAATATTTTTGAACGGGCCAACGCATATTTAAATATCGGTGTTACAGTGCTACAGTACGAAACGGAATTTCAAGAGGGTATGCGTTCTCATAAAATGGGGGTAATATTCCCAGTAATAGCGCCATCTATTGAATCTTTGAAACACTGGGTTTGGTTGTTGTACACACCACCTAGTAAACCCAATTCAATTGGCCATTTTAATCCCATTACGGATATTGGTAGAGTTCCGGGGGAGTGTAAGAATAAGGGGACACGTTACTACTGCCGAATGTGTTTGTCCCGATTTTGGACCGAATTAAAGTTACAAAATCACTTGAAACTTTGCAAAGCGATTTATTTTATCGCTTATGCAAAGCGATAAAATAAGTTTAGACTGTGAGGCCAAGCATATGGATGTGAACGACCCACAATTTCCAAATCGTATCAAAGAACATTAATCCATCACAGTTTCCTACGACCACGCACAAAGAGACAGCTGTAACACTATGCGATTGTTAGAAATAGACAGGACGCTGGATGAGAATGATTTCATGATCAAAGCATTGGCTAAATTCAATGTCACTGCAAATGGGACTATTTCCCGTTTAAGAAATACGCACTATCCGATGGTACTATCAGCAGAGGATTGCCTGACCATTAAAAATAAGAGAATATGTTGGGTATGTAAGGGGGAATTTGAAGAGGGGACTAAGGGGAAAGGGACTAGGGGAAAAAGACTAGGGGAGGAAGGGGAAAGTCAGGGACCACGATCACTTGTGGCAGGAAATATCTTCAGGGGGTAGTAATTTTCGTGGTGTGGCACACCAACCGTACAATGTGAATGTAAGCCAGCAGTTTTTTTTATACCGGTTTTCATTCACAATTCAAATTATGATTTGAAGTTTAGTGTACCGGCTTTTGCACGTATGCACAGAGAGGGAGGGGAACAGATAGCCCATGGGTAAATAACTCTTTTACCTACAATATTATACCCAAATCTGCTGAAAAGCTGTTGCTTTTAGAATTCAAATGGCAGGCAGTGGATAATGGGCATACGTGCTGGAATAAAATCCGTTTTTTAAGATTCTTCTAGTTTTTCCCCAAGGCTCTCAGTCAACTAATTCAAGTGCAGAAAAGTGACAATTTAGATAGTTTCCCTCTGCTCAAACAGCGCTTTCCAGACAGTGAAATATATGACTTACTGACTTGTAAAGGCATATATGCGTATGACTATTACTGCTCTGGCGCACGGCTAAGTGAGGAAAAACTCCCTCCCATTGAAGCATTCTATAATTCACTTACCGATAGATAATGCACCGTCGAGGAATACAAATTTGCTAAGGGGATATGGGCTAAGGGAGATTATAAAAATGGTCAGGATTATTGTAAAATGTACTTGACCAGTGATGTGCTGACTCTATTAGACATTGTCTGCAAAAAAACAGACCAAATTTATTCAGAATTTGAAGTAGACATTGGCTTTTATTTTTCAACACCGCACCTCGTCATGGACTTAATTCTAAAAATCAGTAGGGAGGAAATAGGTTTGATCACCGATATGGATCAACAGCTATTTGTAGAAAGATCTATGAGGGGGGGGTATGTTTTTCATGGGGATCGCGTCTTAGCAACGGGCAGAACTCTGTTGATCCAACTGGACAGAATTCTGTTGATGGTGTAAAGTCTAATGCTGTTTTTCTTGACATGAACTCATTGTATCCCTCTCTGATGTCTCACTATAGTTTACCATGTGGCAATTACAAATGGCTTGAAACCTTGTGACATCCTCGACATTCAAACTGTCACGGAAAATGGTCCCCAAGGATGGTTTTTTGAAATTGACGGACAAATACCATTGGAACTCCACGATACTGTAAAAGATTTTGTTTTTCCGCGCGTGAATAGACCTGTGACCAAGGAGTCATTGAGCCAATACAAGTCTTCAGCCCTGGAGGGGTTGAGGGGCTCTTTTCAGCTCGTGGCTGCTAGCCTTCGGCAGCCACGAGCCGAACCTGTGTTATCACAGTTCGGCTCGTTGTAGCATTTCCTGTGTTATCACAGGAAATGCTACAACTGTATACTGTTCGCTCTCGTCATGAACACATTTCCATAACCATAGTTCTACACAATCTGTTTCATCAGAGCAAGTGTATGAGAACCCTTGCTTTGAACTGCATCGTCTACATTATCTACCGAGTTGTTCGTGACTCAAGTTCTCTAATAGATCTCAATAAGCAAATATACCCCGGTGCTCCCAAATTTCTACTTTAATCGTAAAGTCAGGCGACAAATAATCTCTACGGGTACATTTTGCTAGATCTTAATCAGAATACACCCGAGGATCTACATTTTTTAAAAGTAAACGTCTCCTTCAAGCGGGCGGTAGCTTTTTTACACTTTTACTACCAATAATCGCAGGACATTTAAACTGTTTTCTCCAGATGGCTAAACCCTATAAATTGACTCCAATAAAACTTGTCCTCTCACCAGTGGAACACTTTGAAGACAATCTAAGCAAATTCATTAATGATGAAAATATTGCCGATGATAAAAAGCTGGTTTTACTTCAAGATCCACTGCGTTATGTGGACAAACATAGACCTTATCGTGAGAGACCCGCCACCGTCACATATCCCCATCCACCCAAACATGAAAAATCTTCTCAAGATTCTGCAGCAGCAACAGCACAATCAAAGGAGAAGGAATTGAATTCAATAGTGACATCAATTTGAAACCTATTGCCAGTAACCTATAGAGAACATAGTAAAAGAGTATTAACATATCTCATGTTGGAAAGTGATGATTATCAAGTTCAAGTCGATAGCACTAGGAAAAGAATTATAATTCAGGGAAAAAGTTATAATCTACTTGACTTAATTTGTGATATGGTTACAAATTGCAAAGGGCTTTTAACATTTGACAATAATCTGTACAACTTTCTAAATACATCAAACTTCCCCAAAAGTGTTATTGGCAATAAGCAAATTCTAAAGAAATGAAGAGAATATAGTAGAGGTGTCAGTCCTCTAACAGCGCCAACAACAACATTTAAAAAAGAAGAAAAAGAAGAAGATTTTAAATCAATCTTGGAAAATACTAGCACTCATAGTAGCAGCAGCAGCAGTAATGATTTGATAACACCAATGATGACGGCTAGACAAAAGCGAAGACGTATTGATATCAACTCACTGTCACAAGCACCACCCTCCAGTGTACAAAAGGGGAGTGGACATTACACTACGTGTTTGCGTTCAAAATGGAAGAAGTTTTAAAACATGTCTATGAATATATTGGTGAAGTGGGAAGTCTAAGTTCCCCCACAACGCTTTCTAAGGTTGCCTCTGACATAGGTGGCAGCACTTTAAAAAATGCAAAAGAGTATCAAGAAACTGAACCGAGTTACACTCTGCATTGGAATCGCAGGCTTCGTGGCAAACAATATCGACAAACTAAAGCCTTTTTCCCTCTGCATATAATACAAATAGATTTTTTAACTCTATATGAGATTCAAAGACGTCACAATACACCCTACAAATATATTCTAGTGGCAATCAGTGTCCTTAGTCGCTATGCACATGCCATTCCACTGCGATCAAAGAGAGTTGTTGAAGTTGCTCCGGCTTTAGAAAGTATTCTTGAACAAGCTTGCTATAGAAAAATTCAAACGGATCGGGGTTGCAAATTTGTTAATCCTCATGTGTAAAAGGTTCTATTAAAATATAATACAAAGCTATATCATAGTCACAGTCCGATAAAGGCTGCATTAGCTGAACACTTGATAAGAATGATTCGTCTATTAATTTTGAGATATTGCACGCTGAAAAATACTGCTGCTTTTATTCATGATTTAGATAAAATCATGCAAATATATAACCAACGACCACATCGATCACTGTCCAGTGTTAGCCCCCAGGAATTTCATTTCAGTGAAAATATATTTGATTCTTTTCTAAAGCAATATTCCAGTGAAAAAACAACAACAAAAAATATGAAGAAAAAATTCAATGTTGGCAATACTGTTCGAATTAATAGAACCACCAATACTTTTGAAAAGGGGAATTATTTATGGAGCACTGAAATTTTTAAAGTGTCCAAAATCCTAGACACTGAACCCACGACATATGGGCTGCGAGACAACAAAGGTGATGAGATCCTCGGCAGTTTTTCTGAATATGAACTACAAAAAGTTAGAAACAGTAGGAAATTTATCAAATTTAAAAGATGTTAAAGAGCCGTACTTGCAGAGGCAAGAAACAGTTGCTTGTTCGTTGGCTAGGATACAACTCTAATTTTAATTCTTGGGTTGCAGTTGAAGACATTAACAATACCCAATGATTTCTATTTGACATTCATGTCTAATGTCTCTGACCCTCTCTACAATGATTTGAATAAAACAAGTGATTTTTGGACGAAACTCTCTCCCACTATCAAATTCGACGGCGCGTATGAAGTGGCTCTTGTCGACTGTATTCTCAGAAATACATATGATATCCTGAGAAAAGATCACAAATATGATATAAAAATTAGACCCTATGATTGTCCGCCACCACCCAATAGCGAACAGCATCAAATTCAAATGATCAATTGGATGGATTATCCATAATTTGAGTTACCATACGAAGAATCACCTGTATGAATGATTTATGTCGTTCTATCAATAAAAGAGTTTCCGCTCGTAAAAAAGGAGCCTTTCATTTCTACTACTCAAAGAAAGAGGGCCAGATCTATATTAGTTTACCCATTTTCGATGAAAAGGTTATTCTCAATGATAATCTAAAAGATGTTCTTGGCTTTAAGCTCAATATAATCAATGGTAAAAGTGCTGGAAAGACTAATTTTATTTTTGCTGACTACCCGCCTGCCTTCTCCACGGACACTTGTATATTTCTATATGCTTCATTTGTTGAAACATTCAGAGTTGGCAATAGCAATGTCCCCCTCCTACGAGTTCTTGAACGAAAAACCAATCAAGAACATATTTATCATTACAATATAAAGCATCTTCAGTATATCCCCGTAAACACTTCCTCTTTGGAACTCTGCCAGTTAACACTAAAAACTGAATTAGGTGATCCCCTAGCAATATCAAAAGGTTTGGCTGTGATTACATGCCATTTTCGACCCATCGTTGTCGGTGTTCAAAGACAAGATGTTTAATAGAAAAGTGGTATTCATTTGCCCTTATATTGACTGCTATGTTAATAATCTTGGCCCAAGACAACTGGGCAATGGAATGGTCTATTACAAATGTCGTTCATCAATGTCTGGCTATGGTCTTGGCAGTTGGTTTGCTAAGCTGTTTCACTCTGCACTACGTCTGGCTAGAAAATATATTGTACCGGCTGTGACAGATTTTGCAATCCTCTAAACTATACGATTGGAGCTCTGGCAAGGATTTTAAAAAAAAATGCTTCGGAAAATCTTAGGTCCAGTGCGCAAACCCTTGGCAAACAATTGAAATCTCAACAAAATGGAAAAGATTTAAAAAGGTCGAGAAACAATGCACCACTCATCAATCTCTACTCAGGTCAGAAACGAAAGACATCACCCCTGTCAAAGAAAAGAAGGAAAAAGATGACACGTACAGTAAAGAGAAGAAGAAGCCCCAGGAAGAGAATTGTTAGATCGAAACTGGATTTCTTTTCATTGACTGAACAATGGTATATCTACCACATAAGGATTCCCAACCTTCAATCGCTTCATCTTTAAATCTATTCAATGCAGAAAATTTCGATGGGAGTGTAAAACATGGATACTATGAACAATTTTATCCACAACAACCCCTCTCCGATAATATCCACTTTCAAATTTATTCCAATGAAGACTACTTTATGGACATGTTTTCAAAATTTATAGATTTACAAGTGAAAGTCCGGAAATCCGACAATGGCATGTCAGTTCGTGCTGATGGAATATCGTACGAAAATTGTATATTACATAATTTATTTCGTCAAATCAGTTTCTACATAAATGGCACTTTGGTGAACACAAGCAACAATCTTTCGAATTATGCAAGCTGTATGCAGTTCATGTTGATGACACCCAAGTCATACAAGTAATTGAGAGGCATCTCCAATGGTTATGAATATATTACTGATACTATTAGTACAGATGCACTTAAAAATGCCACAACTAGTGAATTACATCTAGTTGGAAAAACATATCATGAAATATTTAATATAGCCCAATTAGACCCCGGCGCCACGCCGATGAGGGAACACCTGTTGCGGCGGGGCAAAAAACACCACGCCGCGCCACGCCGCTGGGAAGATGTCGGCGGCGCGCCGCCGGCGCGATCAATGTTGACCGCAAACACTAATGTTTTCATCAGTCTTTCTCAAATCACAGCTTCAATTTACAACAGATTCGAGCCTATTCATGAGTTCAAAAATTCACAAGTCGCTGGGTGGAAACTGGTCTTCTTCGTTATTCATCAAGAGAAGTAGAAATCTGGTAGAAACGAAATGGCTGTGGCGTTTCAGAACCCTTGCATAATACGAGTAGTTGAAGTATCTATTAGCTATGTATTCTTAACATAAATAATTATAAAAATTAGTAGCTTTTTTCATCGAGCATTACTGCATATAAAACTTCAAATACCGTATCACAAAATTCGTCAGTTATCTGGGTAAAAACTTTGCATATAACTTTGAACTTAGAAGCTTAATTTTTTCATAATGCCCTTTGCCTATATCTGTTTTGTCACATTTAAAACAGTTGAAATGGGCGACTTTGATATTGATTGTTTTTTTTTTTGCTCTTTTGGATTCCTAAGAAGCCTTCTTGTATTAAAAACTGGTTTTTAATTACAATTTAAAAAAAATGCATTTTAAAGTTTTTTTTGGCTTCTTTATAGAATATATGTCATGTAGGCTAAGGCTGAACTGCTGCTTTTTTATCGCTTTTGGCGGCTCTTTTGGATATTATTCATTTTTTCTTTTGGGGATTCATTCCAAATTATAAACTGATAAATACTTAATATCAGTCAAATTATAAACTGCATCCAAAAGGAGTAAATTTATCAAATTGAAAAATACATGATGAACACTTCACATGAGAACACTTCAATTACAATGACACAAAAAACACTTAATAGTTTATTGGCTATGAAGAAAAATGTGCCAGCTATTTTCTTAGGTAAAAAATTAAAAGCTCATCCGTCTTAAGTGTAATTAAATGAAATAATATGCAGACTGAAGTGGCTCCAGGAAGATGTTGAAATGTCATCCTAGTTCGTCACTTTTAATCCAAGCAAAATGTTAGGACACTTAGTATCAGTTATTGAGTTTAAGCTTTGATTTCCAAATGCTCACAAGAATTACCAAATTTAAGAAAGTCGCAACAATAAGTCACCTGTGGTCAAAATAGTTAAACTCCTCTTTGATCCCCACCAAGGCTCAAAGCTTCTGCTATGGTCATTTCCATGGAAATCTCCAAAGAGTTTCTTTTTAAATAGCTTTCAAGCGTAGTTAGGGGTATTTAGACTTTTTTGCTTTTCTTCAAAGGTTTGAAAAAAGTGTTATAATATTCCAAATGTTACATTTGTGCATATTTTTGGTAGTCATTTGTGGGGTGATCGAATTTTCTAAACCACTGTAGATACGTAAGAACGTTGCAACATCTAGTACCCTGAGGTCATAAGACTGTCAAAGACTCCTCCTTGAACCTCCCAAATTGAAAGCTTTTATTATGACCTGGCCTTTTAATGTAACTTGGGCACTGGACCAAGGGCACCATTGTTACTCGAGCGCAACGTTAGGTGGGGATGTCGATATCGCTTTCGTCACACCAATTCGTTTTAGTGTGAATCTGCCTGGTACATATGAATGAATGTTTTCAAAGTAAACCCGTTTCATCAATAGGAAAAAAACCGGATTGGACGCATATGTCCCTTTCCCTTTGGACGATAAAACCATGCAAGTGCTGTATCAAGTATAACTCACGAAAATCTTGTTAATTTTGTCAACTTTTCAACTTTTTGGCATCCCTGCTTTCAATGAAAAAAAATCAAGGTACTATCACTTAAATGTAATAACTCCCTATGCCCCCCTTCTGGATACCATCTTGATAGGATACCGTCTCTGCTTTAAATAAAAAAAAAATAATTAACTTATTGGCACCCCTGCTTTAAAAAAAATCGAGGTATTATCATTTAAATATGATAGCTCAATACCCCCCCCCCTCTGGATACCACCTTGATAGGATGCCGTCTCTGCTTTAAATTTAAAAAAAAAAATGAACTTTTTGGGATCCCTGCTTTCAAAAAATAATATTTCGAGCTATTATCATTTAAATATAGTACCTCCCTACCCCCCCCCCCCTCTGGATACCATCTTGATAGGATACCGTCTCAGCTTTCATTAGAAAAATAATTTACTGAATAATCAACAAGGTCACTATATGGTTCAAACAAACACGCAAAATAACGTTAAACAGCTTAGTGTTCCTTGAAAAAAAATTGAGGGTATGAGTAAAGGGGTACAAAGACAACAACAAAATTATCGAAATTATTCAGATATACCTCAAATTATTGGAAAACTGAGTGATATATTCGCCATGGCATTCCATAAGATCCAAAGAATCGAATCAAAAGGGGGCACACACAAAAGCAAAATAAGGCCAGTAGCCTATGAGAAATCGCAAAATACCCAAGACAATGAACAAGTCCTAATGGGGGGCCCTGGGTCTATCAAAATATTTCAATGGTTTCCCAGAGAATTTGATATAATTTTCTTCTGTCTCCACTTTAAATGAAAAAAATAATTATCTTTTTGGCATCCTTGCTTTCAATAAAAAAAATAAGGTATTATCATTTTAAAATGATAGCCCCCTATCCCCCTCCCCTATAGGCAATAATTTACAGTTTATTTATGAATCATATTTTTAGGGTAACTTCCGGTTCAATCTTTAATTCCCCAACCTTGTACATAGCTTAGTCTATAGCTAAATTTTGTCTTAACCGAAGGCTGTTTTTTTTGGGGGGGGGGCAAAAATTTTCCAGAAAGAAGATTGTATTTTCTATCAGGTGTTCAATAATTGAGTATTAAACATTAAGAAAATCTTATCTAAAAACAGCAAAAAAAATCTGCAAACTTACAATTCAGCTGTAAAAACAATCTGTCGGCTGTCAATTTCAAAATCCAACAAAAGCCCGAAGCTGTATAGTAGTGAATGCGTTCTATAATTCTATTTAACTTGAAAATAAAATTCTTGACTACAAATGATGTAAGAAATAGCGTTTGGGAAACTGCATTTGATGTCTCACTATAGTTTACCATGTGGCAATTACAAATGGCTTGAAACCTTGTGACATCCTCGACATTCAAACTGTCACGGAAAATGGTCCCCAAGGATGGTTTTTTGAAATTGACGGACAAATACCATTGGAACTCCACGATACTGTAAAAGATTTTGTTTTTCCGCGCGTGAATAGACCTGTGACCAAGGAGTCATTGAGCCAATTCAATCGGTCTTTGGTCGAGGACATGGGCATGCATTGAACCCCCTCCGAGCAGAAACTAATTGCAGATTTGGACCCGAAACAGAATATTGTTGTTCACCACGTCCTATTGCGGTGGATGGTGACCATTGGTTTCAGGGTCACAAAAATACACAGGGCCCTGCAATTTGATCTGAAGCCCTACTTGAAAACTTTTAGTGACACCTTTGTCAGTAAAAGCTCACAGGCAAAAAGTAAAGTTCAAAAAGAAATGTATAAACTTATTTTAAATTCAGCTTTTGGAAAAATGTGTGAAAGCTTACGAAACAGATCACGTTGTGACGTCGTAACTTGCCCCAAAGAATGTGCACGAATTGTCGCTAACCTTACAATATTCACGAGCATAAACCCGAATATGGTTCTGCTACACAGAAAAAGAGAAATGTTGTTCTGAATAAGAATATCGCTGGGGGGAGTTCATTACTGGAAATTTCCAAGAAACTCATGTTGTCGGTGTTTTACAATGTGTGCAAGAAGCAATGGCCAAGGGAGGGGGAGGTTCAAGTTTACTATGGGGACACAGATTCTCTGTTGTTAAAAGTTAAAACCAGTGATTTATTGGATGATTTGGAAAATGGTGTAAACATTGGCCCGCGGATGGATTACATGAATCGGAATGAGAGCATCTACCCCAAGTTGGTGAAACGCCAGGACCCCAATCAAAAATTAATGTTAAAGTCAGAGACGGGGAGTGATTTAATATCCAATGGGGTGTTCCCCGGTCCCAAAGTTTACTGTGTGGAAACACACTGCAAAGATGTAAAACAGGCGTGTAAAGGGGTGCCTACATACTTTGTAAAAAATAATTTCGACATGAGTGTCTACAGAAAATGGGTTGACAGTTGTCTAGTGCCAAGAGCAAAAGTGCTGGCATTTCGCTCTCTACAATACAGGAACTATACTGCTAGAGTGGGAAAAATGTCATGTCTTGCATATCCGACAAGGTTTATGTGCTCGAGAATGGTGTAAGAGTACTCCCCCATGGCCACTTTCGAATTTCAGATCGAGTTCAATGTGTGGACTATCGAAACCAACTCGGTCTGGATAAATTAACTTAAATTCAAAAAAGAAGTACTTGGTGGGTGGGGGACAACAATTTCTCAATTAATATCTTCATTTCATTACTATCGTCATCGTCATCATTTAAATTTTTTGGCTTCTATTGTATACAGAGTTTCCGCCATACGGGCTGCCCTTTTCGGCTCGCGGCCGCCAGCCTTCCGCCCCGGGAGGATGGGGAGTCCCGTCCGCGGCCGTTTTTCAGCCCTGGAGGGGTTGAGGGGCTCTTTTCAGCTTGTGGCTGCCAGCCTTCGGCAGCCACGAGCCGAACCTGTGTTATCACAGTTCGGCTCGTTGTAGCATTTCCTGTGTTATCACAGGAAATGCTACAACTGTATACTGTTCGCTCTCGTCATGAACACATTTCCATAACCATAGTTCCACAAAATCTGTTTCATCAGAGCAAGTGTATGAGAACCCTTGCTTTGAACTGCATCGTCTATATTATCTACCGAGTTGTTCGTGACTCAAGTTCTCTAATAGATCTCAATAAGCAAATATACCCCGGTGCTCCCAAATTTCTACTTTAATCGTAAAGCCAGGCGACAAATAATCTCTACGGGTACATTTTGCTAGATCTTAATCAGAATACACCCGAGGATCTACGTGTAGTCACATATATTTTCGACAAAGAAATTACTGTAGATCTTCTAGTGGACAGCAGAAAGGGCTATTAGTTGCCATCATGACATTGAAGAAACTACAAGAAAATAGACACTTATTTTCCGTTCTAGGCACTCCAAAACCCCCACTCAGGAAGGCCATACTCAAACATTGTGTTGACAAAGAATTTATTAATCTAACATCTGAACTTTGTTTAAATTCAACTGAGGGCAATGTACACTTGCCAGAAGGTGTTAGACAACAGACAAAGCAACATTGTTCCACTGTACGTGCCTTGGCTTGCAAAAACAAGGGAACATTTTTTAAAAGTAAACGTCTCCTTCAAGCGGGCGGTAGCTTTTTTACACTTTTACTACCAATAATCGCAGGACATTTAAACTGTTTTCTCCAGATGGCTAAACCCTATAAATTGACTCCAATAAAACTTGTCCTCTCACCGGTTGAACACTTTGAAGACAATCTTACTAAATTCATTAATAATGAAAATATTGCCGATGATAAAAAGCTGGTTTTACTTCAAGATCCACTGCGTTATGTGGACAAACATAGACCTTATCGTGAGAGACCCGCCACCGTCACATATCCCCATCCACCCAAACATGAAAAATCTTCTCAAGATTCTGCAGCAGCAACAGCACAATCAAAGGAGAAGGAATTGAATTCAATAGTGACATCAATTTGAAACCTATTGCCAGTAACCTATAGAGAACATAGTAAAAGAGTATTAACATATCTCATGTTGGAAAGTGATGATTATCAAGTTCAAGTCGATAGCACTAGGAAAAGAATTATAATTCAGGGAAAAAGTTATAATCTACTTGACTTAATTTGTGATATGGTTACAAATTGCAAAGGGCTTTTAACATTTGACAATAATCTGTACAACTTTCTAAATACATCAAACTTCCCCAAAAGTGTTATTGGCAATAAGCAAATTCTAAAGAAATGAAGAGAATATAGTAAAGGTGTCAGTCCTCTAACAGCGCCAACAACAACATTTAAAAAAGAAGAAAAGGAAGAAGATTTTAAATCAATCTTGGAAAATACTAGCACTCATAGTAGCAGCAGCAGCAGTAATGATTTGATAACACCAATGATGACGGCTAGACAAAAGCGAAGACGTATTGATATCAACTCACTGTCACAAGCACCACCCTCCAGTGTACAAAAGGGGAGTGGACATTACACTACGTGTTTGCGTTCAAAATGGAAGAAGTTTTTAAAACATGTCTATGAATATATTGGTGAAGTGGGAAGTCTAAGTTCCCCCACAACGCTTTCTAAGGTTGCCTCTGACATAGGTGGCAGCACTTTAAAAAATGCAAAAGAGTATCAAGAAACTGAACCGAGTTACACTCTGCATTGGAATCGCAGGCTTCGTGGCAAACAATATCGACAAACTAAAGCCTTTTTCCCTCTGCATATAATACAAATAGATTTTTTAACTCTATATGAGATTCAAAGACGTCACAATACACCCTACAAATATATTCTAGTGGCAATCAGTGTCCTTAGTCGCTATGCACATGCCATTCCACTGCGATCAAAGAGAGTTGTTGAAGTTGCTCCGGCTTTAGAAAGTATTCTTGAACAAGCTTGCTATAGAAAAATTCAAACGGATCGGGGTAGCAAATTTGTTAATCCTCATGTGCAAAAGGTTCTATTAAAATATAATACAAAGCTATATCAGTCCGATACAGGCTGCATTAGCTGAACACTTGATAAGAACGATTCGTCTATTAATTTTGAGATATTGCACGCTGAAAAATACTGCTGCTTTTATTCATGATTTAGATAAAATCATGCAAATATATAACCAACGGCCACATCGATCACTGTCCAGTGTTAGCCCCCAGGAATTTCATTTCAGTGAAAATATATTTGATGCTTTTCTAAAGCAATATTCCAGTGAAAAAACAACAACAAAAAATATGAAGAAAAAATTCAATGTTGGCAATACTGTTCGAATTAATAGAACCACCAATACTTTTGAAAAGGGGAATTATTTATGGAGCACTGAAATCTTTAAAGTGTCCAAAATCCTAGACACTGAACCCACGACATATGGGCTGCGAGACAACAAAGGTGATGAGATCCTCGGCAGTTTTTCTGAATATGAACTACAAAAAGTTAGAAACAGTAGGAAATTTATCAAATTTAAAAGATGTTAAAGAGCCGTACTTGCAGAGGCAAGAAACAGTTGCTTGTTCGTTGGCTAGGATACAACTCTGATTTTAATTCTTGGGTTGCAGTTGAAGACATTAACAATACCCAATGATTTCTATTTGACATTCATGTCTAATGTCTCTGACCCTCTCTACAATGATTTGAATAAAACAAGTGATTTTTGGACGAAACTCTCTCCCACTATCAAATTCGACGGCGCGTATGAAGTGGCTCTTGTCGACTGTATTCTCAGAAATACATATGATATCCTGAGAAAAGATCACAAATATGATATAAAAATTAGACCCTATGATTGTCCGCCACCACCCAATAGCGAACAGTATCAAATTCAAATGATCAATTGGATGGATTATCCATATGTTGAGTTACCATACGAAGAACTCACCTGTATGAATGATTTATGTCGTTCTATCAATAAAAGAGTTTCCGCTCGTAAAAAAGGAGCCTATCATTTCAACTACTCAAAGAAAGAGGGCCAGATCTACATTAGTTTACCCATTTTCGATGAAAAGGTTATTGTCAATGATAATCTAAAAGATGTTCTTGTCTTTAAGCTCAATATAATCAATGGTAAAAGTGCTGGAAACACTAATTTTATTTTTGCTGACTACCCGCCTGCCTTCTCCACGGACACTTGTATATTTCTATATGCTTCATTTGTTGAAACATTCAGAGTTGGCAATAGCAATGTCCCCCTCCTACGAGTTCTTGAACGAAAAACCAATCAAGAACATATTCATCATTACAATATAAAGCATCTTCAGTATATCCCCGTAAACACTTCCTCTTTGGAACTCTGCCAGTTAACACTAAAAACTGAATTAGGTGATCCCCTAGCAATATCAAAAGGTTTGGCTGTGATTACATGCCATTTTCGACCCATCGTTGTCGGTGTTCAAAGACAAGATGTTTAATAGAAAAGTGGTATTCATTTGCCCTTATATTGACTGCTATGTTAATAATCTTGGCATAAGACAACTGGGCAATGGAATTGTCTATTACAAATGTCGTTCATCAATGTCTGGCTATGGTCTTGGCAGTTGGTTTGCTAAGCTGTTTCACTCTGCACTACGTCTGGCTAGAAAATATATTGTACCGGCTGTGACAGATTTTGCAATCCTCTAAACTATACGATTGGAGCTCTGGCAAGGATTTAAAAAAAAATGCTTCGGAAAATCTTAGGTCCAGTGCGCGAACCCTTGGCAAACAATTGAAATCTCAACAAAATGGAAAAGGTTTAAAAAGGTCGAGAAACAATGCACCACTCATCAATCTCTACTCAGGTCAGAAACGAAAGACATCACCCCTGTCAAAGAAAAGAAGGAAAAAGATGACACGTACAGTAAAGAGAAGAAGAAGCCCCGGGAAGAGAATTGTTAGATCGAAACTGGATTTCTTTTCATTGACTGAACAATGGTATATCTACCACATAAGGATTCCCAACCTTCAATCGCTTCATCTTTAAATCTATTCAATGCAGAAAATTTCGATGGGAGTGTAAAACATGGATACTATGAACAATTTTATCCACAACAACCCCTCTCCGATAATATCCACTTTCAAATTTATTCCAATGAAGACTACTTTATGGACATGTTTTCAACATTTATAGATTTACAAGTGAAAGTCCGGAAATCCGACAATGGCATGTCAGTTCGTGCTGATGGAATATCGTACGAAAATTGTATATTACATAATTTATTTTGTCAAATCAGTTTCTACATAAATGGCACTTTGGTGAACACAAGCAACAATCTTTCGAATTATACAAGCTGTATGCAGTTCATGTTGATGACACCCAAGTCATACAAGTAATTGAGAGGCATCTCCCATGGTTATGAATATATTACTGATACTATTAGTACAGATGCACTTAAAAATGCCACAACTAGTGAATTACATCTAGTTGGAAAAACATATCATGAAATATTTAATATAGCCCAATTAGACCCCGGCGCCACGCCGATGAGGGAACACCGGTGGCGGCGGGGCAAAAGGAGTAGTTTTTGCTCCAAAAGGAGTAGTTGAAGTATCTATTAGCTATGTATTCTTAACATAAATAATTATAAAAATTAGTAGCTTTTTTCATCGAGCATTACTGCATATAAAACTTCAAATACCGTATCACAAAATTCGTCAGTTATCTGGGTAAAAACTTTGCATATAACTTTGAACTTAGAAGCTTGATTTTTTCATAATGCCCTTTGCCTATATCTGTTTTGTCACATTTAAAACAGTTGAAATGGGCGACTTTGATATTGATTGTTTTTTTTTTTGCTCTTTTGGATTCCTAAGAAGCCTTCTTGTATTAAAAACTGGTTTTTAATTACAATTTAAAAAAAAATGCATTTTAAAGTTTTTTTTGGCTTCTTTATAGAATATATGTCATGTAGGCTAAGGCTGAACTGCTGCTTTTTTATCGCTTTTGGCTGCTCTTTTGGATATTATTCATTTTTTCTTTTGGGGATTCATTCCAAATTATAAACTGATAAATACTTAATATCAGTCAAATTATAAACTGTATCAAAAAGGAGTCAATTGGAAATCTCCAAAGAAGCCATGGAAATCTCCAAAGAGTTTCTTTTTAAAATAGCTTTCAAGCGTAGTTAGGGGTATTTAGACTTTTTTGCTTTTCTTCAAAGCTTTGAAAAAAGTGTTATAATATTCCAAATGTTACATTTGTGCATATTTTTGGTAATCATTTGTGGGGTGATCGAATTTTCTAAACCACTGTAGATACGTAAGAACGTTGCAACATCTAGTACCCTGAGGTCATAAGACTGTCAAAGACTCCTCCTTGAACCTCCCAAATTGAAAGCTTCTATTATGACCTGGCCTTTTAATGTAACTTGGGCACTGGACCAAGGGCACCATTGTTACTCGAGCGCAACGTTAGATGGGGATGTCGATATCGCTTTCGTCACACCAATTCGTTTTAGTGTGAATCTGCCTGGTACATATGAATGAATGTTTTCAAAGTAAACCCGTTTCATCAATAGGAAAAAAACCGGATTGGACGCATATGTCCCTTTCCCTTTGGACGATAAAACCATGCAAGTGCTGTATCAAGTATAACTCACGAAAATCTTGTTAATTTTGTCAACTTTTCAACTTTTTGGCATCCCTGCTTTCAATGAAAAAAAAATCAAGGTACTATCACTTAAATATAATAACTCCCTATGCCCCCCTTCTGGATACCATCTTGATAGGATACCGTCTCTGCTTTAAATAAAAAAAAAAAATAATTAACTTATTGGCACCCCTGCTTTAAAAAAAATCGAGGTATTATCATTTAAATATGATAGCTCAATACCCCCCCCCCTCTGGATACCACCTTGATAGGATGCCGTCTCTGCTTTAAATTTAAAAAAAAAATGAACTTTTTGGGATCCCTGCTTTCAAAAAATAATATTTCGAGCTATTATCATTTAAATATAATACCTCCCTACCCCCCCCCCCCTCTGGATACCACCTTGATAGGATACCGTCTCAGCTTTCATTAGAAAAATAATTTACTGAATAATCAACAAGGTCACTATATGGTTCAAACAAACACGCAAAATAACGTTAAACAGCTTAGTGTTCCTTGAAAAAAAATTGAGGGTATGAGTAAAGGGGTACAAAGACAACAACAAAATTATCGAAATTATTCAGATATACCTCAAATTATTGGAAAACTGAGTGATATATTCGCCATGGCATTCAATAAGATCCAAAGAATCGAATCAAAAGGGGGCACACTCAAAAGCAAAATAAGGCCAGTAGCCTATGAGAAATCGCAAAATACCCAAGACAATGAACAAGTCCTAATGGGGGGCCCTGGGTCTATCAAAATATTTCAATGGTTTCCCAGAGAATTTTATATAATTTTCTTCTGTCTCCACTTTAAATGAAAAAAATAATTATCTTTTTGGCATCCTTGCTTTCAATAAAAAAAATAAGGTATTATCATTTAAAAATGATAGCCCCCTATCCCCCTCCCCTATAGGCAATAATTTACAATTTATTTATGAATCATATTTTTAGGGTAACTTCCGGTTCAATCTTTAATTCCCCAACCTTGTACATAGCTTAGTCTATAGCTAAATTTTGTCTTAACCGAAGGCTGTTTTTTTTTTTGGGGGGGGGGCAAAAATTTTCCAGAAAGAAGATTGTATTTTCTATCAGGTGTTCAATAATTGAGTATTAAACATTAAGAAAATCTTATCTAAAAACAGCAAAAAAAATCTGCAAACTTACAATTCAGCTGTAAAAACAATCTGTCGGCTGTCAATTTCAAAATCCAACAAAAGCCCGAAGCTGTATAGTAGTGAATGCGTTCTATAATTCTATTTAACTTGAAAATAAAATTCTTGACTACAAATGATGTAAGAAATAGCGTTTGGGAAACTGCATTTGATGTCTCACTATAGTTTACCATGTGGCAATTACAAATGGCTTGAAACCTTGTGACATCCTCGACATTCAAACTGTCACGGAAAATGGTCCCCAAGGATGGTTTTTTGAAATTGACGGACAAATACCATTGGAACTCCACGATACTGTAAAAGATTTTGTTTTTCCGCGCGTGAATAGACCTGTGACCAAGGAGTCATTGAGCCAATACAATCGGTCTTTGGTCGAGGACATGGGTATGCATTGAACCCCCTCCGAGCAGAAACTAATTGCAGATTTGGACCCGAAACAGAATATTGTTGTTCACCACGTCCTATTGCGGTGGATGGTGACCATTGGTTTCAGGGTCACAAAAATACACAGGGCCCTGCAATTTGATCTGAAGCCCTACTTGAAAACTTTTAGTGACACCTTTGTCAGTAAAAGCTCACAGGCAAAAAGTAAAGTTCAAAAAGAAATGTATAAACTTATTTTAAATTCAGCTTTTGGAAAAATGTGTGAAAGCTTACGAAACAGATCACGTTGTGACGTCGTAACTTGCCCCAAAGAATGTGCACGAATTGTCGCTAACCTTACAATATTCACGAGCATAAACCCGAATATGGTTCTGCTACACAGAAAAAGAGAAATGTTGTTCTGAATAAGAATATCGCTGGGGGGAGTTCATTACTGGAAATTTCCAAGAAACTCATATTGTCGGTGTTTTACAATGTGTGCAAGAAGCAATGGCCAAGGGAGGGGGAGGTTCAAGTTTACTATGGGGACACAGATTCTCTGTTGTTAAAAGTTAAAACCAGTGATTTATTGGATGATTTGGAAAATGGTGTAAACATTGGCCCGCGGATGGATTACATGAATCGGAATGAGAGCATCTACCCCAAGTTGGTGAAACGCCAGGACCCCAATCAACAATTAATGTTAAAGTCAGAGACGGGGAGTGATTTAATATCCAATGGGGTGTTCCCCGGTCCCAAAGTTTACTGTGTGGAAACACACTGCAAAGATGTAAAACAGGCGTGTAAAGGGGTGCCTACATACTTTGTAAAAAATAATTTCGACATGAGTGTCTACAGAAAATGGGTTGACAGTTGTCTAGTGCCAAGAGCAAAAGTGCTGGCATTTCGCTCTCTACAATACAGGAACTATACTGCTAGAGTGGGAAAAATGTCATGTCTTGCATATCCGACAAGGTTTATGTGCTCGAGAATGGTGTAAGAGTACTCCCCCATGGCCACTTTCGAATTTCAGATCGAGTTCAATGTGTGGACTATCGAAACCAACTCGGTCTGGATAAATTAACTTAAATTCAAAAAAGTAGTACTTGGTGGGTGGGGGACAACAATTTCTCAATTAATATCTTCATTTCATTACTATCGTCATCGTCATCATTTAAATTTTTTGGCTTCTATTGTATACAGAGTTTCCGCCATACGGGCTACCCTTTTCGGCTCGCGGCCGCCAGCCTTCCGCCCCGGGAGG
Source organism: Artemia sinica (assembly GCA_027921565.1). Taxonomy (NCBI): domain Eukaryota; kingdom Metazoa; phylum Arthropoda; class Branchiopoda; order Anostraca; family Artemiidae; genus Artemia; species Artemia sinica. Next base: position 51,868,213 of record CM051262.1, on the reverse strand, counting down.
ATGGGGAGTCCCGTCCGCGGCCGGTTTTCAGCCCTGGAGGGGTTGAGGGGCTCTTTTCAGCTCGTGGCTGCCAGCCTTCGGCAGCCACGAGCCGAACCTGTGTTATCACAGTTCGGCTCGTTGTAGCATTTCCTGTGTTATCACAGGAAATGCTACAACTGTATACTGTTCGCTCTCGTCATGAACACATTTCCATAACCATAGTTCCACAAAATCTCTTTCATCAGAGCAAGTGTATGAGAACCCTTGCTTTGAACTGCATCGTCTATATTATCTACCGAGTTGTTCGTGACTCAAGTTCTCTAATAGATCTCAATAAGCAAATATACCCCGGTGCTCCCAAATTTCTACTTTAATCGTAAAGCCAGGCGACAAATAATCTCTACGGGTACATTTTGCTAGATCTTAATCAGAATACACCCGAGGATCTACGTGTAGTCACATATATTTTCGACAAAGAAATTACTGTAGATCTTCTAGTGGACAGTAGAAAGGGCTATTAGTTGCCATCATGACATTGAAGAAACTACAAGAAAATAGACACTTATTTTCCGTTCTAGGCACTCCAAAACCCCCACTCAGGAAGGCCATACTCAAACATTGTGTTGACAAAGAATTTATTAATCTAATATCTGAACTTTGTTTAAATTTAACTGAGGGCAATGTACACTTGCCAGAAGGTGTTAGACAACAGACAAAGCAACATTGTTCCACTGTACGTGCCTTGGCTTGCAAAAACAAGGGAACATTTTTTAAAAGTAAACGTCTCCTTCAAGCGGGCGGTAGCTTTTTTACACTTTTACTACCAATAATCGCAGGACATTTAAACTGTTTTCTCCAGATGGCTAAACCCTATAAATTGACTCCAATAAAACTTGTCCTCTCACCAGTTGAACACTTTGAAGACAATCTTACTAAATTCATTAATAATGAAAATATTGCCGATGATAAAAAGCTGGTTTTACTTCAAGATCCACTGCGTTATGTGGACAAACATAGACCTTATCGTGAGAGACCCGCCACCGTCACATATCCCCATCCACCCAAACATGAAAAATCTTCTCAAGATTCTGCAGCAGCAACAGCACAATCAAAGGAGAAGGAATTGAATTCAATAGTGACATCAATTTGAAACCTATTGCCAGTAACCTATAGAGAACATAGTAAAAGAGTATTAACATATCTCATGTTGGAAAGTGATTATCAAGTTCAAGTCGATAGCACTAGGAAAAGAATTATAATTCAGGGAAAAAGTTATAATCTACTTGACTTAATTTGTGATATGGTTACAAATTGCAGGGGCTTTTAACATTTCACAATAATCTGTACAACTTTCTAAATACATCAAACTTCCCCAAAAGTGTTATTGGCAATAAGCAAATTCTAAAGAAATGAAGAGAATATAGTAAAGGTGTCAGTCCTCTAACAGCGCCAACAACAACATTTAAAAAAGAAGAAAAAGAAGAAGATTTTAAATCAATCTTGGAAAATACTAGCACTCATAGTAGCAGCAGCAGTAATGATTTGATAACACCAATGATGACGGCTAGACAAAAGCGAAGACGTATTGATATCAACTCACTGTCACAAGCACCACCCTCCAGTGTACAAAAGGGGAGTGGACATTACACTACGTGTTTGCGTTCAAAATGGAAGAAGTTTTAAAACATGTCTATGAATATATTGGTGAAGTGGGAAGTCTAAGTTCCCCCACAACGCTTTCTAAAGTTGCCTCTGACATAGGTGGCAGCACTTTAAAAAATGCAAAAGAGTATTAAGAAACTGAACCGAGTTACACTCTGCATTGGAATCGCAGGCTTCGTGGCAAACAATATCGACAAACTAAAGCCTTTTTCCCTCTGCATATAATACCAATAGATTTTTTAACTCTATATGAGATTCAAAGACGTCACAATACACCCTACAAATATATTCTAGTGGCAATCAGTGTCCTTAGTCGCTATGCACATGCCATTCCACTGCGATCAAAGAGAGTTGTTGAAGTTGCTCCGGCTTTAGAAAGTATTCTTGAACAAGCTTGCTATAGAAAAATTCAAACGGATCGGGGTAGCAAATTTGTTAATCCTCATGTGCAAAAGGTTCTATTAAAATATAATACAAAGCTATATCATCGTCACAGTCCGATACAGGCTGCATTAGCTGAACACTTGATAAGAACGATTCGTCTATTAATTTTGAGATATTGCACGCTGAAAAATACTGCTGCTTTTATTCATGATTTAGATAAAATCATGCAAATATATAACCAACGGCCACATCGATCACTGTCCAGTGTTAGCCCCCAGGAATTTCATTTCAGTGAAAATATATTTGATGCTTTTCTAAAGCAATATTCCAGTGAAAAAACAACAACAAAAAATATGAAGAAAAAATTCAATGTTGGCAATACTGTTCGAATTAATAGAACCACCAATACTTTTGAAAAGGGGAATTATTTATGGAGCACTGAAATTTTTAAAGTGTCCAAAATCCTAGACACTGAACCCACGACATATGGGCTGCGAGACAACAAAGGTGATGAGATCCTCGGCAGTTTTTCTGAATATGAACTACAAAAAGTTAGAAACAGTAGGAAATTTATCAAATTTAAAAGATGTTAAAGAGCCGTACTTGCAGAGGCAAGAAACAGTTGCTTGTTCGTTGGCTAGGATACAACTCTGATTTTAATTCTTGGGTTGCAGTTGAAGACATTAACAATACCCAATGATTTCTATTTGACATTCATGTCTAATGTCTCTGACCCTCTCTACAATGATTTGAATAAAACAAGTGATTTTTGGACGAAACTCTCTCCCACTATCAAATTCGACGGCGCGTATGAAGTGGCTCTTGTCGACTTTATTCTCAGAAATACATATGATATCCTGAGAAAAGATCACAAATATGATATAAAAATTAGACCCTATGATTGTCCGCCACCACCCAATAGCGAACAGCATCAAATTCAAATGATCAATTGGATGGATTATCCATATGTTGAGTTACCATACGAAGAACTCACCTGTATGAATTATTTATGTCGTTCTATCAATAAAAGAGTTTCCGCTCGTAAAAAAGGAGCCTATCATTTCAACTACTCAAAGAAAGAGGGCCAGATCTACATTAGTTTACCCATTTTCGATGAAAAGGTTATTGTCAATGATAATCTAAAAGATGTTCTTGGCTTTAAGCTCAATATAATCAATGGTAAAAGTGCTGGAAACACTAATTTTATTTTTGCTGACTACCCGCCTGCCTTCTCCACGGACACTTGTATATTTCTATATGCTTCATTTGTTGAAACATTCAGAGTTGGCAATAGCAATGTCCCCCTCCTACGAGTTCTTGAACGAAAAACCAATCAAGAACATATTCATCATTACAATATAAAGCATCTTCAGTATATCCCCGTAAACACTTCCTCTTTGGAACTCTGCCAGTTAACACTAAAAACTGAATTAGGTGATCCCCTAGCAATATCAAAAGGTTTGGCTGTGATTACATGCCATTTTCGACCCATCGTTGTCGGTGTTCAAAGACAAGATGTTTAATAGAAAAGTGGTATTCATTTGCCCTTATATTGACTGCTATGTTAATAATCTTGGCACAAGACAACTGGGCAATGGAATTGTCTATTACAAATGTCGTTCATCAATGTCTGGCTATGGTCTTGGCAGTTGGTTTGCTAAGCTGTTTCACTCTGCACTACGTCTGGCTAGAAAATATATTGTACCGGCTGTGACAGATTTTGCAATCCTCTAAACTATACGATTGGAGCTCTGGCAAGGATTTAAAAAAAAATGCTTCGGAAAATCTTAGGTCCAGTGCGCGAACCCTTGGCAAACAATTGAAATCTCAACAAAATGGAAAAGGTTTAAAAAGGTCGAGAAACAATGCACCACTCATCAATCTCTACTCAGGTCAGAAACGAAAGACATCACCCCTGTCAAAGAAAAGAAGGAAAAAGATGACACGTACAGTAAAGAGAAGAAGAAGCCCCGGGAAGAGAATTGTTAGATCGAAACTGGATTTCTTTTCATTGACTGAACAATGGTATATCTACCACATAAGGATTCCCAACCTTCAATCGCTTCATCTTTAAATCTATTCAATGCAGAAAATTTCGATGGGAGTGTAAAACATGGATACTATGAACAATTTTATCCACAACAACCCCTCTCCGATAATATCCACTTTCAAATTTATTCCAATGAAGACTACTTTATGGACATGTTTTCAACATTTATAGATTTACAAGTGAAAGTCCAGAAATCCGACAATGGCATGTCAGTTCGTGCTGATGGAATATCGTACGAAAATTGTATATTACATAATTTATTTTGTCAAATCAGTTTCTACATAAATGGCACTTTGGTGAACACAAGCAACAATCTTTCGAATTATACAAGCTGTATGCAGTTCATGTTGATGACACCCAAGTCATACAAGTAATTGAGAGGCATCTCCCATGGTTATGAATATATTACTGATACTATTAGTACAGATGCACTTAAAAATGCCACAACTAGTGAATTACATCTAGTTGGAAAAAACATATCATGAAATATTTAATATAGCCCAATTAGACCCCGGCACCACGCCGATAAGGGAACACAGGTGGCGGCGGGGCAAAAGGAGTAGTTTTTGCTCCAAAAGGAGTAGTTGAAGTATCTATTAGCTATGTATTCTTAACATAAATAATTATAAAAATTAGTAGCTTTTTTCATCGAGCATTACTGCATATAAAACTTCAAATACCGTATCACAAAATTCGTCAGTTATCTGGGTAAAAACTTTGCATATAACTTTGAACTTAGAAGCTTGATTTTTTCATAATGCCCTTTGCCTATATCTGTTTTGTCACATTTAAAACAGTTGAAATGGGCGACTTTGATATTGATTGTTTTTTTTTTTTTTGCTCTTTTGGATTCCTAAGAAGCCTTCTTGTATTAAAAACTGGTTTTTAATTACAATTTAAAAAAAAATGCATTTTAAAGTTTGTTTTGGCTTCTTTATAGAATATATGTCATGTAGGCTAAGGCTGAACTGCTGCTTTTTTATCGCTTTTGGCTGCTCTTTTGGATATTATTCATTTTTTCTTTTGGGGATTCATTCCAAATTATAAACTGATAAATACCTAATATCAGTCAAATTATAAACTGCATCTAAAAGGAGTCAATTGGAAATCTCCAAAGAAGCCATGGAAATCTCCAAAAGGAGCCATGGAAATCTCCAAAGAGTTTCTTTTTAAATAGCTTTCAAGCGTAGTTAGGGGTATTTAGACTTTTTTGCTTTTCTTCAAAGGTTTGAAAAAAGTGTTATAATATTCCAAATGTTACATTTGTGCATATTTTTGGTAGTCATTTGTGGGGTGATCGAATTTTCTAAACCACTGTAGATACGTAAGAACGTTGCAACATCTAGTACCCTGAGGTCATAAGACTGTCAAAGACTCCTCCTTGAACCTCCCAAATTGAAAGCTTTTATTATGACCTGGCCTTTTAATGTAACTTGGGCACTGGACCAAGGGCACCATTGTTACTCGAGCGCAACGTTAGGTGGGGATGTCGATATCGCTTTCGTCACACCAATTCGTTTTAGTGTGAATCTGCCTGGTACATATGAATGAATGTTTTCAAAGTAAACCCGTTTCATCAATAGGAAAAAAAACCGGATTGGACGCATATGTCCCTTTCCCTTTGGACGATAAAACCATGCAAGTGCTGTATCAAGTATAACTCACGAAAATCTTGTTAATTTTGTCAACTTTTCAACTTTTTGGCATCCCTGCTTTCAATGAAAAAAAATCAAGGTGCTATCACTTAAATGTAATAAATCCCTATGCCCCCCTTCTGGATACCATCTTGATAGGATACCGTCTCTGCTTTAAATAAAAAAAAATAATTAACTTATTGGCACCCCTGCTTTAAAAAAAAATCGAGGTATTATCATTTAAATATGATAGCTCAATACCCCCCCCCCCCCCTCTGGATACCACCTTGATAGGATGCCGTCTCTGCTTTAAATTTAAAAAAAATGAACTTTTTGGGATCCCTGCTTTCAAAAAATAATATTTTGAGCTATTATCATTTAAATATAATACCTCCCTACCCCCCTCCCCCCTCTGGATACCACCTTGATAGGATACCGTCTCAGCTTTCATTAGAAAAATAATTTACTGAATAATCAACAAGGTCACAATATGGTTCAAACAAACACGCAAAATAACGTTAAACAGCTTAGTGTTCCTTGAAAAAAAATTGAGGGTATGAGTAAAGGGGTACAAAGACAACAACAAAATTATCGAAATTATTCAGATATACCTCAAATTATTGGAAAACTGAGTGATATATTCGCCATGGCATTCCATAAGATCCAAAGAATCGAATCAAAAGGGGTCACACACAAAAGCAAAATAAGGCCAGTAGCCTATGAGAAATCGCAAAATACCCAAGACAATGAACAAGTCCTAATGGGGGGCCCTGGGTCTATCAAAATATTTCAATGGTTTCCCAGAGAATTTGATATAATTTTCTTCTGTCTCCACTTTAAATGAAAAAAATAATTATCTTTTTGGCATCCTTGCTTTCAATAAAAAAATAAGGTATTATTATTTAAAAATGATAGCCCCCTATCCCCCTCCCCTATAGGCAATAATTTACAATTTATTTATGAATCATATTTTTAGGGTAACTTCCGGTTCAATCTTTAATTCTCCAATCTTGTACATAGCTTAGTCTATAGCTAAATTTTGTCTCAACCGAAGGCTGTTTTTTTTGGGGGGGGGGCAAACATTTTCCGGAAAGAAGATTTTATTTTCTATCAGGTGTTCAATAATTGAGTATTGAACATTAAGAAAATCTTATCTAAAAACATCAAAAAAATCTGCAAACTTACAATTCAGCTGTAAAAACAATCTGTCGGCTGTCAATTTCAAAATCCAACAAAAGCCCGAAGCTGTATAGTAGTGAATGCGTTCTATAATTCTATTTAACTTGAAAATAAAATTCTTGACTACAAATGATGTAAGAAATAGCGGTTGGGAAACTGCATTCGAAATGATTTAAACTCATTTCATAAAGACGATACTTTTTTTTGTCAACATATGAAGAACTGTGTATATTGTAATATTTTGCATATTGCATCTGTCTGATTTTTATGCAAAGTAACAAAAGAGACGAAAATTAATGAACAAGATAGCAGTGAAGAATAATGGTATACAAAGTAATATTTGGCAGAATGTCACTGTTGATGAATCACTAGGGGTGGCACCGTGAATGCGTGATTTTCGGGGATTCAGGGAACCAAATTTTTTTCGGGGTGGCGCATAGATTTTCGGGGAAATACCCGAATTTTCAGGGATAGTGCAAGCTCTGCTTGATTTCTAATCAGGAAAATCGAAATACTAAACCACACGAGAAGGAAAAGCTCCGACTTTGTGGTTGACGCAATAAAGAATTGCCGTAAAAATAGTTTAAAGTCGACCGAACGCCACCGCCTCTGCCGGCGGCGGCGTGCCTGCGGCGCACCGGCAGCGTTAAAACACTTCGGTGGCATTCGACCGGGCCTCTCGTCGGCGGTGTTCGGTCGATCCGCCGGCGCGGCGCCGGGGTCTAACCCCAATGGCTACCACCCAATATTAAAGTGGATATAAAATTTACGCTTGCTCCATCCAATTTCCTTTTACGAAAAGAACTTCCTGCCAATCCTGATTTAGCTCTCTCCCTCACCTCGGCAATATTACATGTACGAAAGCAGCAGGTTATGGGTTCTGCTGCTTTGGCAGTGGAAAAAGTGAGAGCCAGTGGAAATAATATTAAACTACTTGTTCCTCATACGATCAACAATCAACGTCATATTGTCACAGGCTCAGGCACCTTCGCCGACTCTTCCTTTATCAATGATGAAATTCCGTCAAAATTAGCATTGATATTTGTAAAAAGCACTAGTGCAATAGGATCGTGGACTGGCTGCCCACATAAATTTGAAATGTTTGGGCTTTAATCTCTTGTCTGCAAAGTAAATGGAATCCCAATCTACAATCTATGTTTTGATAAATCCTATAGGACATTGTATGAGTTGACAATGCAAACCCTAGATCATGATTCACAACTACTTGAAAAAGGTATAACCGAAGAAATTTTCGCTAAAACACATGGTATCATTGTACTAGACCTGTGTGGCACCCAGGATATGAGTATAGTACGAACGAGGAGTGTGCGTTTAGAGTGTACATTTGCCGACCCATTACCTGAGAGTATTGCACTAATCTCATTAAATCACTTTGAAACCTATTGGGAATTCACTCGCAAAGGCAGTGTTCTAGTAGACCTTGCACCATGAACACCAGTCAAATAATCAATGTATTTAATATGGACCCCTAGAAGTCCAAATACAGATCCTATTGTCTACCCTCGGACTTCCTTGGAAAAATTCAAAGTGCCAACAATACCCTAATCATTGTTAATAGCAGTACATCGACTGTGAATACCGGCCATTGGTTGTGCGCCTTTCAAACAATGAAGACGATTAAATTTTTTATCCTCTCGGCCTACCCTATACATTCTACATTCCATAAATCAGCAACTATGTTGAAAGCAGTGGGAAAACTATTATTCAAAATTGGAAGAGGGTACAGGATCTGACGACTAAAAGTTGCAGTTTCCATGCGCTACTATATTTCGTGTTCAGATGTCGCGGCTATACTTACAAGCAGCTTCTCTACATTTACGTAGACAATCCACGTCTGAACTATTTTATGGTGGAAAATATCCTCTCGGACCTGTATAATATTGATTTTAGTGCCCTACGAGTAGAGTGCTTAAAAACTGTATGTGAATTTGTTTATTAATAAAAAAATGTATATATACAACAATGTCTTTATTCTACACTTTAGATTTCTTCTTCTTCGGTGTATAGGCAACTGTCGAGAACCACTAATTCTGGTAGATCATTTGAATTCGCTGTATATTGATCTTGATTGGCTGCAAATTCAGGGTCACATTTTCTACAGTACAATGTAACTTCACTCTTGTCGTATCTCTTTGTATAGTCAATGATACTATTTGTATTCATGTTGTGAAATTCATGTGTTTCAGTTTGTCTATTTGAAGCAATGTCACATACAGTGTCTTCAAATAGTGAATCATATTCGGTGACTGCCAAATAAAAATCACTAGGTTTATAGTAATAATAGGCAGAGTCGTCACAACAATGACGTAAAAACTAAATTGTCTTGTTACCCCAACAGTTGAATCGTAGACCTGATTCTTCCTCCCAAAATAGTTTAAAACCACGACGATACCAATCTCGTAGAAATAGACTAATATTACGTTTAGGGTTCTTTCCAGACATGCCAGGATGAGTATTCTCCCACTGATCACATTTGTCATAGTGACAATTGAGCATAGTTGTCCTCTAGGGTGAGAGTCACAAATCTCTTCAAGACATGAATTACAGCCTCTAATTTGTACTGCATATCCTATATGTAACTTACATGGATTGCATAATTTGCACTTTTTATTATATTCATCAATAATTGTACAATTCTCACATGATGACCAACTGCCTAGAGTGTGCATACATAGTGGACATGTATAGAACAGTTTTTGGTTTCCGATTTCAACTCTCTCACAGCTAAAAAGAAACTGATCCACGTTCGATAAATTCAGAGTGGGATGGGAGAGGAGTAACTCTGTGACGTTACATAACCTCTTTCGAAGGGGGAGCCATCTACATAGAATAGAATCTTTGACAATGTTTTCAAAAGTATATCCACGATATTATTCTGATTTGTCTCGAATAATATATCAATAAGTTGAGTAAAAGCATTTTAGTCACGTCGTAAAAGCTTCATACAATAGTCAAATGGAGGAGAATCAGTTTTCATTATATTGTCAAGTGTTCTTTGTGAGAATATCTTCCGTTGAAGGGATAACTCGAGAAAATCTACATCTAAAATCAAATGTTTTTCCATAATCACAAGATTCGACCTAAATCTCTCTTTCTCAAATTTATTCATTTTTCAATCCTAACACACTCACTGCTGACTCTAGAATAACCACGATTCGTTCTACTTCAAGAATATTCGATAACCCCCCCCCCCAAAAAAAAAGAAGAAAATCTAACAAAAAGAAAGGTAACATTTTTTATTTTGAAACAATTTTATTGTGTGTGATCATAATTACAACAATAATATATATTACACATTTATACAATTATTGATATAACTTATTGTCCTCTATATGCTTCACTATTGCATTTAAAGCACTTTGAAGTATATTCAAATGTGCTATATCAACTTTTGAAGCGAAGCATAATTGGTTCTCCAATTCAAATTTACTCAATGATAGCACATATCTTGCATATACTTCATCCCATTCAAGACAAAGCCGTGTTACTCTTGTGATTTCCCCCGCAATGTTTGGTGCTCTTGTATCATTGCTGCTACTACCAACTTCACTATCAACTTCTAATAGTGTAAACTTGCCACTCATTATTGCAAATATATCCTAATGAATAAATATATGAGTAAAGTCAAGCTGTTCTCACTCCTTGAATTCTATTCTCACACTAATAACAACTTTACCAAAAATCCTTCATTATATCTGTGGCATCACTTCCCGTTAGTAATTCCGACTCCCATGATTGGCCTAGAAAGAAGCCCGTGATCTTGTTCGGACACAGATTGTAGGCCTCTGATTGGTCTAGAAATAACACTTTTACCAAGGACATAAATCTCGTACCAACTTTTTACCAAGGACATTAAATGTCGTACAGGCTTTTACCATGGACATTAAATCTCGTAGAGCATCTCGTACCAGACCTTCTGGCCCCTCCTATTGTTTTATGTTTTTGATATGATTGTTTATTTAATTTCTGTTCCTTTTGGGTTTCTTTTATTCTTTAATAGTAATTTCTGGTCGTTTTGAGTTTGAATTTTAAAAGGTATTTGTATTTGCTGAGCTTAAGTTTAAAATGGCCTTTACTTTCCTTTGAAAAACTTATTTTTCGAAAAGTTTTTTTTTTAATTAATAAATAATAGATAAGCATGGATCCGTGACCTTCCATCTGGTAAGAAATGCAAAATTGGACATGTTGTATATAGGAGCTTGAAACCTCTACAGGAGGGTTTTCTGATATACTGAATCTGATTGAGTGATCAAGCAAATCGTGGCAACGAACTGTAAGTACGGAGCGACCCGGCTCAATAGTAACCTAAACTTAAAAAACGGAATTTTGATACCAGTAGATACATCAAAAAGAATTGGATTTGGAGGAGCTTGATACCTCTACAGGATGGTTCTCTGATATACTTAATCTTTTGAAGTGATCAAACAAATCGTGGCAACGAACTGTAAGTACGGAGCGACCCGGCTCAATAGTAACCTAAACTTAAAAAACGGAATTTTGATACCAGTAGATACATAAAAAAGAATTGGATTTTAATGCTGATTTCAAATATATAAGTTAAATAAAATTTAGTCGAGCCCATCAAAAGTTAAGGGCCTAAAAAAATTTAAATTATTTTGTAAAAATGGGGAAACACCCCCTAAAAGTCATAGAATCTTCATGAAAATCAAACCATCAGATTCAGCGTAACAAAAAACCCTACTGTAGATGTTTCAAGCTCCTATCTGTAAAAATGTGGAATTTGCATTTTTTGCCAGAAGAAAGATCACGGATGCGTGTTCACTTGTTTTTTTTTTCCCAGGGATCGGGTCATCGTATCGATCCACTAGTCCTAGAATATCGTGAGAGGGCTCATTCAAACTAAAATTTAAAGTTCTAGGGCCCTTTTTAAGTGACCAAAAAAATTGAAGGGCAACTTCGCCCCCTCCCACGCTCATTTTTCCCCTAAGTCACCCAATGAAAATTTATTGAGATAGCCATTTTTTTCAGCATAGTCGTAAATTTAATAAATATTTCTTTGAGGATGACTTAGTCCCTTACAGTTCCCGGGAGAAGGGCTACAAGTTATAAGCTTTGCCCATTGTACACATATAGTATTGGTTAATGGGAGTAGGGTGTATCTATGGAATTTGCTCGCGCCCCTAGGAATTTCCATGCTATTTGCTTGGCCCAATAGCAATTCCCATGCTATTTGCTTGCTGCCATAAGAAAAACATTTTCCAGAGCATGTACTTATGGATTTGCTTACCTTATGTTCCTTGGCGTCTTTCCAGAGCATGTACTTATGGATTCTAGTCGACTATGTTCCTTCCTACGCTATTCTAAGGGTTTATGTTCCCTCCCATGTTATTCTAAGGGTTTTTGTTCCCTCCCATGTTATTCTAAGGGCTTATGTTCCCTCCCATGTTATTCTAATGGTTTATGTTCCCTCCCATGCTATTATAAGGGTTTATGTTCCCTCCCATGTTATTCTAAGGACTTATGTTCCCTCCCATGTTATTCTAAGGGTTTTTGTTCCCTCCCATGTTATTCTAAGGGCTTATGTTCCCTCCCATGTTATTCTAATGGTTTATGTTCCCTCCCATACTATTATAAGGGCTTATGTTCCCTTCCATGCTATTCTATAGCGCTATCTTCCTTCCATTGTTATTCTATGGGACCTCTACACGTGATTAAACACGTTATGAAACTACGTGCTATTTGCTTATGCCCCGTTGGTACCATTCCAAACGAGTGGGGATTCCCCATATGTTCCTAAACATTGCAAAAAAGATAGCAGTATGAACGGGGATTCCCCACACAAGTTTGTTTCAGCTCTAAGTTTTTTCAACCAGACTGGTTTTCGAGCCGACATCTGTTTTTAGGGAGCCAATCAGAGAATCGCTTACATATGATTTTCCCTTTGCATAACAATTCGTCCTTGAAATTCTGTATAAAATGTTCATGCATTACAATTTAATTTTCATTATGTTTTAACATATCGTACATAGTACACTGAATTTTATTAACTTTGAAACAATGGATAGTTCATTTGTCAACGTGAGTATAGTTTACTGAATTTCTTAATTTATTTCCAAATAAAAAGCATTTTACCAGTAAATTCAAATTTCAGGGGGACTTAGCCCCCCTCCCCCCTCCAACAATACAAACCTTAAAATATGATGAGTATATTCGGTAGAAAACGCAAAGTATGCTATTTTTTTCCATTATGTAAATAAAATCTCTCCTCCCCCTCCTTTGTTTACGATTGTAATTGTTTTGAAACAGTTCTTTTCGTTCAAAAAAATGTCATTTTCCCCTTCATGCTTTTAAAATCAGCTTTCTTTATCGGATTAAATAGAACCATCTGTGTTTATAATCCATGTTAAAAAAAGGATTGGTTTTAGAAGCAGACTTTACAGGCTTGTATTATCGCATAAATTAATAACACATGTGTTCGTGTTATTCAAGACACGTTGACAAAAGAGTTTGTTTTCTGTCAAATTAAATGAGATATTCTATTTTCAATGTATTTGATGAAAGCAAGTGGGTTTAATAGATGATTAAGAGGTTTTTATAAAAATATAAGGGGGGAAGGGGGCAATGTATCAATTCTAACACGGTTTTTCTTTACTTGGTGTCCCATTAAAAACGAAATTCTTGTGTTAAATAAGTAGTTCTTGTATCTTTTAAAAGAGCTTTACGGAGAGGGGGATTATTTGTGCAGACTAATTTTTCCTTCTGTAAAAAAGGGAATCGTTTTTTCCATGCTAAATTTTGTCTTCTTTTTAAGGAAGAGGATTCCTACAATTACTCTCCCCCGGAAAAGAGAGCTAAGGCTAACGGCGTTACTCCAATGAAACAAGTGGAGATAGGTGGCCCTTTGGGAGCCACTCAAATCCATTCCAGACCGGCGCTGCCTGCCCAAAACCCACCAGTGCCAACCCCTATGCAGCCGGGTAGAAAGCTGAAAAGAGAATGGATGGTTGCTCACATGATGGTGAGCCCCGCTGCTCCAACCCCCCAAGCCACTGACATCGCAGCCGCCACCACATCTATGCAAGAAACGGATGTCACCGTCCCATCTATCTCCCATCATGCTTTGCCAGGACCATACGGCACTCAACTACAGTCTGAATTTGGAAATGTGAGCATTTTTACTTTATTGCTATTACAAATAGTAGATTTGTAAAAAATAAAATAAAAATAAAACACGAGTTTCTTAGTAACGAAATATGTTTTATTAGATCAGTTATATCTTAATCAAATGTATTCTTACTAGTAAAAAATAAAACAAGTTTTATAAATGATCAAATATTTTTAATAAATGAAATGTATCTTAACCCTGTCTATTCTTATTAGTCAAAAATAAAACCCGGCTTTCTCAATAAATCATATATGAATGGCGTATATTTATTTCCATATCATTATTTCTTATGTTTGATCCGGGTGCTGTAATTTTTTCAATATACATGTCAATCGAATTGTATTTTAATGCTGATTTTTAATATCTTTAAATTATTTCGTTTAACTTAATCCATCAAAAGTTATGAGAAAATTAAGAATTATTGAAGTAGAAATTCTGACGTCACATAATTTGTTTCCACAACACGTTTCTATCTGGCTTCGGAAACATAATTACTTATAGGCTAATGGAATATATATATATAGGGGTTAGAAACGTAATTTCAACCTGTATGAATATTTCAACCAAGAAGAATATTTCATTCGAAATAATTGGAAGTTCCATCAATTATGTATGTGGGGATAACATAAACTCCACACGCCCATTGTGCATGGGTCGGAAGTTATGCAAATGAAGTTATGTTATTCATGATGAAATATACCAAAACATAATGAGAATATAATACTTTAGTAACAAAATTATGGAAACTACAAAAAGAATTATGAAAAGCAGGCATCATAATGAAATATACCAAAATATGATGAAAATATAATACTTTAGTAACAAAATTATGGAACTACAAAAAGAATTATAGAAAGCAGGCCGTCCAGAACGCATTATATTAAATAACTAACTTAAACAACTCTATACATTAGATAAGGAAGGATCCTCCCCCGTAACCCCCTCCTCCGACACCCCCCTTCCCCATCATAAAAAAACCCTCCTGAAACGTCTTTATACTTCCCATTAACCAATACTATATGTAAACAATGGGCAAAGTTCATAACTTCCAGCCCTTCCCCCGGCAACTGTGGGGGATTAAGTCATCCTGAAAGACATATTTATTAGATTTTCGAGTGTGTGTGTGTGCGTGTGTGTGTGTGTGTGTGTGTGTGTGTGTGTGTGTGTGTGTGTGTGTGTGTGTGTGTGTGTGTGTGTGTGTGTGTGTGTGTGTGTGTGTGTGTGTGTGTGTGGTGTGTGTGTGTGTGTGTGTGTGTGTGTGTGTGTGTGTGTGTGTGTGTGTGTGTGTGGTGTGTGTGTGTGTGTGTGTGTGTGTGTGTGTGTGTGTGTGTGTGTGTGTGTGTGTGTGTGGTGTGTGTGTGTGTGTGTGTGTGTGTGTGTGTGTGTGTGTGTGTGTGTGTGTGTGTGTGTGTGTGTGTGTGTGTGTGTGTGTGTGTGTGTGTGTGTGTGTGTGTGTGTGTGTGTGTGTGTGTGTGTGTGTGTGTGTGTGTGTGTGTGTGTGTGTGTGTGTGGTGTGTGTGTGTGTGTGTGTGTGTGTGTGTGTGTGTGTGTGTGTGTGTGTGTGTTGTGTGTGTGTGTGTGTGTGTGTGTGTGTGTGTGTGTGTGTGTGTGTGTGTGTGTGTGTGTGTGTGTGTGTGTGTGTGTGTGTGTGTGTGTGTGTGGTGTGTGTGTGTGTGTGTGTGTGTGTGTGTGTGTGTGTGTGTGTGTGTGTGTGTGTGTGTGTGTGTGTGTGTGTGTGTGTGTGTGTGTGTGTGTGTGTGTGTGTGGTGTGTGTGTGTGTGTGTGTGTGTGTGTGTGTGTGTGTGTGTGTGGTGTGTGTGTGTGTGTGTGGTGTGTGTGTGTGTGTGTGTGTGTGTGTGTGTGTGTGTGTGTGTGTGTGTGTGTGTGTGTGTGTGTGTGTGTGTGTGTGTGTGTGTGTGTGTGTGTGTGTGGTGTGTGTGTGTGTGTGTGTGTGTGTGTGTGTGTGTGTGTGTGTGTGTGTGTGTGTGTGTGTGTGTGTGTGTGTGTGTGTGTGTGTGTGTGTGTGTGTGTGTGTGTGTGTGTGGTGTGTGTGTGTGTGTGTGTGTGTGTGTGTGTGTGTGTGTGTGTGTGTGTGTGTGTGTGTGTGTGTGTGTGTGTGTGTGTGTGTGTGTGTGTGTGTGTGTGTGGTGTGTGTGTGTGTGTGTGTGTGTGTGTGTGTGTGTGTGTGTGTGTGTGTGTGTGTGTGTGTGTGTGTGTGTGTGTGTGTGTGTGTGTGTGTGTGTGTGTGTGTGTGTGTGTGTGTGTGTGTGTGTGTGTGTGTGTCTGTTTGTGTGTGTGTGTGTGTTATTAACAAAATTTGTAATTTATTATGCACTGTTTTGTAAATAATACTATAAGCAAAAATTTGTAATTTATTATGCATTTGTTTGATAAATTCGAATCCAATTAAGAAAAAAAAATTGTTTGATAAAAAAAAGTGTGCTATAATTGTGATAAGACTTTCGTCAAAAAAAAAAACTTAATCCATTCATTTTCTAGTTTCAGGGGGAAGCTATGAAAACTTCTGCCTTCCCTGGCCCGGGACTTCAAAGTATCATGGGTAATTGTCCCCTCTCACCGGATGATGTTAGTGAAGGTATATCATTTAATATCCCCCTGGATTTTAAATTTACAACTGAAGAAATGGACAGTCTTGTGCAAATTGTTGACCTAATTTTTCCGGGGACATTTTTGATGATGACTTTATAATTAGTGAATTGGATCCTGTGCAGATAGGTGCAGGACATGAAAATAGTGTCACGTACCCGGAACCACGTGAATTTTATTTGTTAGAGTCTGCTCTAGGTCACTTACAAACACATAGGGTAGATTTTAATCCTCCCGAGGAAAACGTGATTGACGGTGGGGTCATTTTAACAGACCCTGTAAATGTTCTTCATAGCTACATCGACCGAATTTGAGCACTCATTGAGATTCAGATTCAGAAATGGTGGGGTCAAGGGGGGATTAAAGCATCAGTAAATCAAAAAGTTTATTTACAAAAGGGGACATCTGGGGACATTTTTTATTTTCATTTTTGAACTGGCAACCAAACTTTTTACCCTGGTCTAAATGAATTTGAGGGCAATTTTTTCAACGGGGTAAATAAATTAATATTGACTTTGGACACATTTAACGAGAGGGGAAGCGGGTCCACCATTTTATACATTGAAGACATGGATCTGAATCTCAGTAGATTTAAAAAAACTTAATTAGAAGGGGAGGTCGGGGTAAAAAAATAAAATGCCACCCAGATTTGTCGGCTACAGGAGGGGTTCAGGGTTTCAAATTGGACACGGGGCTGCAATGCTTTAAATATGCATTTTTAGCAGCAGCCCATTAAACATTAAAAAAAGATTCATCAATGAAAAATCTCGACGGACTTGCTCGTAACGGTGGAGAAAATTTCCCTAAAGTAAATTTTGACTGTTTAGAGGGGAAGTATCCGGTGTCCTTGAAAGAAATAACCATATTTGAAAAAGCAAATGAAATCTTAGGTTGGGGGTGGTTGTTCTCCAGTATAACACAGAATTTGTGAAGGGGGGGGGGGAAAGAAACCAAATAAAAAAGGAGTTTTATATTCAGTTAGGACACCACCGGTAGATATTGTTAAAAATTGGGTTTGGGTTATTTACGAGCCTCCCAAAGATGTAAATTCCTATGGTCATTTTTTCCCCGTTACGGCAATAAGTCGACTCTTATCCCAAAGCACGAAGAAAGGAGAATGTCACTATTGCCCCATGTGCCTTTCCTCATTTAGATCTGAGCGAACATTCTCGGATCACATGACACATTGCAAAATTCATGGCAATCAAAGAATTGAAATGCCGGCAGAACGCAAAGATACTTTACAATTTAAAAATTTCCTAAATTCCCTGCTACAAGTTGATAAAGTATCTTTGGACTGTGAATCAAGACTGGTGGAGGTATCAGACCCATCAAGGCCAAATATAGTCAAGGAACACAAACTAGTTGCGTGTTCCTATGCGCATGCTCGTCGCGATTCTAATAATAAAATGCAGCTGGAAGAGTTTTTTTGGCTATGGATGAGGAGGGTAGCATGGGCAAGTTATTGGTGTCTTTAATAAAAACAGCAAACACCGCAATTTCACGATTGCGTCACACCAACTACCCAATGTCACTATCAGATAAGGAGCAACTGGCACTAGAAAAGGGGACAATTTGTTGGGCTTGTAGAGGTGTTCTTGCCCCAAAAGACGCTGTCCAGGATCACAATCACCTTATTGACCCCAATTCAACGGGAAAAAGTAACTTTCGGGGGTGGGCTCACAATTCATGTAATTGAAAAATTAAACAGCAACTCTTTCTTCCGGTTTTTATACATAATTCTAACTACGATCTGAAGTATGTGCTACCAGCAATGGCACATCTTCAAAGAAATGGAACAGTGGATGATGAATGGGGGATAGACATCTTTTCCTACAAAATCATTCCTAAATCATCGGAAAAGTTGCTTGTTTTGGAATTTATGTGGAGATTTGTTGAAGACGATGTTGAGTACACGAATAAAATTCGCTTTTTAGATTCCTACAGTTTTTTCCCCAAATCATTGAGCGAATTAATTCAAGTGCATGACGGCTGCAAAAACGATGACGGCTGCAACGCTTTCCCCCTTCTCAAGCAACAATTTCCAAATGATTTATATGATTTGTTGACGGTCAAGGGCATATATCCTTATGATTATTATTGTTTCATGTCAAGATTTGCCGAGGAAACTATTCCCTCGATTGAATCGTTTTACGACAGTCTACACGATCGTAGGTGCACCCCCGATGAATACAGTTTTGCTAAAAAAGTGTGGGCAGAGGGAGGGTGTAAAAATGGGTTTGACAACTGCAAGCTGTATTTGTCGAGTGATATGTTAACTTTGTTAGACCTTATGTGTAAAAATACGGACAAAATCTATGGGGAATTTAATCTTGATTTGGGGTATTATTTTTCATCTCCTCATTTGGTGATGGACCTCATCCTAAAAATTAGCGGGGAAAAAATTGGGCTAATCACTGACATCGATCAGCATCTGTTCATCGAAAGGTCAATGAGGGGTGAATACGTTTTTCACGGAGATTGTATCTTGGAAACTGATCCAACTGGAGAGAAGACGGGGACAAAATCGGATGCAGTTTTCAATGATATGAATTCTCTCTACCCCTCGGCCATGTCCCATTATGCGTTACCTTGCGGTGACTATAAATGGCTCAATGACCCTCAAGCTCCCGATTCCCCCAACACTGACAGTGTTGAGGAGAATGGACCGGTTGGATGGTTTTTTGAAATTGATGGGGAGATACCAGTTGAGCTTCACGATTCAGTAAAGGATTTTGTTTTCCCGTGCATCAATAGACCTGTGACTAGGGACTCTTTGAGCCCTCGCAATAGGCGTTTAGTCGAGGTGGACGGATTGCATTGGTCACCTTCAAAACAAAAACTTATTGCTGACCTTCTGCCGAAAAAAAATATTGTTGTACATCATGTGGCTTTAAAATGGACGTGCAACAACGGTTTCAACGTCACCAAGGTTCATAGAGTGCTCCAGTTTAGTCAAAAACCATATCTAAAAACGTTTGTTGACACTTTTGTCAAGAAACGTTCTGAAGCACAAACGAAAGCCGAAAAAGAAATTTATAAGCTCATTTTGAATTCGGCTTTCGGTAAAATGTGTGAGAGTGTTCGCAATAGGAATCGTTGTGACATCGTGACCGATCCCAAACAATGTGCTCGAATTATTGCCGATCCAAATTACACTTCCTTCACGATCATAGGCCCGGACATGGTACTATTGAATAGGAAAAAAAGAAGCATTGTATTAAATAAAAATATTTCTGCAGGTAGTGCGATCTTGGAGATCTCTAAAAAGCTCATGTTGGAATTCTACTACAATGTGGCTAGGGTACTGTGGCCGGAGAAGGGGCAAGTAGAGGTCTGCTACGGGGACACAGATTCTCTACTGTTAAAATTAAAAACCCCAAATCTAATTGATGGTTTGGCGCACGGTGAAATTATCAGCTCACGGATGGACTACATCAATTGCAGTGGGCTTTACCCAGAGCTAGTGAAACGTTGGGCCCCAAATCAGCTTTTATTTTTTAAATCAGAAACGGGAAGCGACATGATTTCCCGTGGTATATTTGTAAGTCCGAGGGTGTACTTTATACAGACACACGACGAGGAAATCAAGAAACGTTGCAAAGGAGTACCCACGCGCTATGTGGATAAGAATTTCGACAAGGACATCTATAGGAATTGTATTGTTCAAAATACTTTTCCACGAGCCAAATTGCTGGCAATTCGTTCCCTCAACTACAGGAACTTTACTGTAAATGTAGAAAAAATTGCCATGAGTACCATTTCCAACAAGGTCTATGTTTGTCAAGACGGTGTGACTACCCTCCCCCTTGGGCACTATTTAACTTCAGACCGGGCCGAATGTGTTATCCATAGGGAAAGTCTCGGTTTGAATAAAGTCCAATAAATTTTTCTCAAAACCTTTGGAGGGGGGCCTCGTGGCCCAGGGAAGGGGGGGGGGGGGGGGGGTGGCCGCCAGCGGAGGGCGTACCGCCAGTACCAAAGTTATCTTTTTTTTACTTAGAGCAGATTTTTGTTTTGTGCTTTTTACATGTTTCATTAAAAAAAAGTGATATTATTTTAAGTGCTTTTCTAGTGCATTTTTTATAAATAAATTTAAAAGATGTGGTTTTTTCTTTGTTTTCTGTAAAGTGCTGCTGTTTTTAATACAAGAAATATGATTCTTTATTGATTTTGTTCTTGAACGGAGTAGTAGTAGTAGTAGGGAAATTATTTAGTCATTAGACAACTATGGTCTACAGTTAGTTGTCCAGGTGAACTATTGAAGGGAACATGTATCAATTTAAAACAGCATTCAGATCGTTTCTGTGTGGGCCGTCAATGTCGGGCAAAACAACACTCTTAACTAAAATAATTAAAAATTGTGATAAAATGTTTGTGGAAAAGCCGAAAAAAATCTACTATTGTTACAGTATTTGGCAGGAGTCATACGATAAAATAAAAGCAATTGCCACGACGGGATTGGTGCAGTTACAATTCATACAGGGAGTTGATGTTTTCAACATTATTGAAGCAAATTCTTGGCTGATTATTGACGATCTGGCTGAATCTATTGAACAATGGTCCCCGGAAATGCTGCAATTATTCACCGTTCGCTCTCATCATGGACAGATTTCCGTTACTCTGGTTCTACACAATCTCTTTCATCAGAGCAAATGTATGCGAACACTTGCATTGAACTGCACCTACTATATCATCTACAGAGTTGTTGAAAGATGCAAAGCAAATGACCTGTCTTCAAACTTGATGGGCTGCTATTAACAATGATTAGGGTATTGTCAACACTCGGAATTTTTCAATGAAGTCCGATGGTATACAATAGGACTTATATTGGGACATGCATAAATCTATTTTAAATTCGCTGATTATCTGGTTTGTGTTCATGGTGCAAGGTCTAATAGAACACTGCCGTTGGGTGTGATTTCCCAATAGGTTTCAAATTGACTCAGTGATTTTAATGTGATACTTTCAGTCAAAACATCGGCAAATGTGCACTCTAAACGTACATTCCCCATTCGTACTATGCTCATATCTTGAGTGCCATACAAGTGCAAAACAACTACACCATAATTTTTTGAAAATATTGAGTCGGTTATTCCATTTTCAAATAGTTGTGAGTCATGATCTAGGGATGGCATGGTCAACTCATACAGAGTTCTATAGAATTTTGATTATCAAATGATAGAGTGTACAGTGGAATCCCATTCACTTTGCATGCAAGGCTAGATAGACCAAAAAAATTAAAATCATGGGGGGATGCAGTCCAGGATCCAACAGCATCAGCACTATTCACAAAGGCCAAAGCAAGTTTTGATGGGATTTCTCCGTTGATAAATGATGAATCGGTATAACTGCGAGAGCCAGTGGCAATGTGACATTCACACACACACACACACACACACTCACACACACACACACACACACACACACACACACACACACACACACACACACACACACACACACACACACACACACACACACACACACACACACACACACACACACACACACACACACACACACACACACACCACACACACACACACACACACACACACACACACACACACACACACACACACACACACACACACACACACACACACACACACACACACACACACACACACACACACACACACACACACCACACACACACACACACACACACACACACACACACACCACACACACACACACACACACACACACACACACACACACACACACCACACACACACACACACACACACACACACACACACACACACACACACACACCACACACACACACACACACACACACACACACACACACACACACACACACACACACACACACACACACACACACACACACACACACACACACACACACACACACACACACACACACACACACACACACACACCCACACACACACACACACAACTAGCTAATTTAAAATAATTAACAGTAAAAATAATAGACAAATGCTATAAAATAAAATGGGACAAGAAGTATCTAAGCCCCTTAGGTTCTCGCTAGTTTACCATCCGTGGTATATTTTCATTACGAAATTGTAAGTGCATTATAAACTTGAATAGAAAAAATATGGGGTTATTATGGATTTTCATTTATGTAGAATGGAAGTAGGTTTTTTTGCATCCTCTCCAGCTCTTTCCCCCACACGCAATTACTCCATTACCTAATATACGTAACTATCTGATAAAGGCACTTACGTCAGAAATTGCAGGTAACTCCTCAGAAATTTTCTGCCTATCAGATGGCGGTGCATAGGTGATTACACTTCTCCTCGCCATGTTCAATGATCTAATTAGGTCCACATCAGTGGTGCTGACCCACCACAGAGCTTAGGTCGTTTTTGCTCAGGAAGACTTTGACCATCAATCTCCTTGAACAAAAATCAATTTTCAGTTTTTTCGTCAATTAAGTCTCTCAGATAACTTATAGGCTTAAATTTCAATCTGCTTAAACTCGTAAAAAAGAATGAATTTTACTAGTCCAAGGATGTTCCCAACCTATCAATATTTAAAATATGATACGCATAAAAATAACACAATTCTGCGCATTAGTTCCACCAGGTTTTTTTTATTCAGAATATTAATAATCCTAACCTCCCTCCACAATATCAAAGCCCCCTCTATCCCAACATATTAAAACACATACGCTAAGTTATTAGATCAATTTTAAATCTCAAATGGGCCCAGGTTGGATAGCTCCAATTATAACCCAAGAAGACCTAATGACTTTTACATATCAGAAAAGATTTAAAAGGGAGGCTTTGTCAGAACAATTATACCCGCATTTAGGTGTCTGTCAATAATCGCATTTCATCACGCAGGATAAAAGAAAATAAAGGAATGCTTTTTCAAGTAGGAAAAAAACAGAATTAAAACTTATGGGGATAAATTATTTCCGTCAAAATTTCAAATCTGCTTAAACTCGTAAAAAAAATTCTGCTAGTCCTAGATGGAGCCTAAGCTATCTATATTTTAAATATGATATGCATGAAAATAACACAATTTTGCATATTAGGCCCGACAGATTTTTTTTCAGAGCATTAATAATCCTCACATCCCTCTCCACAATACCAAAGGCCACCCCAACACATTAAAACACATACGCTAAGTTATTAGATCAACTTTATGTCTCAAATGGGCCCACGATAGGTAGCTCCGACTATAACCCAAGAACACCTATTGACTTTTACATATCAGAAAAGATTTAAAAGGGAGGCTTTGTCAGAACAATTATACCCGCATTTAGGTGTCTGTTAATAATCGCATTTCATCACGAAAGATAAAAGAAAAAAAATGTATACTTTTTCAAGTAGGGAAAAAAACCTACTTTTTCAAGTAGGGAAAAGAATTAAAACTTATGGGGATAAATTATTTCTGTCATAATTTCAAATCTGCTTAAACTCGTAAAAAAGAAAGAATTCTGCTAGTCCTAGATGGACCCTAAGCTATCTATATTTTAAATATGATATGCATGAAAATAACACAATTTTGCATATTAGGCCCGACAGATTCTTATTCAGAATATTAATAATCCTCACCCCCCTCCTCAATACCAAAGCTCACCCTAACACATTAAAGATATTGTACATATTTAAAAGACAGGCATTGATAAATTTTTAGTCTTAAATAAGAGATATTTCTGCAAAGCACTTAAGACGCATTTTACCCAAAATTGCCTTTTATACCTGAACGGCTGTTACAAAAATGTAAATTTTACGAAAGATATGTAGTCGGCTGTCAATTAGAAACTCATATGCTAGATAGTTAAAAGTAGCTATACGAAAAATGTCTCATTTTTTTTATAATACAAGAATAAAAATATTCACTCACCAAAGTCCTTTTGAAGTTCTCCATTCGAATACGAATAAATTTAACAAGAAAGGCTAACTATGCGAGTTATTTTTTTCAAACTAAAGAAAAAGAATTATTGCACCTTAATTTAAACGAAAAAAACGTGTTTATTTACCCTCCGGCCGGAACTAGTATTTTTACAGAAAGTCCATTAAACCTTTGAACACGTTATACCAAGGTCTTTAGTTTTGGGTATTGACGAATACAAAAACCTGTCCGGTAAGTCTTGTTCCCGGAACGGTAATTGCTGCATGGCCATGGTAAGTCATGTACTGTTGAAACTGCATTGTATATGAAGTACCCTCCGTATTCGATCTCTCTGATTGGTCCAGAAATGGTTGTTGCCTCAGAAACCCGTCTGGTAAGTAATGTCCCTTCTTTAGTACTAGATACCTGTCTGTGGTAAGTCATGTGCCGTTGAAATTGCACACATATTCATGCCCCTGGGCTTTTAGGTTATGTGTAGCAATATAGATTACTACAAACGCTGCATTTGATTGAGTAATTTTCTTCAAAATTTGTCCACGAGGTTTTGTCCCTTTTTTCCAGATTGGAATACAGATTCAAATTTAAATAATTTTTGATTAGTAAGTTTAAACTTAATGAGCAGTATGCATTCGGGACCACTAGAGGACGTGGATTTGTTTTGCAATGATGTACAAATTTAGTTATTTTAGTGTTTTGAGAATTTTGGCTGTTATTGGCACGGCCGAGATTTATTTACGCTCTTTATCTTATAGAATCGCTTCTAAAAAAAATTACACCTATTCGCGTAACCATATTTCTTACTTTTTCTACAGAGAAGAATGAAACCTTGATGAACTTGGTCACTCGTGCTATTCTGAATGACAAATATAACCTGCTTCAATTCTGCAAGTATTCAAGTATGTTTTTTTCGAAGTGCATGTAGGAAGACACTAAAAATAAAAACAGATTATTTAAATTGGTTAACTGGAAACGCAATTTTTGGTGAGAAACACATCCAAGCAGTTATGTAGTTCTAAGCCAGTACTTACGTATTATCCAAAACACACCCAAGAAGTTTGCTTTGTTTGATTTGAGTAAACCGGTTTTTCTCTCGCATTCGGTTATAATCAGCTTATTCTATCGGGAAATAAACTACGATGCAGGCATATTTTACCGAAGTATTTAATTTTTTGAGGTCGTTAAGTTACTAGATTTCAAAGCCTGAACATCTATGTGAAATGTTTGAGCTGGATTCTTTGAGCTTGATAATAGGATTAATTTGGTGATTACGAAAGTGTCACAATACTTTGAAAAGATTAAAGTTAGAAGTGACTTATCATTCTTTGGATAAACATTAAATGGCTAAGCATTACAGCACTGGCGGACGTGACTATTACAAGGCACTATTGGAAAGCAGGGGGATTTCATTGCCCCCTTGCCAGTAAGTTTTGTTTCCTGCTGTTAGTCTTCAACATAGTATTTTTGGAAGGAGTTGAAAGATAATTTTGGAAATGGCTGAATCAACCGGGATCGCAGCAATCCTTAAAAAATTGTCGCAAATGGATGCTAAATTAAATCAGATTCGAGATGTTGTCAATAGCGTTTCCGCGATTAAAACGAAATTAGCGGCCCTCAAAACAGAGACAAGCAGACGGGATGATGCAGTAAGATCCGAAATTGACCAGCTGCGGAACCTAATATTTGAAGAAAAGAAAAGGTTGGAGCAACTTGAAAGAGAAATGAAACAACAAAATCTGATCATTTATAATTTGAAGTCAGTAAACCCACATAGTAGAAGAAGTTATGAAGGCAATAAACCGCAATAAACAGCTTAGTTTGACCAGGCGTGATTTTAAGGATGTGTTTCGCCCGGGGAAAAGTAAATCAGGCGCGGTGCGCCCTATTTTGGTGAAATATAATAATCGGGAATTTCACAATATTATCCTACATAGTGGTCGGATTTTAAAAAAGTTTGATATTACTGTAGTCCCGGATTATACCTATTTACAATATAAATCTCGCCAAGTGCTTAGACCATTGCTGAACGAGGCTTTGTTACGTCTGCAAGACACCAAATTAAGAGGAACATGCCTTTTGATTGAGAGCCAAACATTTTATTATGACCAAGTCACAGGCAGGGTGAAAATGTTCGCTGCTAAACCTAGTATTGTGCCCAGATCACAAATTCAGCAAGTTAACCCCCAAGCCCCGGGAATTCAAAATTCTCAAATTTCAGGAAATTATACCTTTGAGCAGGACACTCCCCCCACAGTCTTCAGGGCCAGAATTATAAGTTATGCCCTGGGGGCATATACGTTTTGAAATTGGAAAAAGAGATCTTTCGATTGGAAATTCAAAGGGCTAGTGCCCTTTTTAATAGTCGAAAGTGATTTGAGGCCAACTATTCCCCCTCTCACGCCCACCTTTTCCCCAAACACATCCAATCAAAATTTTTAGATAGCCATTTTATTCAACATAGTTGAAAGTTTCGTAAATTAGGTCCTTAACGATGACACCCCCTCCCCCCACAAACCTCAGGGCAAGGGTTGTATGTTGCTCCTTACATGCCCAGGGGCATGTAAGGTTTTCATAGAAAGCGATGTTGTAAAAACCTCAAAAAGGGCTCATTCAATTGAAAATTGAAGGGGCTAGTGCCCTTTTAATAGTCGAAAGAGATTGAAGAGCATCTAATCCCCCTCTGACGCCCACCGCTTCCCCAAACACATCCAATCAAAATTTGAGATAACATTTTGTTCAATGTAGTCGAAAGTTCTGGAAATTAGGGCTTTTAGGATGATAAACCCCTCAGAGCCCTCAGTGCAAGGGTTGTAAGTTATGCCCTGGGGGCATATAAGGTTTATATAGAAAGTTGTTGTAGAAATTTCAAAAAGGGCTCGTTAGTTTGGAAATTGAAATTGCGCTTTTTAGTAGTCGAAAGTGAGTGGAGAGTTATTGACCCCCTCCCACCCCCACCATTTCCCCAAACACAGTCAATCAAAGTTTAGAGATAGCCATTTTGTTCAACGTAGTTGAAATTTCTGGAAATTATTTATTTAAGGATGACAAACCCCCCAGAGCCCCCAGGGCGAAGGTTGTAAGTTATGCCCTGGGGGCATATAAGGTTTTTATAGTTAGAGTTGTCGTAAAAACTTAAAAAGGGGCTCATTCAATTAGGAATTGAGAAGGCTAGTGCCAGGTCTTTGAGGGTGACAACCCCCCCCCCCACTCAGACCTCAGGGCAAGGGTTATAAGTTATGCCCTGGGGGCATATATAGTTTTTATTGAAAGCGTTGTCGTAAAAACTTCAAAAGGGCTCATTTGGTTTGAAATTGAAAGTGCTAGTGCCTTTTTTAATAGTTGAAAGTGATAGGAGAGCGACTTACCATTTTCCCAAACACATCCAACCAAAATTTTGAGATAGCCATTTTGTTTAACGTAGTTGAAAGTTCTGGAAATAATTTCTTAGAGGATGACAACAACCCTCACAGCCCTTAGGGTAAGGGTTGTAATTTATTCCCTGGGGGCATATAAGGTGTTTATAAGACGTGTTGTCGTAGAAACTCAAAAAGGGCTTATTCGGTTGGAAATCGAAAGGCCTAGTGCCCTTTTTAATAGTCGAAAGTGATTGGAAGGCTTGAAATTTTTATAGTAAAGATCGATGTGGTATAATGTATGATTTGTTGTTGTTGTTGTTTTTTAGACCAAGGCACTTCGTATCGAAGGAGTTGTCGTAGGAACTATGAAAAGGGCTCATTTGATTAAAATGGAAAGGGTTGATGCCATTTTTAATAGTTGAAAGTGATTGGAGGGCAACTAATCCCCTTCTCACGCCCACCCTCCGATTTGCCTTTATGTTTAAAAACCAAATTTTGCCTTAAGATTAAACCAAAATGCACTGTGTTAATGCTAATTCCTAATAAGGCATCTCAGCAGTATCCCAAGAACAACTGAGGGTATTATGTTCAAACTTTCGGGGCTACTTCTGCTCTTAAAATTTAACTAAGTCAAAATAGCGTAAGTGTATCCAACATATCAAAGAAAGTAAGCAGATTTTTTGCGAAGGGTATCAAGTTTTCCATTGCAGGTCAACTAGAGGTGATATGAAACGAAACTAAACACTACAATTTGTGTCCAGGTTTTTAAAAGGGTTTGTTTTGTTAAAAATTGCTAAAAAAAATTCTCCAGCATACAAATAGCAGGCCAAACTATAAAGTCTTAAAAAACGAAAAGATTTAAAGTATTATTTTCTTTTTCCCTGAAAAGAGTATGTCAATATAAAAAGAACAGAAATTAATTAAAAAAAACTTTCTCCACAAAATAAGTTTCTCAAAGAAACGTAAAGAACTTCATTAAACAAAAAACGAGCAAAAGTAAGATCAAATAATCTACGAAGCGTGAAACAAATGAATGCGCATTGTCAGTTTAATATTCATATACTGATATTTAGTAATCAAAATGTTAATATTATTTGATTTATTAAAGTTATAAAAGTAAGAACATTTATTTTTTTTCAGTAAAGTGCAAATTATTTTCTGGCCTTGGGAAGGCATAGGGGTTTTGAGCCCAACTTATGTTAACTTCTGCTCTTTTTGACTCGGTTATTTATTGTAATTTCTGCTCGTTTTGGGTTTCATTTATTTATCATTGCTGATTTGCGGTAGTTTTACCTTTCGTAGATTATTTGATTTTATTTTTGCTCATTTTTTGTTTAATGGAGTTCTTTACTTTTCTTTGAAAAACTTATTTTGTGGAAAAAGTTATTTTTAATTAATTGAACAAAATAGTGATTGTAGTTTTGCTCAACGATCAGTTGCAAATATATTAGGTGTTACACACTTCTGTAGGGCTTGTTGGCAGTGTTGCCAGACCGGACGGAGAGGATTATGCTTTTTTGATCCCAAAATTATGCTTTTTTGGACAGATTGATGCTACGCCCAGGTTTATAATCCCAAGTTCCCCCCCCCCCCACAGAAAATACCCCCCCCCCCACGGAAAACACACCCCGGAAAATACTCCCCCCCTCCCGCGGAAAATAAACCCTGCGGAAAATACCCCCCCCCGGAAAATACCCCCCGCGCTAACCATCCGCAACAGACATAGCAACAATATATTCATTTTCACATGGGGTCCCAATCTAACCCATGTCCGCCGCTTCCATCATACAAGCCCAGTTTTTTTTGTTCTATAATTTTACCCATGTATTGTGCTTCTCTCCACCTAGTCTCTCTCCAATCATCTTCCAAATAGTACCTATTCATTGGCACAGCTCAGCCCCGCAATCTGAGCCAATTTCAATTTTTCAAGTTTTGGGTCATTTGCCTGGGACTCTGGGCAGATGGGCGCCCCCAAAAATTGTACCAAGTTTCTCTCTCGTTCTGGCACTTGTTCACGGATGTCTAAAGCCATGAATGGTTAGACCGTTGCTCAGGCGGTAATCATGCGGTAAACACATACCAACAATATTTATTCATTTTCACTTGGAATCTTAATCCAGCCCATGTCCATCGCTTAGCATTCAAGCTTCTCTTTTCAGGATAGGCGGGGAGGGGGTGCCCGTCATCTCCAATCACCTTCCAAATAGTATATATTCATTGCCTCAGCTCATTCCAACATTCTGAGCAAATTTTATTTTTCACTATTTTCAATGCATAGTGGCCCCCTCATATAAGGTCTGTGGATTATCATCAGGGGTTTAGGATGCAAATTTTTAATTAATTATTAGACAAAATTTGGATATTTTTTATTGTTGAGTGTTCAGATTGGAGCGTTGGGGTCTGACTATCTGGGCTTTATTTTTAAGGCCTGATTGCTAAGCGATGGACATGGGCTAGATTGGGACCCCGTGTGAAAAAAAAAAAAAAAATATTGTTGGTATGTGTGTAGCGTATGCATGGTTAGCGCTAAGGAAACAGTCTAACCGTTAACGGCTTTGGGCATCCGCGAATAAGTTCTGAGGTGAGGGAGGAATTTAGGACAATTTTTGAGGCACCCACCTAACCAGAGTCTCACGCAAGTGACCCAAAACTTGAAAAAGTTGAAATTTGCTCAAATTGCTGAACTGAGTTGAGGCAATGAATAGGTACTATTGGGATAGTGATTGGAGACGGTGGGCATCCGTGAAAAAGTGCTAAATTGAGAGAGGAATTTGGGACAATATTTGGGGGTGCCCACCCACCCAGAGTCTCGGGCAAGTGACCCAAAAATTTGAAAAATTCGTGAAAAATTGAAATTTTCTCAGAATGTGGGGCTGAGCTTAGGCAACGAATAGGTACTATTTAAAAGATAAAGATGGCTTTAAACGATTGTTTGCCTGTTATTTCAAGCAAATTAATGGTCGTATGTCAATCCTAAATTCTTGGTCAACCTTCTTAAGACCATAGGTGGGCGTGCCTTGTTTGCCTCCCATTACAGGCAATCTAACGGTCTTATGTCAATGTTAAATTCTTGGTCAACATGCCTGAGACTCTAGGCAGGCATGGCTTTCCAAAAACTAACAAACAAGTATGTGTCCAATAAGAGAGTCGTGGCTACTCCCACCATTTACCCGTGCCCCCGCCATTTGAGCATTTGCCTCTCAATTACTTGGACTATCCGTCTTGGCTTTTCTCTTTCTTCAATTAGCCATGTCTCCGCGGGAGGATATTTTCTGGGGGGATATTTTCCGTGGGGTTATTTTCAGCGGCGGGGTATTTTCCGTGGGAGGTATTTACAGGGGGGATTTTCCGGGGGTATTTTACGGAGGGGGGGGGGGTATTTTCGAGGGGGGGGGGTATTTTTCGGGGGTTAATTTCCGCGGGGGGGGGTATTTTTCGGGGGTATTTTCCGCGGGGGGATATTTTCCGGAGAGGGTGTACTTTCCGGGGGGGGTATTTTCCACGAGGGGGTATTTTCCGGGGGGGTGGAACGCCGGCCACCGACGGCTTCATTACTTTCTTTCTTCAACCTATTCCGTTTTTCGTTTTGACATCACTCATTCAAGAAAACATTCTTTCTGAGTCTGCATTCGACTGCGATAAGAAGAGCACCCTCTCGACGAGTTCTCCCAGGTCTGGGAAAAATCTTTCATCGGTGAAGTTTCTTGTTTCACTTATTTTTGTCCACATCAAGTCTATAGTCATTTTGCTCATATCTTTCTTTTTGGAGTCAATAAAAGTATATGCAGCTTGGGCCACTGGGAGTCAATATCTGTGAATTTTGGCATGAGACTTGGAAATCGGTTCATTGCGACACGCAGTGATGGAATACTAGCTCTTTCAGTTTCCAGGGCCATCTTGGGATTTGCAAACTGAAGGGACATCAAAAAAGGATCACTGTGCGGGAATTGCTTCAGCGTTTGTGTCGCTGCGATAATATAAAATTTAAATATGTTTTTCAAAAGAGTGCTTACGTCCTCAGGGGCTATTTTACCACTCTGCATTGATGTCATAAGGAATTCCGCACATTCATCTCTAAAATACGTCTTGTAATGATTTGTAATGACTTGGATTTGGTGGATTGATCTTTGTACAGTATCTGAGAAACTTTTCTTGGGTGAAGTTGCTAAGTAGAGTCTTGATGAACTTTTTACTCTCAAACTGCAATTCTCTGATGAGAATTTTTACGGATTGGCAAAAGGCGTTGAAGGAGTTGAAGTCGTTGAGACCATACTTAAGAAAAATCAAATACAATCTTGTCGACGGGTTTTCCATTTCTAGCACGATTTTGTCTGCAGCAACTTGCCGGTCAGTCCTTAAGTTTACCAATAACAAATACTATCTTTAAGAAATGGACAAATTATAAAACTTAAAAAGGCTCTTAAATTTCCACTTCTTAAGAAAAAGCAAATACGATCTTGTTAACAGGTTTTTCATTTCTAGCAAGATTTGGTCTGCAGCAACTTGCTGGTCGTCTGCCGAAGCTAGCACGAAAAACTGTTAAAGAGGATTTCACAGATCAAGAAGTCTGAAATGCACTGGTGAGCAGCAAGGCATCTCGTGTCTGCGAGTTTAAGCAGTCTCTTCAAGGATGTTATATAGTACTCCTGAAACTCCAGAAGAATCGCAGTTCTTTTTGAACTTGAAGTAACGGAACTAACAACCATCCTCATATATTTATTGACAGTCCTTGGTATCTCGGCTATAGCAGCAGTAGCAGCAGCAGCACATAGATGGACTGAATGACAAGCACATTCCAAAAGCGCAATGTCCTTAGAGTCCTTTGAATCACTGAGTTTTTGGTAAACGGAATTGTTAGCCCCAACCATTGCAGACGCACAATCAAAGACCAGGCTATCAATCTGGTTCAAAGAAAACTTTTTGCCAACAAAAAAATCTCTTAACTGTGAGAAAAATACCATTAACAGAAAGATTGGTAAGTTAAAGTTTAATCATCCCAAGCAAATCCGTACAGATCTTTCCATCACTCTTCCTAGCGTATTTTACTAGAAAACGCAAGTATTTATCCAATGTGTTGTCGGTAGATTTGTCTAGTAATAAACTAAAGAATGAGTCTTTGAGGAACGCAACTATCTGAGAATCTTCATCCTTGTGTAGAATTTTCTTTGCCACGGAAGTCATTTTTGTTTTACCAAGCTACTACTTTCGAATCTTTTGCTGTGTTTGAGTGTCTTCACTAGGCGATACCTAGTGGTAAAGGGAATTTATACTCAACGAAAAAAGCAGCAAGCTGTGTCTCCCCTACTCTTGACAACATTCTTGTGAACTCTTTCCCTGTCGTTACTGCCCGTGAAGGCCTTTACAGATACAATTTGTTCCAGAACAGTAACATTCTTCTTGTGACCAATTCCTTCTGCATATTTTTTTTATTGCACTTTTACATGCCAGAATTTTTACACTCCATGCACGGCAAAAAAACACTGTACGGATCCCCAATGACTTCTTTAAACCACCCTTGAGATTCCTTCTCGTTCATCCAAAACTTCAAAAGCTTCTGATCTCTCCCGGTGTCTTTCTTTTTCTTTGCATCATTTTTCTTTGAAGACTTTGAAAACTGGTGCCATCGTAAATTGCTCCATGGAAATAAAAAAATCGAAAGTGAAAGCAATTTTTGTAGCCTATTAAAAGCATTGTTCAAATGGTAGCTGGCGTTTACCACCTCAGAAGAAACCCCGAACTACATCCTTAATGATAGGAAATTATTCTCAAAAATTTATTCCCCCTGAAAATCCACCCTCTGCAGAAAACTTCCCTGTAAAAAATGTGCCTATGTTTACAAGTAACAAATACTATCTTTAAGCAATTGACAAATTATAAAACTTAAAAAGGCACTTAAACTTCTACAATGGGGTTCTCTGATTTTTTTTTTTTTGTTTGGGAGGGAGGGAGATACCTCAAAGGGTGCATTTTAATGCCAAAACATCTCAGCTCTTATTGCCCTTATATAAATACAGAATTAGCTCTAAGGGAGAAACGAGGGGAGGATAGAGGTAGAACTTCATGTATAATCCCTGGGGCTGTAACCAGGATTTTTGTTGGGGAGGGGGTGGGGCACAAAAAAGCTGAAAAAAAAACACTTAAAAATTTGAAATTTATATCTAGTTCCTTAGGATTTCTGGGTATATTTCTGGTCTATGCAATTATTATAAAAGTAATGACTTACATTAAACCCCAAAATGGGTTGAATTTATTCCATATAGGAGAGGGAATAGCCCTTCCTCATCTATACCCGAACCTCGGAGATTGCTCATTAGATCTCAAACTGAGATTTCAATGTGCCTGAAATAGTTAAATTTTAAACTGAATTTCAAATAAAGTGTAAGAAATCTTATCTGCTCTCATTCAAATCTTGGTACATCTATTGTTTCCTACTTTGCCTTTCTTCTTCAGCCTACCTACCAAGCAGATGGCTGAAAAACTCTAAATTTTTGACTTAGTTTTATTATTGAAAATAAACCTTGACTTAGTTTAACAAGTCACCATACAAAGACCAACTAATTATGTTTCTATTAGAAATAATTTATTTACATTACATGCTCTGCATGCTAACCAGTATTTTGGAATTATATTGCAATATTGGTACAATTTATTTCTTCTTCATCCTAAGTGCCAAGTGGATGCCTGAAATACTAAACATTATTGACTGTTCTCAACAACAAACACGTGTTGACTTAACATGCTCTGTATGTTTACCAGTATTTTGGAATTCCATTGTAATATTTTTAATTCTACTCTTAATGACTCAACTACTCTTTATGATATGATGATATGAAAAGTATTAAGCGAAATAAAAATTAAATTATTTAAGTGCAAAAGATAGAACAGCTAGCCGGTATTATCCCTGTTATCGATGCCTGGGCCGTTCCCGAGGCGTCTTTCTCATTTTGTCAGCCATTTACCAAGAAGTAGATCAAAGCATAGATAACCAGTGAAAATGTGGTAAATTAAAATCAAGTTTTATAGAAAGAAGTTGAAAGCTGTTGGGCACAACTGTTCTTCATGGAAATGGAAAAGGAGTATGAAACATGAAGTAATGCGATGTAGAAGCAACAACCAAAATAAACCTACTAAAGTCTAATCTCAAACTGATAAAATTCTGCAAAGACTTTAGGCCTGTGCACCATTTTAAAGCATGAATGACCCATAGCTTCTTATGACAGCCGTTTTTTTTTCTGAACGAAACATCTTATCTTACCACCCAGGGGTTCAAGAATTTGCTTTGGATGGGACTCATGCTATCAAAATGATATAAAAGGGTAAATTAGGAAAATATGGGGTAGCCTAAAATTGTAGTTTAGACTTTAGACACTTCTTGCTATCTTGGAAAGCAGTTGAGTTGGGTGAATGACACTTTTAGAAATGAATCCAGGGCCAAAAATATTCGAGCCAATTAAAAATGACAATGAAAAATGGGCAAATATTAAGCAGTTGATATTTTTGATTTATGAATAATTTATGAATAGAGGGTGGGGGTAAAGTTCAAACTTACCTCTATAGTCAGAATTGCATCCTGAATCCAAATTCAACCTTTCTTTGTGTCAGAAATGAACTTTACATGCCCCCCCCCTAATGAGTAAATATATACCCTAGGGGTTGTGAGTAAAGTGAATTGACACCAAAAGCAATTAGTATATTTGGAAAGAACATAAGAAAAGGCATCGAGTGGTTTGTTTACTTGATTGATAGGTCAATAATGTGAACTGCTCAATATTTGCAAAAAAATGAGCAATATAGTACCAAAAAGAAAGGTATACTAAAAAAAATGATCCTTTTCTGTGGATGCTTGGATTATGCGGGTCTGTCTTAGATTTAATAAGATTTTTGAAGACTCAAAATTTCAGTTGGGGGAGGGGGCAAACTGTGGCCAGGTACTAAAATCATCCACACCCATTTCGCTTGCTGAATTATAAGCAGGACTGAGTTTAAAACATATTTGTCTTTGTCAAGCTTTGCTTATGGACAAAGCTTAGCAGAAGTGCTAAGTGCTTATATTCTCAATTTTAAGCAAAGCTGATTGTAGAATAGGCTAATCACCTTTTTTAATATTCCCGAGAGCTTATACAGTATGCAAATAATCTTGTACAAGAGCCAAGGAGAAAAAAGGTGCCTAGTATTTCTGTCCAATTTTTTTTTCCTTTTATGCATACTTATTTCAGCCTCGGTTTTTAAAATTATTAAAAAAAAACAGGAAGTCTTTTCAACTGAAAGTAAGGAGCAACATTAAAACTTAAAACTAACAGAAATTACCACGTATTTGAAGAGGGTCGCCCCCTCCCCAACACCTCGCTCTTCACTCTAAAGTTTTTTAGTACTTTTAAAAAGATTCTTATTGTTCTTCTTAAACGACCCTTGTGTTTCAGTAGTCTTTTTTAAAGAATTTGGACAAAATTCAAACTTTAGCGTAAAGAGTGAGGTGTTGAGGAGCAGGCAACCCCCTTCATATACGTTGTAATTTTTGTTGGGTTGAAATTTTAATGTTGCTCCTTACTTTCAGTTGAGAAAATTTGTTTTTTTATTTAATTTCTGATCGTTTTATAAATGATGCCAGGACTTAGCTTACTGTAAAGTGTGTTATAAAGACATTGAATGTGTGGTAAACGTGAGGAGCCATCTTAGAACAAACTTCCACGCGAACAGGGTTCATAACAATCAGACATTAATGCTGCAGTATTAAGACCTTCCTAAAAAGTTATATGCTGAGTCTATAATTGAAGCCAGCTTGAAGCTTACGTCGTGGGTCGTCTTGGACGACATTTCATTAAAAAAATGGACACTTTAATCCTTCCTGAAAATACTTTTAGAGACTCAGAACTTTGTAAAAGCTTAAATCAGGGCAGAACTAAAACTAGTGGGATAATTAGACACGTCATTGCTGATGTAGAAAGAGATTTGCTTTCTTGTGAACTGGAGAAAGCTCATATCTCTTTAATAGTTGACGAATCTACCGATAAATCTTGGCAGAATGTCTTGGTCCTTATAGCAAAGTACAAAGACTCCAAAGATATAGTGGGAGAAGACTTTCTGGGGCTTTTGCCAGGAAGTGATGCCAGTTCAGAAGGGCAAAAAAGTCTAATGTATGGACATTTGGAAAGCCTAGGAATACCTTCGCAAAATTTGATGGCGATTGCCTTTGACAGTGCCAGTGTTAACACTGGACATCAAAAAGGTCTTGATGTACTGTTAAAAGAA
Organism: Artemia sinica; assembly: GCA_027921565.1. Lineage (NCBI taxonomy): Eukaryota > Metazoa > Arthropoda > Branchiopoda > Anostraca > Artemiidae > Artemia > Artemia sinica. The sequence continues at coordinate 51,831,100 of CM051262.1, read as the reverse complement.
TATGTGCCAGATTTGCTTGTGCTTGGCTGCACTAGCCATTCCATTGCTCTCTGTTCTGCATATGCAGCTAAGAAGCCGCCAGATGGAATTGACATTTTCATTTGTGACGTAGTTGCATATGTGGCAAATAGCCAAAAAAGACAAGATGAACTAAAGATCTATCAAAATTTTTATCATGTGGAAAACCATGAGCTTTTGCATACTTCAAGTACGCGATGGCTCACCCTTGAAGCTTCCGTTGAACGGATCCTTCAGCAGTGGAACCCACTCCTTTTATTCTTTACCAACCATGGAGAAGGTGACTCCGCTGGATATAGAGGAGCCAAAGAAAAGGCTAATAAAATTATTGCTTTTATGCGCGATTCATCTGTGAATTTTACTTAGTATTTTCTTTCATTTGTTTTACAAAAAATCAATGCACTAAACAAAGAGTTTCAAGATGAGGGAATACGGATTCAAAGGCTTTTGGAAAGTTCGTGACAGACGTATCTGTTGCTCTTCAAGTGCTTGGTCAATTAGGAAGAAATAGGACGCGTAAAAGATCCATTTAAAGTTCGGTTGAGCCCATCTCATTTTGTTGCTGTTGATTGTATTTAGTTGGGACCAAATGTACTGCGCCTCATGAGAAGCATGCAAAACACTCGCCTATTGAGTGCTCGGCAGGTTCTCTGCGTCCAGATGAGCTGTCTGATTTTTTTTGGAATTGTGCTCACAAATGAGCAAACGAATTGACTAGGCTGCAATGACCTAACGTTGGGAAATCTCAAATGCTTAAGTCCAAATGTTGCATTATCTGGAGATGTGGACACTCTTGTGCCTCTTGTTCACCTGTTTCTGAATTTTCTGGGTGACACTGAGGCACAACGTGATAAAATGCAGTAAACACGCAGTTTTGTGTGATGTTTTGAAGGATATAAATCCGTTTTGTTTCTGCTTCCATTTTTTTTTCGCTGTGCTAGGGTACGGTACTTGACTTGACTACAGTGAAGTAAGCTGTAGTTCACGACTAGTTACTTGGACCTCTTATATTCCTTTCAAAACTTTTGGATAAAGTGGAGACAAAACTGTAACTAAACATTGGATGCAGTCAACTATATTTCAGTTAAAGATCTAAGCAATCAAAATAAACACCTGCCGATTTCAAGCAGAGGATTACCTTTTAAGATAAAAAAAAAAGAATGATAATCATTATCTAGCTTATTATTTAGAGGTTGATCTCCTAACTTTATTTTAAATACAATTGAAAAATTTAAAGATAAGATGTTTATTGATCGAAGGATAACTGATAATTATGGGTAAATGGTGTAAGAAAAGTCAGAACAGTGAAAGGGGCTGCCCTTGGAACAGTGAAAGGGGCGAACATTGCAAATTTTTTGACTTGCACACGTTTTTAACAACTTGCACTCTTTTTTGGCCTTGATTTGCATTCTTTTTTGACGTCGGCAGTTGGCAACCCTGCTCTGGTGTTCGTTTCATTTTTGGATGTGACTTTATTATGAGTTGTTCTGCATTGCATTAGAATATGCTACAATTATGCTGTCTTAGAGAGGATTATGCTTGGATGCTTTTGGTTCATAATTATGCTACGTTCAGCCTAATTATGCTACGTCTGGCACCACTGCATGTTGGAAAATAAGGAAAGCTTGCGGTCGTTCCTTTACACGATTCAGTATGGTGACAAAGGAGAGAATTACGCAACGACAAAATCTTTATAATTGTATAACAAACAAAAGAAAAAAAGTTTAGACAATCCTGGTTTTTAGGCGTAAATATATCTACGATAGAACCAGGGGCCAAACAGTGTTTTCGTTTTGATGTTCTTGGTGCTTTAAAAAGTTAAAATCTTTAAAAAGAAGACCCTAATCTTTGGTAAAAATCAAATTGAAAGTTAATAAAACCGTCTAAAAATAAATTAAAAAAAAGTTATTCACAAATGTTCTCTATATAAACAGCCATAAACCACAAATCAAAAACTAAAAGCATTGCGAACATAGTTTGCACTCATAGCCAAAATAAACACTATATAGAAGACTCAAAATTTCTCTGGTGATTTTCACGATTGCCATAGTCCATTTCTATTTCTTCTCTGCCGCTGCTAAACGCTGAAAAAGAAGGATATATCGTTCCTATTTTTCCTGGGCCATATATGGGCATTTTATGGTAGTACTGTTGCTGATGACCATCAAAATACTCTGCACTTTCTTCTAACATCGATTGGAGATGCCGTATATAGCGAATAGCGAGCCTGGAAAAAATATTATGAGTTGCACAGGTTAGGATGTTCTATTGTGCGATCCTGATAATTACAGACCTATAGTCATGTTTTCCCTTATGTCGTCCTCAATCTTAGCGTGGGAGAATTCTAAACAGGGTTGATTTCCTTTTTTTTTTTTTTTTTTTTTTTTACGAAAGTCAGATGATTTTGGAGACCTTCTCATCGATATATAGGAGGAAACAGAGTAACAAGTTGTTTCTATTTAATCTAGGAAGGACGCCCACTTTATTTTTACCAGCAGCAAAAGAAGAAACCAAAGCAAAAAACAATGGCAGTTTTTTTTATCGCTAGATATAACTGTAGGCTACATAGAAGAGATGATTTTGTACAGTCATGCTAAATATTGCATCGAAGTTAACTAGTTACGCTAGAAAGGTCTAAAGTTAATTTAATTGTTTCAATATAATTAGCTATATTGATAATTATTATTACTATATTGATAGTATATTGATAATCAGGAATTGTCCGAAAATTTCCCGAAAGACCCAAATCATTTTCCGAAAATTTCGAAATTTTCGTATCGATTTTCAATCTTATTGTGGAACTAACAGAGGAAGCTGACAATCTGATTTTCATTTGAATTAAATAGAAAATTTTTTTCACGAAATAAGTTTTTCAAAGAAAAGTGAAGAACTCCATTAAACAAAAAATCAGCAAAAATAAAATCAAATAATCTACCAAGCGTGAAACTACCACAAATCAGCATTGATGAATAAATGAAACCCAAAACGAACAGAAATTGAAATAAATAACCGAATCAAACTCAAAACGAGCAGAAATTAACATAATTTGGGGTCAAAACAACTATGCCTTCCCAAGGCCAGAACAAAATTTGCACTTTACTAAAAAAATATAAACGTTTTTACTTTAAAACTGTAATAAATCAAATAATATTAACATTTTGATTACTAAATATGCATACTAAACTGACAATGCACATTCATTTGTATTTGTTTCAGTAAAGTGCAAATTATGTTATGACTTTGAGAAGGCATAGGGGGTTTTGAGCCCAACTTATGTTAATTTCTGCTCATTTTGAGTTTGACTAGGTTATTTATTGTAATTTCTGTTCGTTTTGGGTTTCACTTATTCATCAATGCTGATGTGTGGTAGTTCCACGCTTGGTAGATTATTTGATTTTGTTTTTGCTCATTTTTTGTTTAATGAAATTCGTTACTTTTCTTTGAAAAACTTATTTTGTGAAAAAGTTTTTTTTAATTAATTTCTGTTCGTTTTGTATTGACATAGTCTTTTCTGGGAAAAAGAAAATAGTACTTTAAATCTTTTCGTTTTTTTAAGAATTTATAGTTTGGCCTACTATTTGTATGCTGGAGAAAAATTTTCAGCGATTTTTAACAACATACACCCTTTTAAAAATCTGGACACAAACAGTAGTGTTTAATTTAGTTTCATACCTCCTCTAGTTGACCTGAAATGGAAAACTTGATACCATTCGCAAAAAAATCTGTTTACTTTCTTTGATAGCTTGGATACACTTACGCTATTTTGATTTGGGTAAATTTTAAGAGCAGAAGTGGCCCCAAAAATTTGAACATACTACCTTCTGTCGTTCTTGGGATACTGCTGAGATGCCTTATTGGGAATTAGCATTAATACAGTGCATTTTGATTTAATCTTAAGGTAACATTTAGTTTTTAAACATAAAGGCAAATGGGAGGGTGGGCGTGGGAGGGGGATTAGTTTCCCTCCAATCACTTTCGACTATCAAAAGGGCATCAGCCCATTCTATTTTCTATCGAATGAGCCCTTTTCGAAGTTTCTACGACAACCCCTTCAATACGAAGTGCCCTGGTCTAAACAGCAACAACAACAAAAAAATAATACATTTTACCCACATCGATCTTTACTATAAAAATGTCAAGCCTTCCAATAACTTTCGACTATAACAAAGGGCACAAGGCCTTTCGATTTCCAATCGAATGAGCCCTTTTTGAGTTTCTACGATAACACTTTCTATAAACACCTTATATAACCCCAGGGCAAAAATTACAACCTTTACCCTAAGGGCTGTGAGGGTGGTTGTCATCCTCTAAGTTCTAATTTCCAGAACTTCCAACAACGTTAAACAAAATGGCTATCTCAAAATTTTGATTGGATGTGTCTGGGAAAATGGTGGGCGTGAGAGGGGCCTTAGTCGCTCTCCCATCACTTTCAACTATTAAAAAAGGGGGAGGGTGTCATCCTCAAAGACCTAATTTCCAATACTTTCTGCAACGTTGAAAAAAATGGCTATCTGAAATTTTGATTGGATGTGTTTGGGGATATGGTGGGCGTACGAGGGGGTTTAGCTACCCTCCAATCACTTTCAACTATTAGAAAGGGCTCTAGCCCTCTCAATTTTGAATTGAATTAGCCCCTTTTGAAGTTTTTAGGACAACTCTATCTATAAAAACCTTATATTCCCCCAAGGCATAACTTACAACCTTTGCCCTGGGGGCTCTGGGGGGTTTTTCATCCCTAAATACATAATTTCACGAACTTTCAACTACGTTGAACAAAATGGTTATCTCTAAACTTTGATTGAATATGTTGGGAAACTATGGGCTTGAGAGAAGGGCTTATTACTCTCCACTCCCTTTCGACTATTAAAAAGGGAAATTTCAATTTCCAATCAAATGAGCCCTTTTTGAAATTTCTACAACATTTTTTTATATAAACCTTGTATGCCCCCAAGCCATAACTTACAACCCTTGCAGTGAGGGCTCTGATGGGGTTATCATCCTAAAAGACCTAATTTCCAGAACTTTCGACTACGTTGAACAAAATGGATATCTCAAAATTTTGACTGGATATGTTTGGGGAAATGTTGAGGGCGTGAGAGGGGGGTTAGTTGTTCTTCAATGACTTTCGGCTAATAAAACGGCACTAGCCCTTTCAATTTCCAATTGAATGAGCCCTTTTTGAAGTTTCTATAAGATCGCTTTCTATAAGAACCTTATAAACCCCCAGGGCATAACTTACGACCTTTGCCCTGAGGGCTGTGGGGGTGGAGGTGTTGTCATCCTTAAATACCTAATTTCCAAAACTTTCAACTACGTTGAATAAAATAGGTATAAAAATTTTTTTTATTGTTATGTTTGGGGAAAAGGTGGGCGAGAGAGGGGGGTTAGTTGCCCTGAAATCACTTTCGAGAGTGATTTGAGGCACTAGCCAGTAGAAATGATCCTATTGATACTGAACGAACACCATATTTGGGCATAGAGTCCCTAGGGAGAACACGTGGTTAATCAAAGTGGGTCAATGACCTCTTTTTCCAAGGTCGATTTATTTGTTGTTGTTGATGTTTTGGCCAAGTGCACGCTCGGGGCGAATGTTAAGATCTTAGAGATGAAGAGATTAACGCGGGAAAGGGTTTCTTAGTAATTTGAAATGTGACAGCGCAGGGATGCCAAAACAAAAGGAACACGCAGAAATTACGTTTAGGGGTTATTTGGGCGAAAGCGTTTTAGACATTTTAGGGAATTATTTCGGCGAAACAGTTAGAGACATTTTAAAAGATGATTTTAGAAGATGTTTTAGAAGAGGATTTGAGTGTGGTCGTTATAATACACAAGTTCCATTTGAACAGTGTCGTGAGGTCCCTACCTCAACCCCAAAGGGCTCCAATCCACCTACCCCAACCCCAAAGGGCCCCAATCCCCCTACCCCAACCTCGAAAGAAGCCCCCGGCCCCCAAAGGTCCCCCGGGCTCCAAAAGGACCACCCGGCCCCCATTTTTTAATATTTTTTAATTTGCGCATTTAGGGACACAAAAGAGTCCCTACCCCCAACTTTTGACTCCCCCTCACAACTTTAGTGTTTTGTCATGGTTTACCTTGTCACAGTTACATTCTCTTGATTTTCAAAGTTCATTGTGGATTTCTTTCATTGAAATGCAAGAGTTGGATTATTTCAGTAGTATTTTATCATGGTTTACCTTGTCGCAGTTACATTCTCTTGATTTTCAACGTTCATTGCCGATTTCTTTCATTGAAATACAAGAGTTGGAATATTTCAGTAGTGTTTTGTTGTAGTTTACCCTGTCGCAGTTACATTTTCTTGATTTTCAAAGTTCATTTTGAATTTCATTCGTTGAAATGCAAGAGTTGGAATATTTCAGTTGTGTTTTTCCGTGGTTTACCTTGTCACAGTTACATTTTCTTGATTTTTCAAAGTTCATTTTGATTTTTTTCATTGAAATGCAAGAGTTGGAATATTTCAGTAGTGTCTTGTCATGGTTTACCTTGTCACAGTTACATTCTCTTGATTTTTCAAAGTTCATTTTGAATATTTTCATTGAAATGCATGAGTTGAAATATTTCAGTAGTGTTTTGTCGTGGTTTACCTTGTCACAGTTACATTTTCTTGATTTTTAAAAGTTCATTTTGAATTTCTTTTGTTGAAATGCAAGAGTTGGAATATTTCAGTAATGTTTTGTTGTGGTTTATCGTGTCACAGTTACATTCTCTTGATTTTTCAAAGCTCATTCTGATTTTTTCATTGAAATGCAAGGGTTGGATTATTTCAGTTGTGTTTTATCGTGGGTTACCTTATCACAGCTACATTCTCTTGATTTTTCAAAGTTCATTTTGGATTTTATTCGTTGAAATGCAAGAGTTGGAATATTTCAGTTGTGTTTTGTCATGGTTTACCTTGTCACAGTTACATTCTCTTGATTTTTCAAAGTTCATTTTGATTTTTTTCATTGAAATGCAAGAGTTGGAATATTTCAGTAGTGTTTTGTCGTGGTTTACCTTGTCACAGTTACATTCTCTTGATTTTTCAAAGTTCATTTTGATTTTTTTTTTCATTGAAATGCAAGAGTTGGAATATTTCAGTAGTGTTTTGTTGTAAACATCGTGTCACAGTTACATTCTCTTGATTTTTCAAAGTTCATTTTGGATTTTTTTCATGGAAATGCAAAAGTTGGATTATTTCAGTAGTGTTTTATCATGGTTTACCTTATCACAGCTATATTCTCTTGATTTTTCAAAGTTCATTTTGGATTTCTTTCATTGAATTGCAAGAGTTGGAATATTTCAGTAGTGTTTTATCGTGGTTTACCTTGTCACACTTTCATTCTCTTGATTTTTCAAATTCATTTTGAATTTCTTTCATTGAAATGCAAGAGTTGGATTATTTCAGTAGTGTTTTGTCGTGGTTTACCTTGTCACAGTTACATTTTCTTGATTTTTCAAAGTTCATTTGAATTTCTTTCCTTGAAATGCAAGAGTTGGATTATTTCAGTAGTGTTTTGTTGTAGTTTACCTTGTCACAGTTACACTTTCTAGATTTTTCAAAGTTCATTTTCAATTTCATTCGTTGAAATGCAAGAGTTGGAATATTTCAGTAATGTTTTGTTGTAGTTTACCTTGTCGCAGTTACATTCTCTTGATTTTTCAAAGTTCATTTTGAATTTATTTCATTGAAATGCATGAGTTGGAACATTTCAGTAGTGTTTTGTCGTGGTTTACCTTGTCACAGTTACATTCTCGTGATTTTTCAAATTCATTTTGAATTTCTTTCGTTGAAATGCAAGAGTTGGAATATTTCAGTAGTGTTTTGTTGTGGTTTATCGTGTCACAGTTACATTCTCTTGATTTTCCAAAGTTCATTTTGATGGTTTACCTTGTCACCGTTACATTCTCGTGATTTTTCAAAGTACATTTTGAATTTCTTTCGTTGAAATGCAAGAGTTGGAATATTTCAGTAGTGTTTTGTTGTAGTTTACCTTGTCGCAGTTACATTCTCTTGATTTTTCAAAGTTCATTGTGAATTTCTTTCAATGAAATACATGAGTGGGAATATTTCAGTAGTGCTTTGTCGTGGTTTACCTTGTCACAGTTACATTTTCTTGATTTTTCAAAGTTCATTTTGAATTTCTTTCATTGAAATGCAAGAGTTGGAATATTTCAGTAGTGTTTTGTTGTAGTTTACCTTGTCACAGTTACATTTTCTAGATTTTTCAAAGTTCATTTTGAATTTCATTCGTTGAAATGCAAGAGTTGGAATATTTCAGTAGTGTTTTGTTGTAGTTTACCTTGTCGCAGTTACATTCTCTTGATTTTTCAAAGTTCATTTTGAATTTCGTTCATTGAAATGCAAGAGTTGGAACATTTCAGTAGTGTTTTATCGTGGTTTACCTTGTCACACTTTCATTCTCTTGATTTTTCAAAGTTCCTTTTTGAATTTCTTTCATTGAATGCAAGAGTTGGAACATTTCAGTAGTGTTTTGTCGTGGTTTACCTTGTCACAGTTACATTTTGTTGATTTTTCAAAGTTCATTTTGAATTTCTTTCATTTAATGCAAGAGTTGGAATATTTCAGTAGTGTTTTGTTGTGGTTTATCGTGTCACAGTTACATTCTCTTGATTTTCCAAAGTTCATTTTGAATTTCTTTCGTTGAAATGCAAGAGTTGGATTATTTCAGTAGTGTTTTGTCGTGGTTTACCTTGTCACAGCTACATTCTCTTGATTTTTTCAAAGTTCATTTTGAATTTCTTTCATTGAAATGCAAGAGTTGGATTATTTCAGTTGTGTTTTGTCGTGGTTTACCTTGTCACAGTTACATTCTCTTGATTTTTCAAAGTTCAGTGTCGATTTCTTTCGTTGAAATGCAAGGGTTGGAATATTTCAGTAGTGTTTTGTTGTGGTTTACCTTGTCACAGTTACATTCTCTTAATTTTTCAAAGTTCATTTTGAATTTCTATCGTTGAAATGCAAGAGCTGGAATATTTCAGTAGTGTTTTGTTGTGGTTTACCTTGTAACAGTTACATTTTCTTGATTTTTCAAAGTTCATTGTGGATTTCTTTCGTTGAAATGCAAGAGTTGGAATATTTCAGTAGTGTTTTGATATGGTTTACCTTGTCACAGTTACATTCTCTTGATTTTTCAAAGTTCATTTTGAATTTCTTTCGTTGAAATGCATGAGTTGGAATATTTCAGTAGTGTTTTGTCGTGGTTTACCTTGTCACAGTTACATTCTCTTAATTTTTCAAAGTTCATTTTTAATTTCTTTCATTGAAATGCAAGAGTTGGAATATTTCAGTAGCGTTTTGTTGTGGTTTACCATGTCACACTTACATTCTCTTAATTTTTCAAAGTTCATTTTGAATTTCTTTCGATGAAATGAAAGAGTTGGAATATTTCAATAGAGTTTTGTCATGGTTTACCGTGTCAGACTTACATTCTCTTATTTTTCAAAGTTCATTTTGGTTTTATTTCGGTGAAATGCAGGAGTTGGAATATTTCAGTAGTGTTTTGATGTGGTTTACCTTGTCACAGTTATATTCTCTTGATTTTTCAAAGTTCATTTTGAATTTCTTTCATTGAAATGCAAGAGTTGGAACATTTCAGTAGTGTTTTGTGGTGGTTTACCTTGTCACGGTTACATTCTCTTGATTTTTCAAAGTTCATTTTGAATTTATTTCAATGGAATGCATGAGTTAGAACATTTCAATAGTGTTTTGTCGTGGTTTACCTTGTCACAGTTACATTCTCGTGATTTTTCCAAGTTCATTTTGAATTTCTTTCGATGAAATGAAAGAGTTGGAATATTTCAATAGAGTTTTGTCATGGTTTACCGTGTCAGACTTACATTCTTTTTTTTTCAAAGTTCATTTTGGTTTTATTTCGGTGAAATGCAAGAGTTGGAATATTTCAGTAGTGTTTTGATGTGGTTTACCTTGTCACAGTTATATTCTCTTGATTTTTCAAAGTTCATTTTGAATTTCTTTCATTGAAGTGCAAGAGTTGGAACATTTCAGTAGTGTTTTGTCGTGGTTTACCTTGTCACGGTTACATTCTCTTGATTTTTCAAAGTTCATTTTGAATTTATTTCATTGAAATGCATGAGTTGGAACATTTCAGTAGTGTTTTGTCGTGGTTTACCTTGTCACAGTTACATTCTCGTGATTTTTCAAAGTTCATTTTGAATTTCTTTCGTTGAAATGCAAGAGTTGGAATATATCAGTAATGGTTTGTTGTGGTTTATCGTGTCACAGTTACATTCTCTTGATTTTCCAAAGTTCATTTTGAATTTCTTTCATTAAAAAATAAGAGTTGGATTATTTCAGTAGTGTTTTATCGTGGTTTACCTTGTCACAGCTATATTCTCTTGATTTTCCAAAGTTCATTTTGAATTTCTTTCGTTGAAAAACAAGAGTTGGATTATTTCAGTAGTGTTTTATCGTGGTTTACCTTGTCACAGCTACATTCTCTTGATTTTTCAAAGTTCATTTGAATTTCTTTCATTGAAATGCAAGAGTTGGATTATTTCACTAGTGTTTTGTCATGGTTTACCTTGTCACAGTTACATTCTCTTGATTTTTCAAAGTTCAGTGTCGATTTCTTTCATTGAAATGCAAGGGTTGGAATATTTCAGTAGTGTTTTGACATGATTTACCCTGTCACAGTTACATTCTCTTAATTTTTAGGTTAAGTTAGGTTAGTTTAGCCTACGTACGCGCGCGTACGTAGGGTAACCTAACCTAACCTAACTTAACCTAACCTAACCTAACTTGATCTAGTCTAACCTAACCTAACCTAACAAAAATGAAAGTGTGACAGGGTAAACCACGACAAAACACTACTGAATTATTCAAACTCTTGCATTTCAATGAAAGAAATCCAAAATGAACTTTGAAAAATCAAGAGAATGTAACTGTGACAAGGTAAACCACGACAAAACACCACTGAAATATTCCAACTCTTGCATTTCAACGAATGAAATTCAAAATGAACTTTGGAAAATCAAGAGAATGTATCTTGTGACAAGGTAAACCATGACATAACACTACTGAAATATTCCAACTCTTGCATTTCAACGAAAAGAAATTCATAATGAACTTTGAAAATTACGAGAATGTAACTGTGACAAGATAAACCATGACAAAACACTACTGAAATATTCCAACTCTTGCATTTCAATGAAAGAAATCCAAAATGAACTTTGAAAAATTAAGAGAATGTAACTGTGACAAGGTAAACCACAACAAAACACTACTGAAATATTCCAGCTCTTGCATTTCAACGATAGAAATTCAAAATGAACTTTGAAAAATCACGAGAATGTAATTGTGACAAGGTAAGCCATGACAAAACACTACTGAATTATTCCAAATCTTGCATTTCAACGACAGAAATTCAAAATGAACTTTGAAAAATCAAGATATGTAACTGTGATAAGTTGAACCACAACAAAACACTACTGATATAATCCAACTCTTGCATTTATACGAAAGAATTTCAAAATGAACTTTGAAAAATTACGAGAATGTAACTGTGACAAGGTAAACCACGACAAAACACTACTGAAATATTCCAACTCTTGCATTTCAATGAAAGAAATCCAAAATGAACTTTGAAAAATTAAGAGAATGTAACTGTGACAAGGTAAACCACAACAAAACACTACTGAAATATTCCAACTCTTGCATTTCAATGAAGGAAATTCAAAACGAACTTTGAAAAATCAAGAAAATGTAACTGTGACAAGGTAAGCCATGACAAAACACTACTGAAATATTCCAACTCTTGCATTTCAACGAAAGAAATTCAAAATGAACTTTGAAAAATCAAGAAATGTAACTGTGATAAGGTGAACCACAACAGAACACTACTGAAATAATCCAACTCTTGCATTTCAACGAAAGAAATTCAAAATGAACTTTGAAAAATTAAGAGAATGTAACTGTGACTAGGTAGACCACTTAAAACACTATTGAAATATTCCAACTCTTGCATTTCATCGAAAGAAATCCAAAATGAACTTTGAAAAATTAAGAGAATGTAAGTGTGACATGGTAAACCACAACAAAACGCTACTGAAATATTCCGACTCTTGCATTTCACCGAAATAAAACCAAAATGAACTTTGAAAAATTAAGAGAATGTAAGTCTGACGAGGTAAACCATGACAAAACACTATTGAAATATTCCAACTCTTTCACTTCATCGAAAGAAATTCAAAATAAACTTTGAAAAATTAAAAGAATGTAACTGTGACAAGGTAAACCACGACAAAACACTACTGAAATATTCCAACTCTTGCATTTCAATGATAGAAATTCAAAATGAACTTTGAAAAATTAAGAAAATGTAACTGTGACTAGGTAAACCACAACAAAACACTACTGAAATACTCCAACTCTTGCATTTCAATGATAGAAATTCAAAATGAACTTTGAAAAATTAAGAAAATGTAACTGTGACTAGGTAAACCACAACAAAACACTACTGAAATATTCCAACTCTTGCATTTCACCGAAATAAAACCAAAATGAACTTTGAAAAATTAAGAGAATGTAAGTGTGACGAGGTAAACCATGACAAAACACTAATGAAATATTCCAACTCTTTCATTTCATCGAAAGAAATTCAAAATAAACTTTGAAAAATTAAGAGAATGTAACTGTGACAAGGTAAACCACGACAAAACACTACTGAAATATTCCAACTCTTGCATTTCAATGATAGAAATTCAAAATGAACTTTGAAAAATTAAGAAAATGTAACTGTGACTAGGTAAACCACAACAAAACACTACTGAAATATTCCAACTCTTGCATTTCAACGAAAGAAATTCAAAATGAACGTTGAAAAATTAAGAGAATGTAACTGTGACTAGGTAAACCACGACAAAACACTATTGAAATATTCCAACTTTTGCATTTCATCGAAAGAAATCCAAAAAGAACTTTGAAAAATTAAGAGAATGTAAGTGTGACATGGTAAACCACAACAAAACACTACTGAAATATTCCAACTCTTGCATTTCACCGAAATAAAACCAAAATGAACTTTGAAAAATCAAGAGAAAGTAACTGTGACAAGGTAAACCACATAAAAACACTACTGAAATATTCCAACTCTTGCATTTCACCAAAATAAAACCAAAAGGAACTTTGAAAAATTAAGAGAATATAAGTCTGACGAGGTAAACCATGACAAAACACTAATGAAATATTCCAACTGTTTCATTTCATCGAAAGAAATTCAAAATAAACTTTGAAAAATTAAGAGAATGTAACTGTGACAAGGTAAACCACGACAAAACACTACTGAAATATTCCAACTCTTGCATTTCAATGATAGAAATTCAAAATGAACTTTGAAAAATTAAGAAAATGTAACTGTGACTAGGTAAACCACAACAAAACACTACTGAAATATTCCAACTCTTGCATTTCAACGAAAGAAATTCAAAATGAACGTTGAAAAATCAAGAGAATGTAACTGTGACTTGGTAAACCATGACAAAACACTAGTGAAATATTCCAACTCTTGCATTTCAATGAAAGAAATTCAAAATGAACTTTTAAAAATCAAGAGAATGTAACTGTGACAAGGTAAACCATATCAAAACACTACTGAAATTTTCCAACTCTTGCATTTCAATGAAAGAAATTCAAAATGAACTATGAAAAATTAAGAGAATGTAACTGTGACAGGGTAAATCATGTCAAAACCCTACTGAAATATTCCAACCCTTGCATTTCAATGAAAGAAATTTACACTGAACTTTGAAAAATCAAGAGAATGTAACTGTGACAAGGTAAACCATGACAAAACACTAGTGAAATAATACAACTCTTGCATTTCAATGAAAGAAATTCAAATGAACTTTGAAAAATCAAGAGAATGTAACTGTGACAAGGTAAACCAGGATAAAACACTACTGAAATAATCCAACTCTTGTTTTTCAACGAAAGAAATTCAAAATGAACTTTGGAAAATCAAGAGAATGTAACTGTGACACGATAAACCACAACAAAACACTACTGAAATATTCCAACTCTTGCATTTCAACGAAAGAAATTCAAAATGAACTTTGAAAAATCACGAGAATGTAAGTGTGACAAGGTAAACCACGACAAAACACTACTGAAATGTTCCAACTCATGCATTTCAATGAAATAAATTCAAAATGAACTTTGAAAAATCAAGAGCATGTAACCGTGACAAGGTAAACCACGACAAAACACTACTGAAATGTTCCAACTCTTGCATTTCAATGAAAGAAATTCAAAATGAACTTTGAAAAATCAAGAGAATATAACTGTGACAAGGTAAACCACATCAAAACACTACTGAAATATTCCAACTCTTTCATTTCATCGAAAGAAATTCAAAATGAACTTTGAAAAATTAAGAGAATGTAACTGTGACAAGGTAAACCACAACAAAACACTACTGAAATATTCCAACTCTTGCATTTCAATGAAAGAAATTCAAAATGAACTTTGAAAAATTAAGAGAATGTAACTGTGACAAGGTAAACCAAGACAAAACACTACTGAAATGTTCCAACTCATGCATTTCAACGAAAGAAATTCAAAATGAACTTTGAAAAATCAAGAGAATGTAACTGCGACATGGTAAACCATTACAAAACACTAGTGAAATATTCCAACTCTTGCATTTCAATGAAAGAAATTCAAAATGAACTTTTAAAAATCAAGAGAATGTAACGCTGACAAGGTAAACCATATCAAAACACTACTGAAATGTTCCAACTCTTGCATGTCAATGAAAGAAATCCACAATGAACTTTGAAAAATCAACAAAATGGAACTGTTACAAGGTAAACCACAACAAAACGCTACTGAAATATTCCAGCTCTTGCATTTCAACGATAGAAATTCAAAATGAACTTTGAAAAATTAAGAGAATGTAACTGTGACAAGGTAAACTACAACAAAACACTACTGAAACATTCCAACCCTTGCATTTCAACGAAACAAATCGACACTGAACTTTGAAAAATCAAGAGAATGTAACTGTGACAAGGTAAACCACGACAAAACACAACTGAAATAATCCAACTCTTGCATTTCAATGAAAGAAATTCAAAATGAACTTTGAAAAAATCAAGAGAATGTAGCTGTGACAAGGTAAACCACGACAAAACACTACTGAAATAATCCAACTCTTGCATTTCAACGAAAGAAATTCAAAATGAACTTTGGAAAATCAAGAGAATGTAACTGTGACACGATAAACCACAACAAAACACTACTGAAATATTCCAACTCTTGCATTTCAATGAAAGAAATTCAAATTGAACTTTGAAAAATCAAGAAAATGTAACTGTGACAAGGTAAACCACGATAAAACACTACTGAAATGTTCCAACTCTTGCATTTCAATGAACGAAATTCAAAATGAACTTTGAAAAATCAAGAGAATGTAACTGCGACAAGGTAAACTACAACAAAACACTACTGAAATATTCCAACTCTTGCATTTCAACGAAAGAAATTCAAAATGAACTTTGAAAAATCAAGAAAATGTAACTGTGACAAGGTAAACCACGACAAAACACTACTGAAATATTCCAACTCATGTATTTCATTGAAAAAAATTCACAATGAACTTTTAAAAATCAAGAGCATGTAGCTGCGACAAGGTAAACTACAACAAAACACTACTGAAATATTCCAACTCTTGCATTTCAACGAAAGAAATTCAAAATGTACATTGAAAAATCACGAGAATGTAACTGTGACAAGGTAAACCATCCAAATGAACTTTGGAAAATTTAAGAGAATGTAACTGTGACACGATAAACCACAACAAAACACTACTGAAATATTCCAACTCTTGCATTTCAACGAAAGAAATTCAAAATGAACTTTGAAAAATCACGAGAATGTAACTGTGACAAGGTAAACCATGACAAAACACTACTGAAATGTTCGAACTCATGCATTTCAATGAAATAAATTCAAAATAAACTTTGAAAAATCAAGAGAATGTAACTGCGACAAGGTAAACTGCAACAAAACATTACTGAAATATTCCAACTCTTGCATTTCAACGAATGAAATTCAAAATGAACTTTGAAAAATCTAGAAAATGTAACTTTGACAAGGTAAACTACAACAAAACACTACTGAAATATTCCAACTCTTGCATTTCAATGAAAGAAATCCACAATGAACTTTGAAAATCAAGAGAATGTAACTTTGACAAGGTAAACCACGACAAAACACTACTGAAATAATCCAACTCTTGCATTTCAATGAAAGAAATTCAAAATGAACTTTGAAAAATCAAGAAAATGTAACTTTGACAAGGTAAACCACAACAAAACACTACTTAAATATTCCAACTCATGCATTTCAACGATAGAAATTCAAAATGAACATTGAAAAATTAAGAAAATGTAACTGCGACAGGGTAAATCATGACAAAACACTACTGAAATATTCCAACTCTTGCATTTCAATGAAAGAAATTCAAAATGAACTATGAAAAATTAAGAGAATGTAACTGTGACAGGGTAAATCATGTCAAAACCCTACTGAAATATTCCAACCCTTGCATTTCAATGAAAGAAATTTACACTGAACTTTGAAAAATCAAGAGAATGTAACTGTGACAAGGTAAACCATGACAAAACACTAGTGAAATAATACAACTCTTGCATTTCAATGAAAGAAATTCAAATGAGTTTTGAAAAGTCAAGAGAATGTAACTGTGACAAGGTAAACCAGGATAAAACACTACTGAAATAATCCAACTCTTGTTTTTCAACGAAAGAAATTCAAAATGAACTTTGGAAAATCAAGAGAATGTAACTGTGACACGATAAACCACAACAAAACACTACTGAAATATTCCAACTCTTGCATTTCAACGAAAGAAATTCAAAATGAACTTTGAAAAATCACGAGAATGTAAGTGTGACAAGGTAAACCACGACAAAACACTACTGAAATGTTCCAATTCATGCATTTCAATGAAAAATTCAAAATGAACTTTGAAAAATCAAGAGCATGTAACCGTGACAAGGTAAACCACGACAAAACACTACTGAAATGTTCCAACTCTTGCATTTCAATGAAAGAAATTCAAAATGAACTTTGAAAAATCAAGAGAATATAACTGTGACAAGGTAAACCACATCAAAACACTACTGAAATATTCCAACTCTTTCATTTCATCGAAAGAAATTCAAAATGAACTTTGAAAAATTAAGAGAATGTAACTGTGATAAGGTAAACCACAACAAAACACTACTGAAATATTCCAACTCTTGCATTTCAATGAAAGAAATTCAAAATGAACTTTGAAAAATTAAGAGAATGTAACTGTGACAAGGTAAACCAAGACAAAACACTACTGAAATGTTCCAACTCATGCATTTCAACGAAAGAAATTCAAAATGAACTTTGAAAAATCAAGAGAATGTAACTGCGACATGGTAAACCATTACAAAACACTAGTGAAATATTCCAACTCTTGCATTTCAATGAAAGAAATTCAAAATGAACTTTTAAAAATCAAAAGAATGTAACTGTGACAAGGTAAACCATATCAAAACACTACTGAAATATTCCAACTCTTGCATGTCAATGAAAGAAATCCACAATGAACTTTGAAAAATCAACAAAATGGAACTGTTACAAGGTAAACCACAACAAAACACTACTGAAATATTCCAGCTCTTGCATTTCAACGAAAGAAATTCAAAATGAACTTTGAAAAATTAAGAGAATGTAACTGTGACAAGGTAAACCACAACAAAACACTACTGAAACATTCCAACCCTTGCATTTCAACGAAAGAAATCGACACTGAACTTTAAAAATCAAGAGAATGTAACTGTGACAAGGTAAACCACGACAAAACACAACTGAAATAATCCAACTCTTGCATTTCAATGAAAGAAATTCAAAATGAACTTTGAAAAAATCAAGAGAATGTAGCTGTGACAAGGTAAACCACGACAAAACACTACTGAAATAATCCAACTCTTGCATTTCAACGAAAGAAATTCAAAATGAACTTTGGAAAATCAAGAGATTGTAACTGTGACACGATAAACCACAACAAAACACTACTGAAATATTCCAACTCTTGCATTTCAATGAAAGAAATTCAAATTGAACTTTGAAAAATCAAGAAAATGTAACTGTGACAAGGTAAACCACGATAAAACACTACTGAAATGTTCCAACTCTTGCATTTCAATGAACGAAATTCAAAATGAACTTTGAAAAATCAAGAGAATGTAACTGCGACAAGGTAAACTACAACAAAACACTACTGAAATATTCCAACTCTTGCATTTCAACGAATGAAATTCAAAATGAACTTTGAAAAATCTAGAAAATATAACTGTGACAAGGTAAACTACAACAAAACACTACTGAAATATTCCAACTCTTGCATTTCAATGAAAGAAATTCAAAATGAACTTTGAAAAATCAAGAAAATGTAACTGTGACAAGGTAAACCACGACAAAACACTACTGAAATATTCCAACTCATGTATTTCATTGAAAAAAATTCACAATGAACTTTTAAAAATCAAGAGCATGTAGCTGCGACAAGGTAAACTACAACAAAACACTACTGAAATATTCCAACTCTTGCATTTCAACGAAAGAAATTCAAAATGTACATTGAAAAATCACGAGAATGTAACTGTGACAAGGTAAACCATCAAAATGAACTTTGGAAAATCAAGAGAATGTAACTGTGACACGATAAACCACAACAAAACACTACTGAAATATTCCAACTCTTGCATTTCAACGAAAGAAATTCAAAATGAACTTTGAAAAATCACGAGAATGTAACTGTGACAAGGTAAACCACGACAAAACACTACTGAAATGTTCGAACTCATGCATTTCAATGAAATAAATTCAAAATAAACTTTGAAAAATCAAGAGAATGTAACTGCGACAAGGTAAACTGCAACAAAACATTACTGAAATATTCCAACTCTTGCATTTCAACGAAACAAATCGACACTGAACTTTGAAAAATCACGAGAATGTAACTGTGACAAGGTAAACCACGACAAAACACAACTGAAATAATCCAACTCTTGCATTTCAATGAAAGAAATTCAAAATGAACTTTGAAAAAATCAAGAGAATGTAGCTGTGACAAGGTAAACCACGACAAAACACTACTGAAATAATCCAACTCTTGCATTTCAACGAAAGAAATTCAAAATGAACTTTGGAAAATCAAGAGAATGTAACTGTGACACGATAAACCACAACAAAACACTACTGAAATATTCCAACTCTTGCATTTCAATGAAAGAAATTCAAATTGAACTTTGAAAAATCAAGAAAATGTAACTGTGACAAGGTAAACCATGATAAAACACTACTGAAATGTTCCAACTCTTGCATTTCAATGAACGAAATTCAAAATGAACTTTGAAAAATCAAGAGAATGTAACTGCGACAAGGTAAACTACAACAAAACACTACTGAAATATTCCAACTCTTGCATTTCAACGAAAGAAATTCAAAATGAACTTTGAAAAATCAAGAAAATGTAACTGTGACAAGGTAAACCACGACAAAACACTACTGAAATATTCCAACTCATGTATTTCATTGAAAAAAATTCACAATGAACTTTTAAAAATCAAGAGCATGTAGCTGCGACAAGGTAAACTACAACAAAACACTACTGAAATATTCCAACTCTTGCATTTCAACGAAAGAAATTCAAAATGTACATTGAAAAATCACGAGAATGTAACTGTGACAAGGTAAACCATCCAAATGAACTTTGGAAAATTTAAGAGAATGTAACTGTGACACGATAAACCACAACAAAACACTACTGAAATATTCCAACTCTTGCATTTCAACGAAAGAAATTCAAAATGAACTTTGAAAAATCACGAGAATGTAACTGTGACAAGGTAAACCATGACAAAACACTACTGAAATGTTCGAACTCATGCATTTCAATGAAATAAATTCAAAATAAACTTTGAAAAATCAAGAGAATGTAACTGCGACAAGGTAAACTGCAACAAAACATTACTGAAATATTCCAACTCTTGCATTTCAACGAATGAAATTCAAAATGAACTTAGAAAAATCTAGAAAGTGTAACTTTGACAAGGTAAACTACAACAAAACACTACTGAAATATTCCAACTCTTGCATTTCAATGAAAGAAATCCACAATGAACTTTGAAAATCAAGAGAATGTAACTTTGACAAGGTAAACCACGACAAAACACTACTGAAATAATCCAACTCTTGCATTTCAATGAAAGAAATTCAAAATGAACTTTGAAAAATCAAGAAAATGTAACTATGACAAGGTAAACCACAACAAAACACTACTTAAATATTCCAACTCATGCATTTCAACGATAGAAATTCAAAATGAACATTGAAAAATTAAGAAAATGTAACTGCGACAGGGTAAATCATGACAAAACACTACTGAAATATTCCAACTCTTGCATTTCAATGAAAGAAATTCAAAATGAACTATGAAAAATTAAGAGAATGTAACTGTGACAGGGTAAATCATGTCAAAACCCTACTGAAATATTCCAACCCTTGCATTTCAATGAAAGAAATTTACACTGAACTTTGAAAAATCAAGAGAATGTAACTGTGACAAGGTAAACCATGACAAAACACTAGTGAAATAATACAACTCTTGCATTTCAATGAAAGAAATTCAAATGAGTTTTGAAAAGTCAAGAGAATGTAACTGTGACAAGGTAAACCAGGATAAAACACTACTGAAATAATCCAACTCTTGTTTTTCAACGAAAGAAATTCAAAATGAACTTTGGAAAATCAAGAGAATGTAACTGTGACACGATAAACCACAACAAAACACTACTGAAATATTCCAACTCTTGCATTTCAACGAAAGAAATTCAAAATGAACTTTGAAAAATCACGAGAATGTAAGTGTGACAAGGTAAACCACGACAAAACACTACTGAAATGTTCCAACTCATGCATTTCAATGAAATAAATTCAAAATGAACTTTGAAAAATCAAGAGCATGTAACCGTGACAAGGTAAACCACGACAAAACACTACTGAAATGTTCCAACTCTTGCATTTCAATGAAAGAAATTCAAAATGAACTTTGAAAAATCAAGAGAATATAACTGTGACAAGGTAAACCACATCAAAACACTACTGAAATATTCCAACTCTTTCATTTCATCGAAAGAAATTCAAAATGAACTTTGAAAAATTAAGAGAATGTAACTGTGATAAGGTAAACCACAACAAAACACTACTGAAATATTCCAACTCTTGCATTTCAATGAAAGAAATTCAAAATGAACTTTGAAAAATTAAGAGAATGTAACTGTGACAAGGTAAACCAAGACAAAACACTACTGAAATGTTCCAACTCATGCATTTCAACGAAAGAAATTCAAAATGAACTTTGAAAAATCAAGAGAATGTAACTGCGACATGGTAAACCATTACAAAACACTAGTGAAATATTCCAACTCTTGCATTTCAATGAAAGAAATTCAAAATGAACTTTTAAAAATCAAAAGAATGTAACTGTGACAAGGTAAACCATATCAAAACACTACTGAAATATTCCAACTCTTGCATGTCAATGAAAGAAATCCACAATGAACTTTGAAAAATCAACAAAATGGAACTGTTACAAGGTAAACCACAACAAAACACTACTGAAATATTCCAGCTCTTGCATTTCAACGATAGAAATTCAAAATGAACTTTGAAAAATTAAGAGAATGTAACTGTGACAAGGTAAACCACAACAAAACACTACTGAAACATTCCAACCCTTGCATTTCAACGAAAGAAATCGACACTGAACTTTGAAAAATCAAGAGAATGTAACTGTGACAAGGTAAACCACGACAAAACACAACTGAAATAATCCAACTCTTGCATTTCAATGAAAGAAATTCAAAATGAACTTTGAAAAAATCAAGAGAATGTAGCTGTGACAAGGTAAACCACGACAAAACACTACTGAAATAATCCAACTCTTGCATTTCAACGAAAGAAATTCAAAATGAACTTTGGAAAATCAAGAGAATGTAACTGTGACACGATAAACCACAACAAAACACTACTGAAATATTCCAACTCTTGCATTTCAATGAAAGAAATTCAAAATGAACTTTGAAAAATCAAGAAAATGTAACTGTGACAAGGTAAACCACGATAAAACACTACTGAAATGTTCCAACTCTTGCATTTCAATGAACCAAATTCAAAATGAACTTTGAAAAATCAAGAGAATGTAACTGCGACAAGGTAAACTACAACAAAACACTACTGAAATATTCCAACTCTTGCATTTCAACGAATGAAATTCAAAATGAACTTTGAAAAATCTAGAAAATATAACTGTGACAAGGTAAACTACAACAAAACACTACTGAAATATTCCAACTCTTGCATTTCAATGAAAGAAATTCAAAATGAACTTTGAAAAATCAAGAAAATGTAACTGTGACAAGGTAAACCACGACAAAACACTACTGAAATATTCCAACTCATGTATTTCATTGAAAAAAATTCACAATGAACTTTTAAAAATCAAGAGCATGTAGCTGCGACAAGGTAAACTACAACAAAACACTACTGAAATATTCCAACTCTTGCATTTCAACGAAAGAAATTCAAAATGTACATTGAAAAATCACGAGAATGTAACTGTGACAAGGTAAACCATCAAAATGAACTTTGGAAAATCAAGAGAATGTAACTGTGACACGATAAACCACAACAAAACACTACTGAAATATTCCAACTCTTGCATTTCAACGAAAGAAATTCAAAATGAACTTCGAAAAATCACGAGAATGTAACTGTGACAAGGTAAACCACGACAAAACACTACTGAAATGTTCGAACTCATGCATTTCAATGAAATAAATTCAAAATAAACTTTGAAAAATCAAGAGAATGTAACTGCGACAAGGTAAACTGCAACAAAACATTACTGAAATATTCCAACTCTTGCATTTCAACGAATGAAATTCAAAATGAACTTTGAAAAATCTAGAAAATGTAACTTTGACAAGGTAAACTACAACAAAACACTACTGAAATATTCCAACTCTTGCATTTCAATGAAAGAAATCCACAATGAACTTTGAAAATCAAGAGAATGTAACTTTGACAAGGTAAACCACGACAAAACACTACTGAAATAATCCAACTCTTGCATTTCAATGAAAGAAGCTCAAAATGAACTTTGAAAAATCAAGAAAATGTAACTATGACAAGGTAAACCACAACAAAACACTACTGAAATATTCCAACTCATGCATTTCAACGATAGAAATTCAAAATGAACATTGAAAAATTAAGAAAATGTAACTGCGACAGGGTAAATCATGACAAAACACTACTGAAATATTCCAACTCTTGCATTTCAACGAAAGAAATCCAAAATGAACTTTGAAAAATCAAGAAAATGTAACTGTGAAATGGTAAACCACGACAAAACACTACTGAAATGATCCAACTCTTGCATTTCAATGAAAGAAATTCAAATGAACTTTGAAAAATCAAGAAAATGTAACTGTGACAAGGTAAACCACGACAAAACACTACTGAAATAATCCAACTCTTGCATTTCAATGAAAGAAATTCAAAATGAATTTGAAAAATCAAGAGAATGAAAGTGTGACAAGGTAAACCACGATAAAACACTACTGAAATATTCCAACTCTTGCATTTCAATGAAAAAAAAATCCAAAATGAACTTTGTAAAATCAAGAGAATGTAGCTGTGATAAGGTAAACCAAGATAAAACACTACTGAAATAATCCAACTCTTGCATTTCAATGAAAAAAATCCAAAATGAACTTTGAAAAATCAAGAGAATGTAACTGTGACACGATAAACCACAACAAAACACTACTGAAATATTACAACTCTTGCATTTCAATGAAAAAAATCAAAATGAACTTTGAAAAATCAAGAGAATGTAACTGTGACAAGGTAAACCATGACAAAACACAACTGAAATATTCCAACTCTTGCATTTCAACGAATAAAATTCAAAAATGAACTTTGAAAAATCAAGAAAATGTAATTGCGACAGGGTAAACCACGACAAAACACTTACTGAATTATTCCAACTCTTGCATTTCAACGAAAAAAATCCAAAATGAACTTTGAAAAATCAAGAGAATGTAGCTGTGATAAGGTAACCCACGATAAAACACAACTGAAATAATCCAACTCTTGCATTTAAATGAAAAAATCAGAATGAACTTTGAAAAATCAAGAGAATGTAACTGTGACACGATAAACCACAACAAAACACTAATGAAATATTCCAACTCTTGCATTTCAACGAAAGAAATTCAAAATGAACTTTTAAAAATCAAGAAAATGTAACTGTGACAAGGTAAACCACGACAAAACACTACTTAAATATTTCAACTCATGCATTTCAATGAAAAAATTCAAAATGAACTTTGAAAAATCAAGAGAATGTAACTGTGACAAGGTAAACCATGACAAAACACAACTGAAATATTCTAACTCTTGCATTTCAACGAATAAAATTCCAAATGAACTTTGAAAAATCAAGAAAATGTAACTGCGACAGGGTAAACTACAACAAAACACTACTGAAATATTCCAACTCTTGCATTTCAATGAAAGAAATCGGCAATGAACGTTGAAAATCAAGAGAATGTAACTGCGACAAGGTAAACCATGACAAAACACTAAAGTTGTGAGGGGGAGTCAAAAGTTGGGGGGTGGGGACCCTTTTGTGTCCCAAAATGCGCAAATTAAAAAATATTAAAAAATGGGGGCCGGGTGGTCCTTTGGGGTGCCGGGGGACCTTTGGGGGCCCCGGGGGCCCTTTGGGGGTCCGGGTGGTTCTTTGGGAGCCCGAGGGACCTTTGGGGGCCGGGGGCTTCCTTCGGGGTTGGGGTAGGGGGATTGGGGCCCTTTGGGGTTGGGGTAGGGGGATCGGAGCCCTTTGGGGTTGAGGTAGGGACCTCACGACACTGTTCAAATGGAACTTGTGTATTATAACGACCACACTCAAATCCTCTTCTAAAACATCTTCTAAAATCATCTTTTAAAATGTCTCTAACTGTTTCGCTGAAATAATTCCCTAAAATGTCTAAAACGCTTTCGCCCAAATAACCCCTAAACGTAATTTCTGCGTGTTCCTTTTGTTTTGGCATCCCTGCGCTGTCGCATTTCAAATTACTAAGAAGCCCTTTCCCGCGTTAATCTCTTCATCTCTAAGATCTTAACATTCGCCCCGAGCGTGCACTTGGCCAAAACATCAACAACAACAAATAAATCGACCTTGGAAAAAGAGGTCATTGACCCACTTTGATTAACCACGTGTTCTCCCTAGGGACTCTATGCCCATATAAGGAGTTCGTTCGGTATCAATAGGGTCATTTCTACTCTAGCCCTTTGAATTTCCAATCGAATGAGCCCTTCTCCAAGTTTCTACGACAAAGATTTCCGTAAAAACTCATATACCCCCAGGGCATAACTTATATCCCTTGCCCTGAAGACTGTGGGGGGAGTTTTCTAAGCAAAGGTATAATTTCCTAAACTTTAAACTGCGTAGAAAAAATGGCTATCTCAAAATTTCGATTCGATCTTTTTGGGGAAATGGTGGGCGTTGAAGAGGTGTTATTTGCCTTTCATTAACTTTCGACTATTAAAGAGAGCACTAGCCATTTCAATTTCCAATCGATTGAGCCCTTTTTGAAGTTTCTACGACAACGCGTTCTATAGAAACCTTATATGCCCCAAGGGCATAACTTACAACCCTTGCTTTGAGGGTTGTGGGGGGTTGTCATCCTCAGAGACCTAACTTCCAGAACTTTCAACTGCGTTGAACAAAGTGGCTATCTTAAAATTTTGATTGGATGTGTTTGGAAAAAAGAAGGACGTGAGAGGGGGGTTAGTTGCCCTCCAATCACTTTCGACAATTAAAAAGGGCACCAGCCCTTTGTTATTCCAGTCGAATGAGCCTTTTTTGAAGTTTCTACGACAACAATTTCTATAAAAACATTATCCTCCAGGGCATAACTTACAACCCTTGCCCGGAGGGCTGTGTGGGAGTGTTCTCCTCAAAAACATAATTTCTATCTGGAAATCAGCGACGCTGAACAAAATTGCTATCTCAAAATTTTGATTGGATGTGTTTGAGGAAAAGTGGGCTTGAGAGGGAGGTCAGTTGCTCTCAAATCACTTTCGACTATTGAAAAGGGCACTAGACCTTTGACTTCCGATCGAATAAGCCCTTTTTCAAGTTTCTAGGACAAAGATTTCAAAAAAACTTATATCCCTTGCCCTGAAGACTGTGGGGAGAGTGTCCTGCTCAAAAATATAATTTCCTGTACTTTAAACTGCGTGGAACAAAAAGGCTATCTCAAAATTTTGACTGGATGAGTTTGGGGAAATGGTGGGCGTGGAAGGAGTGTTAGTTGCCTTCCAATCACTTTCGACTATTAAAAAGGGCACTAGCCATTTCAATTTCCAATCGAATGAGACCTTTTTGAAGTTTCTACGACAACACATTCTATAAAAACCTTATATGCCCCCAGGGCATATTTTACGATCATTGCCCTGAGAGCTATGGAGGGTTGTCATCCTGACAGACCGAATTTCCAGAACTTTTAACAACGCTGAACAAAATTACTATCTTAAAATTTCGATTGGATGTGTTTGGGGAAAGGGTGGGCGTGAGAGGGGGGTTAGTTGCCCTCCAATCACTTTCAACTATTTAAAAGGGCAATAGCCCTTTGAATTTCCACTCGAATGAGGTTTTTTGAAGTTTCTACGACAACGCCTTTTATAAAAACCTTAAATGCCCACAGGGCATAACTTACAACCCTTGCCCTGAGGGTTGTGGGTGAGTCTCCTCCTTAAAAAACATAATTTCTATCTGGAACTCAACTACGCTGAACAAAATGGCTATCTCAAAATTTTGGTTGGGTGTGTTTCGGTAAATGCTGGGCGTGGAAAGGGTGTTAATTGCCTTCCAATCACTTTTGACAATTAAAATGGGCACAAGCCACTCCGATTTCCAGTTGAATGAGCCCTTTTCAAAGTTTCTACGACAACTTTTTCGATACGAAGTTCCCTGGTCTAAAGGGAAAAATAATAGACAATACATTCTGCCAACATCGTTCTTATATACCCCCAGGGCATAGCTTATAACCCTTGCCCTGAGGGTTGTGAGGGAGTGACCTCCTCAAAAACATATTTTATATCAGGAAATCAACTACGCTGAACGAAATGGGTATCTCGAAATTTTGATTGGATGTGTTTCAGGAAATGGTGGGCGTGGAAGGGGTGGTAGGTGCCTTCCAATCACTTTGGACTATTAAAAAGGGCACAAGCCACTCCAATTTTCAATTGAATGAGCCCTTTTTGAAGTTTCTACGACAACTTCTTCGATACGAAGTGCCCTGGTCTAAAGGACAAAAAAAATAATAAATAATACATTGTGCCGATATCGTTCTTATATCCCCCCAGAACATAACTTAAAACCCTTGCCCTGAGGGTTGTGGGAGAGTGACCTCCTCAAAAATATATTTTCTATCTGGAAATCAACTATGCTAAACAAAATGGCTATCTCAAAATTTGGATTGGATGTGTTTGGGGGAATGACGGGCCAGGGGGGGGGGCTAGTTGCCCTTCAATCACTTTCGAATATTAAAAATGGCACTAGCCACTCTAATTTCCAATCGAATGAGCCCTTTTCGAAGTTTCTGCGGCAACTCCGTCGATACGAAGTACCCTGGTATAAGACCAAAAAATAAACAATACATTGTGCCCACATCTTTCTTTACTTAGGCTGCGCTATTGCGCTGCCTTTGATCGGGAAATCAAGATCTTTCTTTTGAGTACAGCCCATTCATGATGAATAATACCAAATGGTAGCTAGTGCTTAACTTATAAAATTACAAATTTTAGGGGAATTTTTCAGCTAATCAGAAAATTCTATGAAAAATCTTTTTGGCCCAAATTACGCTGGCTAAATTTTGGTATTAGTAAAATCTTTTTGCTAATGGGCCTTATGAAAGGCCGTATGCAGGGTTTTAATGGGTTTAACCCCCCCCCACCCTAAAATTTATTTTCGACTCGTAAAAACGTAAAAACGACTCGTAAAAACGTAAAAACAAATTTTGATGTGTTTTTTTAAGTTTTTTGTTCAGCCCCCGCTCCACTCCAAAAAAAACCTGGATACGGCCCTGGCCTTAAGACTGCTGATTGAAATAGTCTCCCTGTAGTTACTTTGAGTGAGGCTTTTCTCCCTTCGAATCCCGATCCGGACACTTTTTTTAAGCATGTAATAGATGTAGGAGTTAGGCTTTTCACTGGGAGTCATCTTACGTCACACAGTTGTGTTTTCAGGTAACGCAATTTTGTTTCCCTATTTCCTTATGATTAATCAGAGTGTGCTCGGGTATTTAGCAAGTACCAATAAGTGGAGCTCCTAGTCCCTCGCACCTGCGCAATGCGGTCCCTGTTTCTACCGGTCGGCTGGAGAGATTCCTGCAACATGTTCCAATGTAATAGCACCCCAAGCATCAGGACTAAGAGACTATTCCCAATATTCTGTCCTAGTCAATATATTAAATAACCTGTTGCGCACATGGAGATTTTCATTTTTCAAGCATGCTAGAACGACGTGTTTACTGCAATAATTTAGCACGCAGAGGGGAAAATTCTATTTGTAGACACTATTGCTTCCAATATTTTCTTAGAGAACGATTCTAGATAATATTCTGGATTGTTCTTAATGTGTTTTTAGCGATAAAAGACAGAAGGGGGGTTTTAAATTGTGTCAACACATTGGTATTATAGACGCGTCCTAACCAATGTATCTAAAGGATTAAGCTTATTGTAAATACAATTTCAAAATAAATTTACAACTAAATTAAAACAATGAAAAAGCAGTTAAAAACACAAAAAACAAGGAATAAAACGTGAAAAATATAGGAAAAGGAGTCTTGTATGAATATAATAAAGGTTTGGCTCCTAGCAGGTAATTTCAACGGGAGCGGGGATTGTTGTTATGTCTTTCTTAGAAAAATGGTCCATTGCTTTGCAAAACTTAGTCTTAAATAGTCGAAAGAGAGAGTTTAGAAATTTTTTTGCTGAATGGACTTTTATAATAACCTACAAAAGACACCTCGTCACAGCTACATTGCACGCCTGTCCCCTACCATCTGCGTGGTATTGAACAACGGAACTTGGAATTTCATTACCAGAAATTGATACTCTAAGCAATTCACGCCACAGTGACATACTCTTACGCAAGAAACGTCTGAAAAATGCCTTAGGAATAATGCAGAGATTTCAGAGTGTGCTGCAGAGCTGTAATAGTGTGGCACATGTCTGGGAATCGTTGGAAAATAATAGCAATAGAAAATATATCCATTAAGGGTTTTCAAACGCTAAAAGACGCTTAAAATTTTGATTACGGTTTTCGCAAGGTACCGCAGAGCAGTAAGAGTGTGATACTGTGGAATGAATTGCTTGAAGTATCACGTTCTGGTAGTGAAATGTTGAGTTCCGCTGTTCAATGCCACGTGGATGGTAGGGGGAAGGCGTTTAATGTCACGGTGGCGGGTTGTATTTTGTAGGTTATTATGAAAGTCCAGGCTCCCGAAAAACTCGAATCAACTGATTGAAAGCATAATTTTTAATAAGAAATGTATGAAATATGTCTTAGTAATAATAATGGGATTTTATAGGGTGTCTTAGAGCAGTAATAATGTGGTACAGAGCTGAGAATCATTGGAAAGTAATAGCAATAGAAAATATATCCATTGAAGGTTTTCAAACTCTAGAAGATGCTTAAAATGTTGATGACGGGTGTCGCAAGGTGTCGCAAAGCAGCTAGAGTGTGGTACTGTGGTGTGAATTGCTTGGAGTGTCACATTCTGGTAGTGAAATGCCGAATTCCACTGTTCAATTCCACGTAGATAGTAGGGGGGCAGGCGTGTAATGTCGCGGTGGCGGGGTGTCTTTTGTAGGTTATTATGAAAGTCCAGGCTCGCAAAAATCTCGAATCAATGGATTGGAAGCATAATTTTGGACAAGAAATGTCTGAAAAATGTCTTAATAATAATAATGAGATGTCAAAGGATGTCACAGAGTATTAAAAGTGTGGCACAGAGCTGGGAATCGTTGGAAAATAATAGCAATAGAAAATATATCCATTGAAGGTGCTCAAATGCTAGAAGATGGTTAAAATGATGATCAAGGTTGTCGCAAGGTGCCGCAGAGCAGTAAGAATGTGGTGCTGTGTGAATTGCTTGGAGTATCCCGTTCTGGTAATGAAATTCCAAGTTCCGGCTTCAATGCCTCGCATATGCTAGGGGGGCCAGGCGTGTAATATCGCGGTGGCGGGGTGACTTTTGTAGGCTAATATGAAAGTCCATTCAGCAAAAAAATACTAAACTCTCTCTTTCGACTTGTTAAGACTAAGTTTTGATAAGCGGTGAACTGTTTTTCTAAGAAATGCATAACAACAAGCCCCCGCTTCCCCTTGAATTAACTGCTAGGAGCCATGCTTTTCTTCTATTCATACTTGTTTTTTGTTTTTTTCCATTTGTCATGTTTTTCTCGTTTTATTTTTTGTTTGTTGTGTTTTTTAACTAATTTTTCGTTGTTTAAATATTGTTCTAAATTTGTTTTTATTAATGGAAATTTTATTTACAATAAGCTTAATCCTTTAGATATGTTGTTTAGGATGTGTCTCTAATATCTAGGTGTTTACACAATTTAAGCACCCCTTCTGTCTCTTATCGCTAAAAATCCATTAAAAAAAAATCCAGAATATCATATAGTATCGTTCTCTAAGAAACTATTGGAAACAGTAGTGTCTAGAAATATAATTTCCCCTCTGCATGCTAAATTATTGCTGTAAAAACGCCGTTCTGACATACTTGAACAATGAAAAATCTCCTTGCTCGCAACTTTTTAATTTCTAGAATATATTAACTAGGACAGAATAATGGGAATGGTCTGTTAGTCCTGATGCTTGGGGCACTATTCTATTGGAAGGAAATTGACCTTTTTAGACCCAGCGAGGACAAAGAACTAAAGAAAAAGAAGAAGAAAGAATAAAAAGAAACACTTTGAAAGAAATAAAAAAAATGTGTTGAACGTTTCGGCAAAAAAAAATGACAAAAAAGTAAATGAGACAGTGATGTGCGCGCTGTGATTACGCAACATTTGCACTGTCATTAAGCGACGTGTGCTGACATAACATATAGTGTGCGCCGTTATTAAGTTAAAAGAAAGAAAAAATACCTTGAACGTTTCGACGAAAAATGATATGTCAAAAAAGTATTATGTGACAGTTATGTTTGCATTGTCATAACGTAAGATGTGCGCCATCGTTACATAAGGTGTTTGCTGTCGTTAAGTTACAAGTGGGGATTCCCCACGGGTTTTTTCGCAAGATTACATAAAATTGCGTCATCCATATGATACACTACCATTTAAAACGGGATGTGTCTTGTGACGTTATGGTGTCCAGGGGGGGGGTGTCTCATGGGAATATCGCTAGCTGTGTTCTCTTTAACAGAACACCTGGGATCAGGGACATGTTGCGGGACTCTTACTAGCCGACCGGTAGAAGCAGGGACCGCATTGCACAGGTGCGAGGGACTAGGATCTCCATTTTTTGGTACCTGTTAAATATCCCCAGCACATTCTGATTAATCATACGGAAATAGTGAAACAAAATTCCGTCACCTGGAAACAGAGCCGTGTGACATAAGAGGGTTCCCATGGAATAGCCTATTACCTACATCTCTTACAGGCTTAAAAAAGTGTCCAGATCGGGAATCAAAGGGATAGGGCCCTTTGCTCAAGTGCCTACAGGGATACTACTGATCGATATATTTCTTATATCTTATCTTAAAATTGTCAAATTAGTTACACAGAGATATAGTTAAATATATTTCTAATTTTGATATATACGTTATTATAGCCTATTATAGACTTTAATTTTTATTATCATTTTGTTGCCATAAAAGTATCGTATGCATGTTCTTTGTTCTTTCTTCTATCAAGTAATATTAACCAATTTGAATCAGTTGTCTTCTGATGAATTCAGTTTTATGAGCATGATTAAATAAAATATATAAAAACACTTTGTCTTAAATTTCAGACCGAGCAGAAATTATTCGGCATATGAGCTGCTTCCAGCATAAACCCATTAATCTTTACCCTTAGTTTTTAATATATTATTATAATTATCTATGCTCAAAATATAGTATAGGCTGAACTTTAGCATAAAGACTGGGGGGGGGGCTTAGGCTGGTGGCCTATCCCTTGTGTATGGGATATAAATTTTTTATTTTCAGTTTTAACGTCATTCTTTTCTTTAATTTGAGAAAATAATTATTTAAATTCTCTCCATTTATAATGCCCTATTCAAGTTTATTCTTAATATAGGGAGGGCTAACGCCTCCCTCCGCTCGTTAAGCTAAAACATTATTTGTTCATATAATGCTTTGAAAAAAAAATACCCTTGAGAAAGGTACGCCCTTTAACAAAAATTCTTATAAGAAGGAAGACTGTTATGTTACATATGATAATATACGTCATTATGTATATATCTTGCAAGGTTCATCACGAGAATATTGATCTTAGGTATTCTAGCCACCCCTAGCTTATTCTGGCAGAGTGTAGGTAAACACATGAATGACAGCTTTTACTCAAAGTAAATCCATTTCTGTAATAATAGGGTACCTATCATTCCCTTGGCAGCCGTTCCCAGGAAGTCTGAAAATTCAACCCTCCCCAAGTTTCAAGAACAAGTTTTTTGACTAATAACTTACATTCTTTGGCTTCTTGCTCCATAACTTAGAGTTACATCGAGATTTAAAAATTTTAAATATAGGGTTGATGAACACATTGGGCTTGATGCTGTAGTTTTCAGCGAAATCGTACCCTTTTTGGGGACTCAGTCCCACTTTTCCTAAAACTGCGTAATTTTATTTAGGCCCTTTAATTTTACTACCCCTTGACTGACATCTTTGAAATTAGCAAATATTAGTACTGTTAATAAAACAAAAGGTTATTAATACATAGTAAATACAATAAGGTAAGAAAATAAAACATTATTACAATCTCCATATATATTTTTTTGTCACGACACATTCGGTTGTTGCAATTTATTATGTGTTTTGTGGAGTTGTAGGGTTTCTGTACGAGAGCGCTATATCCACACTTTTCTTTTCCTTTGCATCTCTTATACGCCTATTAATTACGTAGTCTTAAAAGTGAAATACTCTTTAGTTTGAATTTAATCAGTGCATTCATTGAACCAAATATACCAGAATATTGGTGCAAATTAACGGTACAAAGTTATAAAATTTTGCACTTAAAACTAACCATTCATAATAGATTCACATAAGGCTGACCTCTAGGCTTATCAAGAATGCATCGCTGAATAAGGCCCATCAGTTGATCTACTATCAGAATGAATAGTCTTTATTAACCATACACTTCGATAACATAAAAATATCCCATCTTCTATCATCTTCAGGCCATGGAGGGACAGGGGGTTACCTCCCATAAGTTTTGGAGTAAAATATTTTTAATAATTAAATAAGTTCAAATGTTGTAAGAAAAGTAAAAGAGAAAGCCAGCATCTTAAAAACGTCTTTTTAAGAGGGCAGCAATCGGCAGAGAAGTCTAGATTTTATTTCTTTTTTATCTGGTGATTATTCTCCTATGAATCATCCTTACTTATAAGACGAATAATAATGGACAACATTTTATAGTTAATAAAATTACACAAATAACTAGTCCCTCTGAGGAATGCAAAAGGTAAATAACACAAAGAAAACATAGTGACGAAAAAAATATCATCGTTATAATTCCCTTATCAATATTTTTGCCTTGACAAATTCAGTTGTATGTGTTTTGTAGGATTTTAGTGTTTCTATTCGATAGCTTTATATATCTTTTTTTCTATTTTTGCTTTCTTTTACATCTCTTATATGTCCATTACTTTTGAAGTCCAAAAAGGAAACACGCTATAGTGTGAATTCAATCACTGAATTGGTTTAATCATATATACAAGAATATTGGTAAAAAAACAACAACAGTACAATCTATTAAATTTTGTACTTAAAGCTAACCATACACCAAAGGTGCACAAAAGTGAGACCCTTGTAGGGAAATAGGATGTATCAGCGCATTTTGCCGAAGTTGCGTTGAAAGGTCAAAGTCAGAAACCCTTACGCTAACGTTTGATTTTCATATAGTAGAACTAGAATACACTAGAGTGAGGTGATTCCAAATCCAATTTAATCATAATAATTCACGAATACAACTGCTGAGTTTGCTCTAGATAATATATTTTCCGTAAAAAAGAGTTGAAAGGAAAATGGCAAATAAAACATTT
Organism: Artemia sinica; assembly: GCA_027921565.1. NCBI lineage: Eukaryota > Metazoa > Arthropoda > Branchiopoda > Anostraca > Artemiidae > Artemia > Artemia sinica. The sequence goes on along the minus strand of CM051262.1, from coordinate 51,796,643 downwards.
GCATGCACTGCCTCTCTACGTCCATATGAAATAATTTCAGGAAAACACGAGCGAAATCATAGCGTGAATAGGAAGTACAAGGGTCAAGTCAATCTCACTCTTATATAGTATAATTCTTGTTAATTTCAAGCTTTGATATTGCTCTTCCCCTTTACTTTACCCTCTCTCCCGACTTTTCACCCTCTGTGCTAAACTCAAAAGATTCACTTTTGTGGTGCATATACTAAGAGAAAGAGAGGTATACGGTAGGCAAATTTCTCTTGACACTATAAAATTATATTAATATAAGTGTGAGCAAGCTTGTCGGCCCCGCCGATAGCCCTTTCTAATCATGAAAAATAACTAAGAAGCACACTAGATATAGTGCAAGAAATATATGGCAAGTAACTGTGTCTAACCTTAATGATTCGATTTTTGAAAGTTTCTTCCCAGGAGGCTTTATAAAAGGTAATCTTTCACGGAGTCTATCGAAAGCACGGTTCATATCTCTCATTCTTGTTCTTTCTCTGTCACAAGCTGACTTTTTGTAATCTGGAAGAAATAAAGACCATAGTTGCAAGCTTAGTGTTTAGTTCCCTAATCTGCAAATATATAGCCCGAATTAGTTTCTAAACTATTATATTTGCATCCTATTTTATTTCATTAGCATTAACCAAACTTGACTTCTTTCGTGCGTAAGATATAATGCACAAGTACCGAAAAATGAGAGTTTACTGGCTGATAGCAAAAAGATCGTATCTGTACTATTTCAAATTTCAGGAAAAGCGCAACTGAAAAAATTGATTTTCGTGCAGCTAAGTGCATTGCAGGTAGAAAAAAAAACACAAATTAAACGTCAGTTTAAAGCCGCTAGTCTGGGAAACCTGTTGGTAGAATTTTGGTCTTGTTGGGCGAAATATTCTGGAAGCAGATACGACAGTTTTACCGTCCTTTCTGCTGTTAAGGTAATTATTACAAAAGTGCAAGACAGCACTTTGGTTCTTTTTCCACCGTTTTACGACAAATTGTCACAAAGGTTATTTTGTGAATAACCAAGGTTTGTCTTAACGTTCAAACGTGGTGTTTCTACCTTTTTGCACTACTTTGATTATTTATCTTACACCGAATTTTCATTAAAATAATTATAAACCAACCTCAGAAACTTCATTTACATGGCTGAAACAACAAAGCAAGATAAATGATCTGGCCTTTGCTGATCGCATTTCCCCGTTCTCAGTGTTTTGGTAAGGAGAGGGGGCTGCAGCTTCTTCATCTGGGCATACTCTGTGTACTGGGGCGGGTGGATGGTTTGTGTCTTGACCGATTTAAGCAAAAACGCATCTGTAGTATACCATATTCAGAGGAGACAGAATGGTTAGTTTGCACACTGCGGAAATCCGTCCGTATCTTTTCGAACGATGGCCCAGAAAACGCCACGTTTTAAGGCAAAGTTTTCAAATAAATTTATCAGCGTGGATGAGTTCTAAAAAATGAATATTGGCTTACTTGGCTCTCGTTTTAGTCTTTATACTGCGAAGGAGGCACAGAAGACAAAAAGAGAAAGAAATTCAGTCTGAAACAACAAAGATTTTGATGTTCCATAGTCATGGTTTTGTTCATTTAAAAACTTTGCCAAGAATCCGTCCCAATTTAACCAAATCGTTGCGGAAAGCTAGAGAGTTTTTCAAGCACAAAAACGGACGGAATCTCCGCACGGATTGCTATATCCGGACGGATTTCCGAACTGTATAAATAATCCAGTAGACTCTGCGCGTGTCTTTGATTTTTTCAAGAAGAACAACAAAGTTGCGATCAAACGTCTTTGAAAACACAATCACGTCTATGGAAGAAGTGCCCTTCCTTGCTTTAAGTTTAACCTCCACAGCAATGGTTATTTAGTGACTTATTCTCCAGAAAACGAATGTTTCTAACTGACTCTTTTAGAGTGGCTTTTTTTTTAAATCCTAGCTGTTTCACTTTGGAAGTTTCGCTTAATGATTCTTGAAGTTATATTTATTATTAAAGTTTTGATGTTCCAGGCAGAAAGATCTTTTACAATTATTTCAAAGAACCTGCAAAGAGGCTGAAGGCTCTTCCATATGGGTTCTTACTTCTAATCTCGATATGTATATTATTTCCTCGTAATTTCTTACATGTTTCAAAATAATTTACTTTTGTTTGTTTTGTTCTTTGTGTAAGCCCTTTTGTATCGCTTCTTCCCAGGAAATGAATATCTTAGAAGGTGACTAACCCAAAAGATAATTGTGGGTATGAATTGGTTAATACCTACTGCTTTTGGTAGCGTAACAACAGTTATAACAGAGACAGTAATAAAATTAATATATAACATCTTTCTTCTTATTATATGACCTGCAATCTAGAATTTTAAATTATATATTCAATTGACAAATATTAAACCAATACCTCTGGACAGCAACAGTACCAGTAAATCTTTGTATAATATGATCATATTGATACACTGGTCAATGACGCGAACCAACGAAAGGTTTTGGGTGTCTAGAACCCTCAAAAGAATTGAGATCGTTACCAATTTAAGTCAAACCAAAAAAAAATTCATTTGTTGGCCAAAGGAAAATATTCCGAAGAAAAGTCCCAGGGAAGTCTTCAACCAAGGTCAGAAATACAAGTATCTTGTGGTCTGAGGAAGTTGACAAGATGATTTTTCTCCAGTCCTCATAAATAGAAGGCTATGTTGTACAGGCTATGTTGTTTTTCTTTTCTTTTTATGTCTTTAGTCCAAGAAACTCTCTGGTTAATTGCTAAGGTAAGGAACAAAAGTTTACTTTCACGTAAAAAGCAGTGTTACGCAAAATCTTCGCTCCAATTTAGCAGCAATTTATTTTACATATAGACCGAATCATTTTGTTCTTCCCTGTTGCAACACTTGCGCTAAGTAAATATGTTGGTTGCAGCATGTCGTGAAAATTATGTTTCTATTTGAATTTTAGACATCAAAACGCGTTTTTCCTTGTCAAAAAGCTGTTTCTCTCGCAAATTGAAAGCTACACAATTGAGCTTAACTTATGCCTGGTTCAAATTATAGCTGCATTATACCCCCAACTCTGGGTAATATCAAAGTTCTGCCGGACTATAGCGTCAATTAATGTATCCCATTCGTATTTTTTAGTTGAAAAATGTTTAATTTTCAAGTACAAACTCTATTGCTGAAAAAAAAAGTCAAAGATTTATCGCACGGCTTTTTATTCTAATGAAAAAGACGGAAGCTTTGAAATCCAGTTTCTCTGTCTTCATTATGAATTTTCCCAGTATGCACAGATTAGGGAATAATTTAGTATTGAAACGGCTTTTAACACTATTTTTGTAATTTATATTATTCCTTTCTGCTGTAGGAGTTTGTTTTAGCATTAAGAAAAAACATAGGTTATTCATAAATCTTTACCGTTGTCAACAGATGTGACTATGTTTAAGCCACGCATCAGAATTGACAGAGAGCCTCATTTTAAAGCCCATGTCAGCAGTATGCTAGTATATTTTGTGTGGATGATGTGTAATTTCTGAAACCTTTCAGGTTTCAGATCGAAAATCCTTGAACATAATGATATAGATGCTATTTTAAAGGGATGATTTTAAACGGATAATCAATTGCAAAAAGTCATGTGGGGGGGGGGGCTGATATTTGTGGATATTTTTAGGGCAATTCAAACTAATCATACATTCTATTGAAGCAATAGAAATGTTTCCAAAATACCTGTTTACCTCTTTTTTTTCACTTGTGTTTTTTCAGGGTTTTTTCCTCTTTCTTCTTTTCTAGTCTTGAATAATGTCTTAAGCTAAACTGAAATTACCATTAGTAATCAGAACTTTAATTGTTATTTTTTTTTAATCAGGTATCAAAGCTATGATTTATATTTGACCAAGAAAATATAAACTTTTTTTTAATAAAATTCTTTAATGTCTAGCTTTATTCTTTAATTTATACAAAGTCAATTTCAGTTAGACCACAGACACTGTTGGGTATCTTACTTTAAATATTAGATTTTAAGGGTAAGCTGATAACTTTTACCGAAAGCATACGCGATTTGGAAGCCTATTTCATGGTACGGTCTTAATGACTTTGTTCGGGCACTTCCAAAACAGTACTTGCTTCAGGTAACTGAAATGAGTGATTCTTTAAAGTAAAATTTTAAAAATGATATTACAAAAACTAGTGAAAACTTTAAAACGTAACTAATTTATAGCATTAAATAACTGTTTGAAAAGCAAAATGCATAAGATAACGCTTTGTTCTTGAAAATGATTTGAATTATGAAAGAGATGATTTATACCATCAAGTACGTAACCAGCGGAGAAGCTTCCTAGGTATATCCTCCCCCGTTTAAATATGAAAAACATATACAAAAACATTTTACGGATATTTTATAACTGAATATAGATCCAAAAAGACTCTTTCATCAGTTTAACAGACCTTCGTCCCCAACCTAATAGTTTCAATTCTACCACCAAATTAAAATCTAAGGCAAGGACCTCTTGACCATAAATCAGGCAATTTGACACTATTCAGCTGGGGAATCAACCGCCGTTTCTTTTTTTTCCACCTGTTTCATCATTATTCAAATATCCATCCGGCTAAGGAGATAACTGAAAAGATGCCACCATTTTCTATTTTGTTGATCCCATTGAAATGTTTCCTTGTACAGCGTTGCGTAATGAATGAGGGGGTAAAATACTACTCTGAAAATATATTGTTGCCTAAAATACAATAGAGGTTTCTAAACTGATATGGAAAATGTAATGTACAGTATTAAGATTATGCATTTAATTTTTTTTATTTATTTTTTTTGTCTAGTTCTAAAATTGTGTGCTTAAGAATTAGAGTTTTTTTTTTAAGAATAGACATATTTTGCTCTTTTATGTATTTTTTAAAAATAGCGACGAAGACCACACTGCCTTTCCATGACAAACAGCAAAAGCACGAAGAACAATAGGAAAATCTTTTTGCAAGATAGTGGACATAATTTGAATGAATAGTTCGGCCCTATGTAATAGGGTCGAAATATTCATTCAAATTATCTCCACTGTTTTGCAAAAAGATTTCCCTATTGTTCTTCGTGCTTTTGTTGTTTGTTATGTATTTTTTAGTTTTCAGGGACGAATTAATATTGTCCTAGTTAACTTTTTTTTTGTAATAATTGAACGTCAATTTTTTCTTATCATAATAATTAGATCAACTTAATTATCTATTTTAGTTTAAGATAATTGCAACGTCTTATGTCTTTACCTGAAAATTTCACAAAATGAGGGCAACACAGTCATAGCCTTTTACGCGTATTTTGGATTGTTATTCTGTGGTAATCGCTTTGCTCTTTCTTTTTCTTGTATCATTATTAATTACAGAGTTAACTCCAAGAAAAGGTGTAATGACTTAATTATTCATAAGGTAAATTTTAACTTCAGACAATAAAAATAGATTTCTAAAGAACACAAGGGAGAGGAGGCAAATTCCTAGTCTAGGGCAAAGTTCTGAACAAATGTAAAAGCAAAATTTTTAGAAAAACCGCTAACAATAGTTAAATGAACAGTAAAAAAAAGAATTATAGAAACATTCTCTGGATGTTCTAGTCTCTGAAAGAGACAGGGATCCAAATCCCCCTCCCCTGCGTGCTTTTCCAGAATATAAACGTTCTTATTTGATTAGTGTGACTTAATATGGATGTATAGTTTTGTGTTTTCAAGGTGCATGAGTTTGATATTTTTCACATAGCTCGTTGGAGTTACACCTCTGGATGTCGGTCTAAAAACAGTTTGTCAGTTGACATATAATTGAAATAGAAAATAATACTGGACTACCTTTATCGGGTGAATTCTTAGAAAAAGAATATTGCATAAGCTTCCTACTTGGATAACGTTGAATATCGACCATGTGGCTTTCAAGATAATTTTCAGCTCTGTAGGCCGGTTCAACTGTTAACGGACCGACAACAAAAGGAGGTATTGTGCGCTTAAATTCTTCACAGGAATCGTATTGGTAAAAAGGAACTTCTAAATGATTTGAATAGCTCTCAATCACAGGTGGACTATCACAAAAGCACAATTGACCAAATCGTTCGTGTCGAACAGGCCAAGTTAACTCATCTACGGTTGTCGATTCTGGTTCTAAGAGAAATAACTGGATTAGATCCTAAACTAAATGTTTTTGCAATTTTTTTAGTGGTTTTATATTAAAAAGAGACGGGCTTTAAAAAGACTAAGAAATAAGTTGTGGACATACTTAAATATTCTGACCAAGCAAAAATGATCTCCTCACAAAGAAAAAAAAACTAAAGGTATTACCAGTTTAACTGAATTTTTAAAAAAATTAAATGTAGTTGAATTTCCCACGTTGAAGCTCCCCATAATTGAGAGATCTTATAACCCTATCAGGTTCAGAACACAGTATAAATATTATAATATTATAATATTTATACTTTGGTTCAAAAGGTCAGTTAATCGTCATTTTGATTCGAAAGATTCAGTAAGCGACTTAACACTGTAGAGCTTCAATTGTGAAGTCTGTGAAGTTCACGGGTGATATTGGGATGACGAGCGACCAGTTTGTCTTTTATGTTTGTGGTAGACCTAGATATTCAGCGATAAAAAATTTGAATACCAACCCAATTTCTTTATTGAAAGTGAAAGAGGGTGAAAGCCATTATATGTCTAAAGTATTGAGATCAGTCTCAGGGCTCATTAATGATTCCTCCAAAATTCCCGCGAAGGTTTTCTATATAATCAGGGCCGTGGGAGCTAATAACGGCTAAAAAAGATATGGGGGGCTTAATTAAATGAAGCTTTAAATAAAAGTCCATAGTGACTGTTTATTTTGTGTGGATTAATTAAAAAATGCTTTCCGAAAAAGTAGTTTTTTAAAAAATAGTAAAGGCCATATTAAACTTAAGATCGGAAGAAATTGAATTATTAAATAAAACTCAAAACGACCAGAAATTACTATTAAAGAATAAATGAAACACAAATCGAACAGGAATTAAATAAACAATCATAGCAAAAAAAAACATACAACACGTACTAATATAAATGACTAAATAGATCTTAAAACGAGTGAAGCTTAAATTGAATAGGCAAATCAAGCTTAAAAGGAACAAAAACATTTTGCTATCGAAGCATAAATGAGACATAAAACAAACGGAAATTAAATAAACAATCATAGCAAACAAAATACAATAATTACTAATATAAATGAATAAATAAATCATAAAACGAGTGATAATTAAATTGAATATGCAAATCAAGCTTGAAACGGACAAAAATCACTACAAACAAGAGTTTGGGTTTTGCCTCCTTCTCTCAATGTAAAAGTCTAAAATCTACAGCGTCATTGGCGCTGTACTGAAAACTATATGCGTCTTGAACATTCTTGTAAAGTACAAATAAAATTAAACTGAATGTTTGATATATTAATTTAAAAAACTTTTTTCACAAAATAAGTTTTTCAAAGAAAACTAAAGAACTCCATTAAACAAAAAATGAGCAAAAATAAAATCAAATAATCTACCAAGCGTAAAACTACCACAAATCAGCATCGATAAATAAATGAAACCCAAATCGAACAGAAATTACAATAATTAACGGAGTCAAATTCGAAACGAGCAGAAATTAACATAAGTTGGGCGCAAAACCCCTATGCCTTCCCAAGGCCAGAACCAAAAGTAGAGATGCCATAATATCTCGTGACAGCACACCAAATATGGGCATAGAATACTGACAGCACACCATATATGGGCATAGCCTTCCTAGGGAGAATGATTGCGTAATCGGTCAATGGCCTCTTTCTCCAGGTGTGTTTTTGGCACGCTCTTAGCGAATGTCAATGTTGTTATTGTTTCCGAGGCAAAATGCCAAGGTCAATGTTATTGGTGTTTTGAACAGAGTCATTAGAGAGAACACGTGGTTAATGGGGTCAATGTTGTTGTTGTAAGTGCACGCTCGAGGCAGATGTTATGATCCAGAAATAGTATTTGTTATTGTTATTCGAGCCAGATGTTATGAGGTTCCGAGAAACAGTATTTGTTATTGTTGTTTCCAAGCCAAATGTTACGAGTTCCCGGGAAACAGTTAATTAATGTCTGACAGATGACGTCAAGTTAATTAATGTCTTTGCATTTCCAAAGAGAATTGTCTAGGAGAAACAGTTAGATCACACATGATGTCATGATTGATTGATTGACACGAAAGGGGAATTAATTTGTTGTTCTAAAGAGAATTGATTCACGAAAGGGAAATTAATTTGTTGTTTCTAACAAGAGAATCGTTTCCGAGCAGACGTTTTGATCTTAGCGTGCGAAAAGGTTTCCAAATAATTTGAAATAAGCCAGCGCAGGGATGCCAAACAAATGGAACATGCTGAAATTCCGTTTAGGGATAATTTTGGCGAAACCGTTTTAGCTATTTTATGGAATTATTTCGGCGAAACAGCTAGAGACATTATAAAATATGATTTTAGAAGAGATTTTGGAAGAGAATTTGAGTGTGGTCGTTATAATACACAAGTTTCAATTGGACAGTGTTGTGAGGTCCTCTACCCCAACCCCAAAGGTTCCGATCCCCTACCACAACCCCGAAGGAAGCCAGCGGTCCTCAAAGGTTCTCTGGGCTTCCAAAGGACCCCCCCCGGACCCCCAAAGACCCTCACCCACTCCCCAAAGGTCCCCAAGCACCCAAAGGGCCCCACACCCTAAAAAGGCCATACCCGAGCCTCAAAGGTCCTCCCCGGTCCCCAAAGGTCCACCAGACCCCCAAAAGCCCTCCCCGGTCCCCAAAGGTCCACCAGAACCCTAAAAGCCCTCCCCCGGTCCCCAAAGGCCCTCCCCCGGTCCCCAAAGGCCCTCCCCGGGCTCCCAGGGCTCCCAAAGGGCCCCGATTACTCTACCCCTACCCCGAAGGAAGCCTCCGGTCCTCAAAGGTCCCCCAGGCTCCCAAAGGCCCTCACTCGGTCCCCAAAGGTCCACCGGGCTCCCAAAGGGACCCCAGACACCCAACGGACCCACCGGGCCCCAAAGGGCCCAATCCGTGCTCAAGGGCCCCCCGGACCCCCAAAGGTCCTCCACCAGTCCCCAAAGGCCCTCTCCCGGTCCCAAAGGTCCACCAGGCACCCAAAGGGCCCCAGACCCTAAAAAGGCCATACCCGAGCCACCAAAGGTCCTCCACCAGTCCCCAAAGGCCCTCTCCCGGTCCCAAAGGTCCACCAGGCACCCAAAGGGCCCCAGACCCTAAAAAGACCATACCCGAGCCCCCCAAAGGCCCTCACCGGTCCCCAAAGGTCCACCAGACCCCAGACCACCGGGCTCCCAAAGGGACCACCGGACCCCCAAAGGGTCCCCCGGACCCCAAAGGTCCTCCCCAGGTCCTCAGGGTCGCCCAGACCCCCAACGGACCCACCGGACCCCAAAGGGCCCAATCGGTGCTCAAGGGCTCCCCGGACCCCCAAAGGCCCTCACCCGGTCCTCAAAGGTCCACCGGGCTCCCAAAGGACCAGTCGGTCCTCAAGGACCCTCTCAGACGTGCAAAGACCCTCCCCAGACCCCCAAAGGCTCATCCCGGTCCCCAAAGGTCCCCTCAGGCTCCCATATGACCATATGACCCCAAAGGCCCTCCCCGGTCCCCAAAGGCCCTCCCCGGGCTCCCAGGGCTCCCAAAGGGCCCCGATTACTCTACCCCTACCCCGAAGGAAGCCTCCGGTCCTCAAAGGTCCCCCAGGCTCCCAAAGGCCCTCACTCGGTCCCCAAAGGTCCACCGGGCTCCCAAAGGGACCCCAGACACCCAACGGACCCACCGGGCCCCAAAGGGCCCAATCCGTGCTCAAGGGCCCCCCGGACCCCCAAAGGTCCTCCACCAGTCCCCAAAGGCCCTCTCCCGGTCCCAAAGGTCCACCAGGCACCCAAAGGGCCCCAGACCCTAAAAAGGCCATACCCGAGCCACCAAAGGTCCTCCACCAGTCCCCAAAGGCCCTCTCCCGGTCCCAAAGGTCCACCAGGCACCCAAAGGGCCCCAGACCCTAAAAAGACCATACCCGAGCCCCCCAAAGGCCCTCACCGGTCCCCAAAGGTCCACCAGACCCCAGACCACCGGGCTCCCAAAGGGACCACCGGACCCCCAAAGGGTCCCCCGGACCCCAAAGGTCCTCCCCAGGTCCTCAAGGGTCGCCCAGACCCCCAACGGACCCACCGGACCCCAAAGGGCCCAATCGGTGCTCAAGGGCTCCCCGGACCCCCAAAGGCCCTCACCCGGTCCTCAAAGGTCCACCGGGCTCCCAAAGGACCAGTCGGTCCTCAAGGACCCTCTCAGACGTGCAAAGACCCTCCCCAGACCCCCAAAGGCTCATCCCGGTCCCCAAAGGTCCCCTCAGGCTCCCATATGACCACTCCACCCCTCAAGGGCCCCTGGATCCCCAAACGCCCTCCCCGGACCCCTTCAAAGAACCCCCTCTCCATTTTTAACACTTTTTATGGCTTTATTATATCCTTTTAGAACAAGTTCCTTTCATAATGTCCCTCCTAAACCCATTTTCCAACTTGAAGTACTTATCCTTTTCACCCACTTTCTCAATGAAAAAGAAATTAGTTTTTAATCAATTCTAATTTTCCAAATAATATAAAATTTTCCACTTTAGTTCAGATCTGTCTCGAAGAGATGAAAAATTTAAAATACTGTTCCAAATTTTTCGCAGAAGATAAAAAAAGTTCAAGTTTTCTTCTGAATTTTACCAAAGAACGTGCTCCAATTCTAATTTCTCCAGAGAAAACAAAATCTTCCACTTCAGTTCTTTATTTCACAAAGACATAAAGAAATTTAAAGTTCAATTCTAAATTTTTCGGTGGAAGATAGAAAAAGTAATACCATACCTGTGAATATTTTCACGGAAAATAAAAAGTTCTAGTTTAATTTAAAATTTCCTCAACGAAGTGAAGAAAGGTTCAAGTTCTCTTCTGAATTTTACTAAAGAACAAAATTCAATTCTAATTTTTTCAGAGAAAACAAAAATCTTCCACTTCAGTTCTTTATTTCACAAAGACATAAAGAAATTCAAAGTTCAATTCTAAATTTTTCGATGGAAGATAGAAAAAGTAATACCATACTTGTGAAATATTTTCTATGAAGGTAAAAAGTTCTAGTTCAATTTAAAATTTCCTCAATGAAGTCAAGGAAAGTTCAAGTTCTCTTCTGAATTTTCTCAATGAACACACTTCAATTCTAATTTTTTCAGAGAAAACAAAAATCTTCCACTTCAGTTCTTTATTTCACAAAGACATAAAGAAATTTAAAGTTCAATTCTAAATTTTTCGGTGGAAGATAGAAAAATGGTGGAAGATAGAAAAAGTAATACCATACCTGTGAATATTTTCCCGGAAGATAAAAAGTTCTAGTTCAATTTACAGTTTCCTCAATGAAGTCAAGGAAAGTTCAAGTTCTCTTCTGAATTTTACCAAAGAACACGCTTCAATTCTAATTTTTTCAGAGAAAACAAAAATCTTCCACTTCAGTTCTTTATTTCACAAAGACACAAAGAAATTTAAAGTTCAATTCTAAATTTTTCGGAGGAAGATAGAAAAAGTAATACCATACTTGTGAATATTTTCCCGGAAGATAAAAAGTTCTAGTTCAATTTAAAATTTCCTCAACGAAGTCAAGGAAAGTTCAAGTTCTCTTCTGAATTTTACCACAGAACATGCTTCAATTCTAATTTTTTCAGAGAAAACAAAAATCTTCCACTTCAGTTCTTTATTTCACAAAGACATAAAGAAATTTAAAGTTCAATTCTAAATTTTTCGTTGGAAGATAGAAAAAGTAATACCATACTTGTGAATATTTTCCCGGAAGATAAAAAGTTCTAGTTCAATTTACAGTTTCCTCAATGAAGTCAAGGAAAGTTCAAGTTCTCTTCTGAATTTTACCAAAGAACACGCTTCAATTCTAATTTTTTCAGAGAAAACAAAAATCTTCCACTTCAGTTCTTTATTTCACAAAGACATAAAGAAATTTAAAGTACAATTCTAATTTTTCGGTGGAAGATAGAAAAAGTAATACCATACCTGTGAATATTTTCACGGAAGATAAAAAGTTCTAGTTCAATTTAAAATTTTCTCAACGAAGTCAAGGAAAGTTCAAGTTCTCTTCTGAATTTTACCAAAGAACAAAATTCAATTCTAATTTTTTCAGAGAAAACAAAAATCTTCCACTTCAGTTCCTTATTTCGCAAAGACATAAAGAAATTCAAAGTTCAATTCTAAATTTTTCGGTGGAAGATAGAAAAAGTAATACCATACTTGTGAATATTTTCCCGGAAGATAAAAAGTTCTAGTTCAATTTACAGTTTCCTCAATGAAGTCAAGGAAAGTTCAAGTTCTCTTCTGAATTTTACCAAAGAACACGCTTCAATTCTAATTTTTTCAGAGAAAACAAAAATCTTCCACTTCAGTTCTTTATTTCACAAAGACATAAAGAAATTTAAAGTACAATTCTAATTTTTCGGTGGAAGATAAAAAAAGTAATACCATACCTGTGAATATTTTCACGGAAGATAAAAAGTTCTAGTTCAATTTAAAATTTTCTCAACGAAGTCAAGGAAAGTTCAAGTTCTCTTCTGAATTTTACCAAAGAACAAAATTCAATTCTAATTTTTTCAGAGAAAACAAAAATCTTCCACTTCAGTTCCTTATTTCGCAAAGACATAAAGAAATTCAAAGTTCAATTCTAAATTTTTCGGTGGAAGATAGAAAAAGTAATACCATACTTGTGAATATTTTCCCGGAAGATAAAAAGTTCTAGTTCAATTTACAGTTTCCTCAATGAAGTCAAGGAAAGTTCAAGTTCTCTTCTGAATTTTACCAAAGAACAAAATTCAATTCTAATTTTTTCAGAGAAAACAAAAATCTTCCACTTCAGTTCTTTATTTCACAAAGACATAAAGAAATTTAAAGTACAATTCTAATTTTTCGGTGGAAGATAAAAAAAGTAATACCATACCTGTGAATATTTTCACGGAAGATAAAAAGTTCTAGTTCAATTTAAAATTTTCTCAACGAAGTCAAGGAAAGTTCAAGTTCTCTTCTGAATTTTACCAAAGAACAAAATTCAATTCTAATTTTTTCAGAGAAAACAAAAATCTTCCACTTCAGTTCCTTATTTCGCAAAGACATAAAGAAATTCAAAGTTCAATTCTAAATTTTTCGATGGAAGATAGAAAAAGTAATACCATACTTGTGAATATTTTCACGGAAGATAAAAAGTTCTAGTTCAATTTAAAATTTCCTCAATGAAGTCAAGGAAAGTTCAAGTTCTCTTCTGAATTTTACCACAGAACATGCTTCAATTCTAATTTTTTCAGAGAAAAGAAAAATCTTCCACTTCAGTTCTTTATTTCACAAAGACATAAAGAAATTTAAAGTACAATTCTAAATTTTTCGGAGGAAGATAGAAAAAGCAATACCATACTTGTGAATATTTTCCCGGAAGATAAAAAGTTCTAGTTCAATTTAAAATTTTCTCAACGAAGTGAAGAAAAATTCAAGTTCTCTTCTGAATTTTACCAAAGAATAAAATTCAATTCTAATTTCACCAGAGAAAACAAAATCTTCCACTTCAGTTCTATATTTCACAAAGACATAAAGAAATTTAAAGTACAATTCTAAATTTTTCGGAGGAAGATAGAAAAAGCAATACCTTACTTGTGAATATTTTCCCGGAAGATAAAAAGTTCTAGTTCAATTTAAAATTTTCTCAACGAAGTGAAGAAAAATTCAAGTTCTCTTCTGAATTTTACCAAAGAACAAAATTCAATTCTAATTTCACCAGAGAAAATAAAAATCTTCCACTTCAGTTCTTTATTTCACAAAGACATAAAGAAATTTAAAGTACAATTCTAAATTTTTCGGAGGAAGATAGAAAAAGCAATACCATACTTGTGTATATTTTCCCGGAAGATAAAAAGTTCTAGTTCAATTTAAAATTTTCTCAACGAAGTGAAGAAAAATTCAAGTTCTCTTCTGAATTTTACCAAAGAATAAAATTCAATTCTAATTTCACCAGAGAAAATAAAAATCTTCCACTTCAGTTCTTTATTTCACAAAGACATAAAGAAATTTAAAGTTCAATTCTAAATTTTTCGGTGGAAGATAGAAAAAGTAATACCATACTTGTGAATATTTTCCCGGAAGATAAAAAGTTCTAGTTCAATTTACAGTTTCCTCAATGAAGTCAAGGAAAGTTCAAGTTCTCTTCTGAATTTTACCAAAGAACATGCTTCAATTCTAATTTTTTCAGAGAAAACAAAAATCTTCCACTTCAGTTCTTTATTTCACAAAGACATAAAGAAATTTAAAGTACAATTCTAAATTTTTCGGAGGAAGATAGAAAAAGCAATACCATACTTGTGAATATTTTCCCGGAAGATAAAAAGTTCTAGTTCAATTTAAAATTTTCTCAACGAAGTGAAGAAAAATTCAAGTTCTCTTCTGAATTTTACCAAAGAATAAAATTCAATTCTAATTTCACCAGAGAAAATAAAAATCTTCCACTTCAGTTCTTTATTTCACAAAGACATAAAGAAATTTAAAGTTCAATTCTAAATTTTTCGGTGGAAGATAGAAAAAGTAATACCATACTTGTGAATATTTTCCCGGAAGATAAAAAGTTCTAGTTCAATTTACAGTTTCCTCAATGAAGTCATGGAAAGTTCAAGTTCTCTTCTGAATTTTACCAAAGAACAAAATTCAATTCTAATTTCACCAGAGAAAATAAAAATCTTCCACTTCAGTTCTTTATTTCACAAAGACATAAAGAAATTTAAAGTTCAATTCTAAATTTTTCGGTGGAAGATAGAAAAAGTAATACCATACTTGTGAATATTTTCCCGGAAGATAAAAAGTTCTAGTTCAATTTACAGTTTCCTCAATGAAGTCAAGGAAAGTTCAAGTTCTCTTCTGAATTTTACCAAAGAACACGCTTCAATTCTAATTTTTTCAGAGAAAACAAAAATCTTCCTCTTCAGTTCTTTATTTCACAAAGACATAAAGAAATTTAAAGTACAATTCTAATTTTTCGGTGGAAGATAGAAAAAGCAATACCATACTTGTGAATATTTTCCCGGAAAATAAAAAGTTCTAGTTCAATTTACAATTTCCTCAACGAAGTGAAGAAAGGTTCAAGTTCTCTTCTGAATTTTACTAAAGAACAAAATTCAATTCTAATTTCACCAGAGAAAATAAAATCTTCCACTTCAGTTCTCTATTTCACAAAGACATAAAGAAATTTAAAGTTCAATTCTAAATTTTTAGGTGGAAGATAGAAAAAGTAATACCATACCTGTGAATATTTTCACGGAAGATAAAAAGTTCTAGTTCAATTTTAAATTTTCTCAACGAAGTCAAGGAAAGTTCAAGTTCTCTTCTGAATTTTCTCAATGAACACACTTCAATTCTAATTTCTCCAGAGAAAATAAAAATCTTCCACTTCAGTTCCTTATTTCGCAAAGACATAAAGAAATTCAAAGTTCAATTCTAAATTTTTCGATGGAAGATAGAAAAAGTAATACCATACTTGTGAATATTTTCACGGAAGATAAAAAGTTCTAGTTCAATTTAA
The DNA here is from genome assembly GCA_027921565.1 of Artemia sinica. Classification (NCBI taxonomy): domain Eukaryota; kingdom Metazoa; phylum Arthropoda; class Branchiopoda; order Anostraca; family Artemiidae; genus Artemia; species Artemia sinica. The sequence goes on along the minus strand of CM051262.1, from coordinate 51,781,049 downwards.
AATTTTCTCAACGAAGTCAAGGAAAGTTCAAGTTCTCTTCTGAACTTTACCAAAGAACACGCTTCAATTCTAATTTTTTCAGAGAAAACAAAAATCTTCCACTTCAGTTCTTTATTTCAGAAAGACATAAAGAAATTTAAAGTTCAATTCTAATTTTTCGGTGGGTGATAGAAAAATTAATGCCATACTTGTGATTATTTTCACGGAAGATAAAAAGTTCTACTTCAATTTTAAATTTCCCCGGAAGATAAAAAGTTCTAGTTCAACTTGCTATTATCTTTGTGAAAACACACAAACTCAGAAAAAATGTTCAATGTTCCTTTAGTACCTATGCAATTAGACTAAAAATGAAGATATTTATGCAGAGTTTCAACTCGCTATGGCTAAGTTTGCTAAAAACAAGCTATTTTCTTGCGAAAACACACAAAATCAGAAAAAATGTTCAATGTTCCTTAAGCACCTACGCAATTAGGCTTAAATGAAGATATTTATGCAGAGTTTCAAGTCGATATGGTTAAGTTTGCTAAAAACAAGCTATTTTCTTGCGAAAACACACGAAATCAGGAAAAATATTGTTAGGTTAGGTTAAGTTAGATTAGGTTAGGTTAGCCTACGTACGCGCGCATATAGGTTAAGTTAGGTTAGATTAAGTTAGATTAGGTTAAGTTAGGTTAGGTTAGGTTAGATTAAGTTAGGTTAGGCTAGGTTAGCCTACATACGCGCGCGTATGTAGGCTAACCTAGCCTAACCTAACTTAATCTAACCTAACCTAACCTAACTTAACCTAATCTAACTTAATCTAACCTAACTTAACCTATATGCGCGCGTACGTAGGCTAACCTAACCTAATCTAACTTAACCTAACCTAACAATATTTTTTCTGATTTCGTGTGTTTTCGCAAGAAAATAGCTTGTTTTTAGCAAACTTAACCATATCGACTTGAAACTCTGCATAAATATCTTCATTTAAGCCTAATTGCGTAGGTGCTTAAGGAACATTGAACATTTTTTCTGATTTTGTGTGTTTTCGCAAGAAAATAGCTTGTTTTTAGCAAACTTAGCCATAGCGAGTTGAAACTCTGCATAAATATCTTCATTTTTAGTCTAATTGCATAGGTACTAAAGGAACATTGAACATTTTTTCTGAGTTTGTGTGTTTTCACAAAGATAATAGCAAGTTGAACTAGAACTTTTTATCTTCCGGGGAAATTTAAAATTGAAGTAGAACTTTTTATCTTCCGTGAAAATAATCACAAGTATGGCATTAATTTTTCTATCACCCACCGAAAAATTAGAATTGAACTTTAAATTTCTTTATGTCTTTGTGAAATAAAGAACTGAAGTGGAAGATTTTTGTTTTCTCTGAAAAAATTAGAATTGAAGCGTGTTCTTTGGTAAAGTTCAGAAGAGAACTTGAACTTTCCTTGACTTCGTTGAGAAAATTTTAAATTGAACTAGAACTTTTTATCTTCCGTGAAAATATTCACAAGTATGGTATTACTTTTTCTATCTTCCATCGAAAAATTTAGAATTGAACTTTGAATTTCTTTATGTCTTTGCGAAATAAGGAACTGAAGTGGAAGATTTTTATTTTCTCTGGAGAAATTAGAATTGAAGTGTGTTCATTGAGAAAATTCAGAAGAGAACTTGAACTTTCCTTGACTTCGTTGAGAAAATTTAAAATTGAACTAGAACTTTTTATCTTCCGTGAAAATATTCACAGGTGTGGTATTACTTTTTCTATCTTCCACCTAAAAATTTAGAATTGAACTTTAAATTTCTTTATGTCTTTGTGAAATAGAGAACTGAAGTGGAAGATTTTTATTTTCTCTGGTGAAATTAGAATTGAATTTTGTTCTTTAGTAAAATTCAGAAGAGAACTTGAACCTTTCTTCACTTCGTTGAGGAAATTGTAAATTGAACTAGAACTTTTTATTTTCCGGGAAAATATTCACAAGTATGGTATTGCTTTTTCTATCTTCCACCGAAAAATTAGAATTGTACTTTAAATTTCTTTATGTCTTTGTGAAATAAAGAACTGAAGAGGAAGATTTTTGTTTTCTCTGAAAAAATTAGAATTGAAGCGTGTTCTTTGGTAAAGTTCAGAAGAGAACTTGAACTTTCCTTGACTTCATTGAGGAAACTGTAAATTGAACTAGAACTTTTTATCTTCCGGGAAAATATTCACAAGTATGGTATTACTTTTTCTATCTTCCACCGAAAAATTTAGAATTGAACTTTAAATTTCTTTATGTCTTTGTGAAATAAAGAACTGAAGTGGAAGATTTTTATTTTCTCTGGTGAAATTAGAATTGAATTTTGTTCTTTGGTAAAATTCAGAAGAGAACTTGAACTTTCCATGACTTCATTGAGGAAACTGTAAATTGAACTAGAACTTTTTATCTTCCGGGAAAATATTCACAAGTATGGTATTACTTTTTCTATCTTCCACCGAAAAATTTAGAATTGAACTTTAAATTTCTTTATGTCTTTGTGAAATAAAGAACTGAAGTGGAAGATTTTTATTTTCTCTGGTGAAATTAGAATTGAATTTTATTCTTTGGTAAAATTCAGAAGAGAACTTGAATTTTTCTTCACTTCGTTGAGAAAATTTTAAATTGAACTAGAACTTTTTATCTTCCGGGAAAATATTCACAAGTATGTTATTGCTTTTTCTATCTTCCTCCGAAAAATTTAGAATTGTACTTTAAATTTCTTTATGTCTTTGTGAAATAAAGAACTGAAGTGGAAGATTTTTGTTTTCTCTGAAAAAATTAGAATTGAAGCATGTTCTTTGGTAAAATTCAGAAGAGAACTTGAACTTTCCTTGACTTCATTGAGGAAACTGTAAATTGAACTAGAACTTTTTATCTTCCGGGAAAATATTCACAAGTATGGTATTACTTTTTCTATCTTCCACCGAAAAATTTAGAATTGAACTTTAAATTTCTTTATGTCTTTGTGAAATAAAGAACTGAAGTGGAAGATTTTTATTTTCTCTGGTGAAATTAGAATTGAATTTTATTCTTTGGTAAAATTCAGAAGAGAACTTGAATTTTTCTTCACTTCGTTGAGAAAATTTTAAATTGAACTAGAACTTTTTATCTTCCGGGAAAATATACACAAGTATGGTATTGCTTTTTCTATCTTCCTCCGAAAAATTTAGAATTGTACTTTAAATTTCTTTATGTCTTTGTGAAATAAAGAACTGAAGTGGAAGATTTTTATTTTCTCTGGTGAAATTAGAATTGAATTTTGTTCTTTGGTAAAATTCAGAAGAGAACTTGAATTTTTCTTCACTTCGTTGAGAAAATTTTAAATTGAACTAGAACTTTTTATCTTCCGGGAAAATATTCACAAGTATGGTATTGCTTTTTCTATCTTCCTCCAAAAAATTTAGAATTGTACTTTAAATTTCTTTATGTCTTTGTGAAATATAGAACTGAAGTGGAAGATTTTGTTTTCTCTGGTGAAATTAGAATTGAATTTTATTCTTTGGTAAAATTCAGAAGAGAACTTGAATTTTTCTTCACTTCGTTGAGAAAATTTTAAATTGAACTAGAACTTTTTATCTTCCGGGAAAATATTCACAAGTATGGTATTGCTTTTTCTATCTTCCTCCGAAAAATTTAGAATTGTACTTTAAATTTCTTTATGTCTTTGTGAAATAAAGAACTGAAGTGGAAGATTTTTCTTTTCTCTGAAAAAATTAGAATTGAAGCATGTTCTGTGGTAAAATTCAGAAGAGAACTTGAACTTTCCTTGACTTCATTGAGGATATTTTAAATTGAACTAGAACTTTTTATCTTCCGTGAAAATATTCACAAGTATGGTATTACTTTTTCTATCTTCCATCGAAAAATTTAGAATTGAACTTTGAATTTCTTTATGTCTTTGCGAAATAAGGAACTGAAGTGGAAGATTTTTGTTTTCTCTGAAAAAATTAGAATTGAATTTTGTTCTTTGGTAAAATTCAGAAGAGAACTTGAACTTTCCTTGACTTCGTTGAGAAAATTTTAAATTGAACTAGAACTTTTTATCTTCCGTGAAAATATTCACAGGTATGGTATTACTTTTTTTATCTTCCACCGAAAAATTAGAATTGTACTTTAAATTTCTTTATGTCTTTGTGAAATAAAGAACTGAAGTGGAAGATTTTTGTTTTCTCTGAAAAAATTAGAATTGAATTTTGTTCTTTGGTAAAATTCAGAAGAGAACTTGAACTTTCCTTGACTTCATTGAGGAAACTGTAAATTGAACTAGAACTTTTTATCTTCCGGGAAAATATTCACAAGTATGGTATTACTTTTTCTATCTTCCACCGAAAAATTTAGAATTGAACTTTAAATTTCTTTATGTCTTTGTGAAATAAAGAACTGAAGTGGAAGATTTTTATTTTCTCTGGTGAAATTAGAATTGAATTTTGTTCTTTAGTAAAATTCAGAAGAGAACTTGAATTTTTCTTCACTTCGTTGAGGAAATTGCAAATTGAACTAGAACTTTTTATCTTCCGGGAAAATATTCACAAGTATGGTATTACTTTTTCTATCTTCCTCCGAAAAATTTAGAATTGAACTTTAAATTTCTTTATGTCTTTGTGAAATAAAGAACTGAAGTGGAAGATTTTTGTTTTCTCTGAAAAAATTAGAATTGAAGCGTGTTCTTTGGTAAAATTCAGAAGAGAACTTGAACTTTCCTTGACTTCATTGAGGAAACTGTAAATTGAACTAGAACTTTTTATCTTCCGGGAAAATATTCACAAGTATGGTATTACTTTTTCTATCTTCCAACGAAAAATTTAGAATTGAACTTTAAATTTCTTTATGTCTTTGTGAAATAAAGAACTGAAGTGGAAGATTTTTGTTTTCTCTGAAAAAATTAGAATTGAAGCATGTTCTGTGGTAAAATTCAGAAGAGAACTTGAACTTTCCTTGACTTCGTTGAGGAAATTTTAAATTGAACTAGAACTTTTTATCTTCCGGGAAAATATTCACAAGTATGGTATTACTTTTTCTATCTTCCTCCGAAAAATTTAGAATTGAACTTTAAATTTCTTTATGTCTTTGTGAAATAAAGAACTGAAGTGGAAGATTTTTGTTTTCTCTGAAAAAATTAGAATTGAAGCGTGTTCTTTGGTAAAATTCAGAAGAGAACTTGAACTTTCCTTGACTTCATTGAGGAAACTGTAAATTGAACTAGAACTTTTTATCTTCCGGGAAAATATTCACAGGTATGGTATTACTTTTTCTATCTTCCACCATTTTTCTATCTTCCACCGAAAAATTTAGAATTGAACTTTAAATTTCTTTATGTCTTTGTGAAATAAAGAACTGAAGTGGAAGATTTTTGTTTTCTCTGAAAAAATTAGAATTGAAGTGTGTTCATTGAGAAAATTCAGAAGAGAACTTGAACTTTCCTTGACTTCATTGAGGAAATTTTAAATTGAACTAGAACTTTTTACCTTCATAGAAAATATTTCACAAGTATGGTATTACTTTTTCTATCTTCCATCAAAAAATTTAGAATTGAACTTTGAATTTCTTTATGTCTTTGTGAAATAAAGAACTGAAGTGGAAGATTTTTGTTTTCTCTGAAAAAATTAGAATTGAATTTTGTTCTTTAGTAAAATTCAGAAGAGAACTTGAACCTTTCTTCACTTCGTTGAGGAAATTTTAAATTAAACTAGAACTTTTTATTTTCCGTGAAAATATTCACAGGTATGGTATTACTTTTTCTATCTTCCACCATTTTTCTATCTTCCACCGAAAAATTTAGAATTGAACTTTAAATTTCTTTATGTCTTTGTGAAATAAAGAACTGAAGTGGAAGATTTTGTTTTCTCTGGAGAAATTAGAATTGGAGCACGTTCTTTGGTAAAATTCAGAAGAAAACTTGAACTTTTTTTATCTTCTGCGAAAAATTTGGAACAGTATTTTAAATTTTTCATCTCTTCGAGACAGATCTGAACTAAAGTGGAAAATTTTATATTATTTGGAAAATTAGAATTGATTAAAAACTAATTTCTTTTTCATTGAGAAAGTGGGTGAAAAGGATAAGTACTTCAAGTTGGAAAATGGGTTTAGGAGGGACATTATGAAAGGAACTTGTTCTAAAAGGATATAATAAAGCCATAAAAAGTGTTAAAAATGGAGAGGGGGTTCTTTGAAGGGGTCCGGGGAGGGCGTTTGGGGATCCAGGGGCCCTTGAGGGGTGGAGTGGTCATATGGGAGCCTGAGGGGACCTTTGGGGACCGGGATGAGCCTTTGGGGGTCTGGGGAGGGTCTTTGCACGTCTGAGAGGGTCCTTGAGGACCGACTGGTCCTTTGGGAGCCCGGTGGACCTTTGAGGACCGGGTGAGGGCCTTTGGGGGTCCGGGGAGCCCTTGAGCACCGATTGGGCCCTTTGGGGCCCGGTGGGTCCGTTGGGGGTCTGGGCGACCCTTGAGGACCTGGGGAGGACCTTTGGGGTCCGGGGGACCCTTTGGGGGTCCGGTGGTCCCTTTGGGAGCCCGGTGGTCTGGGGTCTGGTGGACCTTTGGGGACCGGTGAGGGCCTTTGGGGGGCTCGGGTATGGTCTTTTTAGGGTCTGGGGCCCTTTGGGTGCCTGGTGGACCTTTGGGACCGGGAGAGGGCCTTTGGGGACTGGTGGAGGACCTTTGGTGGCTCGGGTATGGCCTTTTTAGGGTCTGGGGCCCTTTGGGTGCCTGGTGGACCTTTGGGGCCGGGAGAGGGCCTTTGGGGACTGGTGGAGGACCTTTGGGGGTCCGGGGGGGCCCTTGAGCACGGATTGGGCCCTTTGGGGCCCGGTGGGTCCGTTGGGGGTCTGGGGTCCCTTTGGGAGCCCGGTGGACCTTTGGGGACCGGGTGAGGGCCTTTGGGAGCCTGGGGGACCTTTGAGGACCGGAGGCTTCCTTCGGGGTAGGGGTAGAGTAATCGGGGCCCTTTGGGAGCCCTGGGAGCCCGGGAGGGCCTTTGGGGACCGGGGGAGGGCCTTTGGGGACCGGGGGAGGGCTTTAGGGTTCTGGTGGACCTTTGGGGACCGGGGAGGGCTTTTGGGAGTCTGGTGGACCTTTGGGGACCGGGGAGGACCTTTGAGGCTCGGGTATGGCCTTTTTAGGGTGTGGGGCCCTTTGGGTGCTTGGGGACCTTTGGGGAGTGGGTGAGGGTCTTTGGGGGTCCGGGGGGGGGTCCTTTGGAAGCCCAGAGAACCTTTGAGGACCGCTGGCTTCCTTCGGGGTTGTGGTAGGGGGATCGGAACCTTTGGGGTTGGGGTAGAGGACCTCACAACACTGTCCAATTGAAACTTGTGTATTATAACGACCACACTCAAATTCTCTTCCAAAATCTCTTCTAAAATCATATTTTATAATGTCTCTAGCTGTTTCGCCGAAATAATTCCATAAAATAGCTAAAACGGTTTCGCCAAAATTATCCCTAAACGGAATTTCAGCATGTTCCATTTGTTTGGCATCCCTGCGCTGGCTTATTTCAAATTATTTGGAAACCTTTTCGCACGCTAAGATCAAAACGTCTGCTCGGAAACGATTCTCTTGTTAGAAACAACAAATTAATTTCCCTTTCGTGAATCAATTCTCTTTAGAACAACAAATTAATTCCCCTTTCGTGTCAATCAATCAATCATGACATCATGTGTGATCTAACTGTTTCTCCTAGACAATTCTCTTTGGAAATGCAAAGACATTAATTAACTTGACGTCATCTGTCAGACATTAATTAACTGTTTCCCGGGAACTCGTAACATTTGGCTTGGAAACAACAATAACAAATACTGTTTCTCGGAACCTCATAACATCTGGCTCGAATAACAATAACAAATACTATTTCTGGATCATAACATCTGCCTCGAGCGTGCACTTACAACAACAACATTGACCCCATTAACCACGTGTTCTCTCTAATGACTCTGTTCAAAACAACAATAACATTGACCTTGGCATTTTGCCTCGGAAACAATAACAACATTGACATTCGCTAAGAGCGTGCCAAAAACACACCTGGAGAAAGAGGCCATTGACCGATTACGCAATCATTCTCCCTAGGGAGGCTATGCCCATATATGGTGTGCTGTCAGTATTCTATGCCCATATTTGGTGTGCTGTCACGAGATATTATGGCATCTCTACTACCAAATTCGCACTTTACTGAAAAAATCTAAATGTTTTTACTTTTATAACTTTAATAAATCAAATAATATTAACATTTTGATTACTAAATATCAGTATATGTATATTAAACTGACAATGCACATTCATTTGTATTTTTTCAGTAAAGGGCAAATTTTGTTCTGGCCTTGGGAAGGCATAGGGGTTTTGCGCCCAACTTATGTTAATTTCTGCTCGTTTTGAGTTTGATTCGGTTAATTATTGTAATTTCTGTTCATTTTGGGTTTCATTTATTTATCGATGCTGATTTGTGGCAGTTTCACGCTTGGTAGATTATTTGATTTTATTTTTGCTCATTTCTTGTTTAATGGAGTTCTTTAATTTTCTTAAAAAAACTTATTTTGTGTAAAAAGTTTTTTAAATTAATTTCTGTTCGTTTTCTATTGACATAGTCTTTTCAGGAAAAAAGAAAATAATACTTTAAATCTTTTCGTTTGCTAAGACTTTATAGTTTGGCCTGCTATTTGTATGCTGGAGAAAAATTTTCAGCAAGTTTTAACAACATACACCCTTTTAAAAATCTGTACACAAACAGTACTGTTTAATTTAGTTTCATACCTCCTCTAGCTGACCTGAAATGGAAAACTTGATACCATTCGCAAAAAAATCTGTTTACTTCCTTTGATAGCTTGGATACACTTACGCTATTTTGATTTGGTTAAATTTTAAGAGCAGAAATAGGAGGGTTGGCGTGGGAGGGTGGGCGTGGGAGGGTGGGTGTGGGAGGGTGGGAGTGGAAGGGGGATTAGTTGCCCTCAAATCACTTTCTACTATTAAAAGGGAATCAGCTCTTTCTTTTTTTTAATCGAATGAGCCCTTTTCGAAGTTCCCACGGCAATTCCTTGGATACGAAGTGCCCTGGTCTAAACAACAACAACAACAAAAAATAATACATTATACCCACTTCGATCTTTACTATAAAAATGTCAAGCATTCCAATCACTTTTGACTATTAAAAAGGGCACTAGGCCTTTCGATTTCCAATCAAATGAGCCCTTTTGGAAACGACAACACTTTCTATAAACACCTTATATGCCCCCAGGGCATAAATTACAACCCTTACCCTAAGGTCCGTTAGGGTGATTGTCATCCTCTAAGGCCGAATTTCCAGAACTTTCAACTACGTTAAACAACATGGCTATCTCAAAACTTTGATTGGATGTGTTTTGGGAAATGGTGGGCGTGAGAGGGGTGTTAGTCACCTTCCAATCACTTTCGACTATTTAAAAGGGCACATGCCACTCCAATTTCAAATTGAATGAGCGCTTTTCGAGCTTCTACGACAACTTCTTCGATACGAAATGCCCTGCTCTAAAGGAAAAAATTAATAAATAATACATTGTGCCAACATCGTTCGTATATGCCCCCAGGGCATAATTTAAAACCCTTGCCGAGAGAGCTGTGGGGGAGTGTCCTCCCCTTTACTTAGTCCCCGTTTCTTGTCTCGTTCTCGAGTGTCCCCGTTCTTTACTTAGGCAGCGCGATCCTGCTGCCTATGATTTATACAACAACTTTCTATATAAACCTTATATGTCCCCAGGGCATAACTTACAACCCTTGCACTGGGGCCTCTGAGGGGGTTATCATCCTAAAAGACCTAATTTCCAGAACGTTCAACTACGTTGAACAAAATGAATATCTCAAAATTTTGATTGGATGTGTTTTGAAAATGGTAGGCGTGAGAGGGGCGTTAGTCGCTATCCAATCACTTTCAACTATTAAAAAAGGCACTAGCCCTTTCAAATTCCAATTGAATGAGCCCTTTTGAAGTTTCTACGACAACACTTTCAAGAAAAACTTTATATGCCCCAGGGCATAACTTACAACCCTTACCAAGAGGGCTGTGGGGGGAGGGGTTGTCATCATTCAAGACCTAATTTCCAAAACTTTCAACTACGTTGAATAAAATGGCTATCTACAAATTTTGATTGGATGTGATTGGGGAAAAGGTGGGCGTGAGAGGAGGGTTAGTTGCCCTCAAATCACTTTCGACTATTAAAAAGGGCACTATCCCTTTGAATTTCAAACCCAATGAGCCCTTTTTCAAGTTTTTACGACAAAGATTTCAATAAAAACCTTGCATGCCCCCTGGGCATAACTTACAATCCTTGCCCTAAGGGTTGTGGAGGAGTGTCCTCCTCCAAAATATATTTTCTATCTGGAAATCAACTATGCTGAACAAAATGGCTATCTCAAAATTTTTATTGGACGTGTTTGGGGGAATGATGGGCGTGGGGGGAGGTTTCTAGTTGCCCTCCAATCACTTTCGACTATTAAAAAAGGCACTAGTCCTTTGAATTTCCAATCGAATGAGCCTTTTTTGAAGTTTCTACGACAATGCCTTCTATAAAAACCTTATATGCCTCCAGGGCATAACTTAAATCCTTGCCCCGAGGGTTGTGGGGGAGTATCCTCCTCAAAAACATATTTTCTATCTGGAAATCAACTATGCTGAACAAAATGGCTATCTCAAACTTTTAATTGGACGTGTTTGGGGGAATGATGGGCGTGGAGGGGGGGGGGTTTAGTTGTCCTCCAATCACTTTCAACTATTAAAAAGGGCACTAGTCTTCTGAATTTCCAATCGAATGAGCCCTTTTTGAAGTTTCTACGACGACCCCTTCCATATGAAGTGCCCTGCTCTAAAGGAAAAAAATAATACATAGTACATTGTGCCAACATCGTTCTTATGTGCCCTCAGGACATAACTTAAACCCTTACCCCGAGGGTTGTGGGGGAGTGTCCTCCTCAAAACATATTTTCTATCTGGAAATGAACTACGCTGAACAAAATGGCTATCTAAAATTTTTGATTGGATGTGTTTGGGGGAATGATGGGTGTGTGGGGGGCTAGTTGCCCTCCAATCACTTTAGAATATTAAAATGAGCACTAACCACTCCAATTTTCAATCGAATGAGCCCTTTTCGAAGTTTCTACAACAACTCCTTCGATACAAAGTGCCCGGCTGAAGAAAAAAAACACATTGTGCCCACATCGTTCTTTACTTAGGCAGCGCTGGCGCGCTGCCTATGATTTTACTATTAAATGTTCAAAGATCATCGGTTCAAGACTTTATTTCACAGTAATTTTATTTTCATTTTCAATGCTGTAATAACCGGAAAAAAAATATTTGTAATATAATTCGTTTTCAGTGAAGCACCAGTGACGCAGTAGATTTTAGACATTTACAGGGAGAGAAGGAGGCGCAAATTAAAACTCTTGTTTGTAGTGATTTGGGCTTGTTTCAAGCTTGATTTTCAGATTCAAGTTAAATTTCACCCGTTTTAAGATTTAGTTACTCATTTATACTAGTACTTATTGCATGTTTGTTTTTTCTGTTATTATTTATTTAATTTCTGTTCGTTTTGGGTTTCATTTATACTTCAGAGGCGAAAAAGTTTTGCTTGTTTTAAACTTGATTTGCATATTCAATTTAAACTCTACTCGTTTTAAGATCTATTTATTTATTTATATTAGTACCTGTTGTATGTTATTTTGCTATGATTGTTTATTTAATTTCCGTTGGTTTTGGGTTTCATTTATTCTCTACTAGTAATGTTTGGTCGTTTTGAGATTGATTTAATATTTCTATTTCTTCCGATCTTAAGTTTAATATGGCCTTTAATTTTCTTTACGAAAATTTTTTTTCAGAAAGTTTCTTTTTTTATTAATTTCTGCTCGTTTTTGATTGCCAAAGTTTCAAGTTTTTCCAAATTTCCTATCTCAAATTTGTTTTTTTTATTTCAAAATAAATTAACTTTCTTGGCAAGAACTAAAAAAATTAAGCTGAATATTTGATATATTATGATATTAATTGCTGAAGGCCAGATTTAAAGCATTGACACTTCTAGGGCCAAGTGTTTTTGCCGCTCTTTGGGAATAGTGAAAGCCGCAGGGCCTAGTGGGCCTATTGGTAAATCCTGGTCTGGTGCCACTGCAATTTAATTTTATTTTCAATGTTGATAGAAGTACAAAAGAAAGTACTTGTAATATAATTCGTTTTCGGAAAGCGCTAAATACGCAGTAGGCCTTGTGCTTTTACCGCTAGGAAGCGGGAAGTAGCAAACTCTTGCTTGTAGAGAAGAATATAGGTCTCTTGAACAGTTTTGGAAGGAAATAATAAAATTAAACTGAATTCCCATGATTTTTTGAATAAAATATAGTTAATAAGCTTTTTTTTGGGGGGGGGGAGGGGGTTCGGGCCATGGAGGGATAGCCAGGAGTCAGCTGCCATGATTTTTGGAATAAAATATTGTTAATAGGTTTTTTTCTGGGGGGGGTGTATCAGTCCATGGAGGGCCAGAAGTGAGATGCCATTTTTCTTGGGGGGGGGGGGGGGGGGCGGACCGTTCGAAGAAGGTCAGGGACCAGCTCCGTTAAGCTTTGGAATAAAATATCGTTTATGAGCTTTTTGAGTGGGGGTGGGGGTTTTGCTTATCTGATCTTTGAACTTTTTTCAAAACCCTCGCAAAACAACCTTATATGCCCTCAGGGAATACCATACAACAATTGCCCCCAGGATCTGGGGGGCTATGTTGACTCTGGAGATTTTGTCCCTTTTGATTCTTAAAAAGGGAGCTAGAATGTTTCATATCCAATAGAATTAGCCCCCTCCGATGCATATACAATCATTCCATCCGTAAGAACATTATATGCCCCTGGGCATAATTTACAAAACTTGCCCCCGGGCTCTGGGGGGTTGCTGTCAGCCTATTTTTTGAAAAAATGAAAATATAAAAATTCGATCGGACGCATTTGAGAGAAAGATGGCTGATGGGGGGGGGCTAGCTGCAATCAGATTACTTTAACTGTCAGAAAGGGAAGTAGAACTTTGAATCTCTAGAAATTTGAGTCCCCTCCGAAGTTTACACGACCACCTCTTCCATAAAAACTTTTTATGACCCCGAGGCACAACTTACAACCCTTAGTTCCCCAGGGCTCTGGGGAGGGGACATTTTGACCCCGAAGGTTTTGTTATCTGATCTTTGGTCTATTTTAAAGAAAATGGCTGTCTGAAATTGATGTGATGGATTTAAGGAAAAGAGGGTGTGGGGGAGGGAGGGGGGTTATGGGTGCCATCCGAGCACTTTTGAATCTTAAAAAGGTAACTAGACCTGTCAATTTCAAATCTAATGAGTTACCTGTGAAGTTTATTCGAACACCTCTTGCATAAAAACCCTATATGCCCCTGGGGCATAAATTAATTCACTTGCCACTGGGCTGCCACTTGACCCCTGAGTTTTTGTATGTAATGTTTGAACTGTTTTCAATAAAATGGCTATCTCAAAGTTTTTATCAGATGGGTTTTGGAGAAAAAAGAGCGTGAGAGGGGCTAGTTTACCTCCAATTTCTTTTGACTGTTAAAAAGTAAACTAGAACTTAAAATTTCAATCAAATAAACCCCCTTTGAAGTTCATACGAGCAGCCCTTCCATAAGAACCATATATATCCCCAGGGCATAAATTACAACGCCCACCCCTGGGTCCTGGGGGGGGGGGTGTCCACCCGGGTGTTTTGTTATAGGATCTTTGAACTATTTGCGGAATTTTCATGAGATGTATTTGGGAGAAAAAGGGCGTGGGGGGTATTTACCCTTTGATCATTCAAGGGCAATATAACTTGTGATTTTTCAATCGAATGATTCCGTTCCGAAATCTCTACGATCATCCCTTCCATATGAAACACCCCTGGGAAAAAAATAAAACGTTAGAGGCTTATGGCCTTAGAGTTGGAGGGGGAGGCGAGTTGCCATCGGACCACTTTTGACTCTTAAAAAGGGAAGTTCTAATCATTTAAGTCCCCTCCGAAGTTTATACGACCATCTCTTCCATAAAAACCATATATACCTCAGGGGCATACAAGTAGTATCCCTACTCTGCTTTCAACAACATGCCTTCACTTTTCAAATAGGATTTCCACAACATGCCCTCCCTTTTCCAATAGGATTTTAAATGTGTCCTCTTACTTCACGACACCCCTAGCAGGCTTCCTAGGATTCCAGGGACTCCAATATTGTTTCAGTATTTCGATATGATTAATATAACTTCTCGAGTGTCGTCGGGATATTTAAAAGTAGCAATAATAGCAAATTAACATGGGAAGTCAGATAAGTGGAGCTACTAGTCCCTCACAAATGGGCAATGCGGTCACCTGGTAGGCTTTCCATGACCCCCAGGGATTCCAAATGTTCCAATATTTCCCCTAGCAGCCGCCATTTTGTCACGATTCGTAGCCATTTTTGTTATAGAGTCTTTTGTTTTTTCTGAAAGATGTCCCAATTCCTTCCCTTCCTCCCTCTATAAATAGAAGCCCCATATACTCAGGATTTTCGTGACCAGGTGTAATATGGATGACGCCTTTGTATGTGACAAACTAGGCTGCAGGACCCGTGGGGGATTCCCGCTTGTAACTTAACGACAGTGCACACCTTACTTAATAACAGCATACATCTTAAGTAATGGCAGCACATATCTTACGTAATGGCGGCGCACCTCAAGTAACGACACCGCACACATCACTGTCACATAATAATTTTTTTATTCTATTTTTGCCGAAACGTTCAAAGTGTTTCTTTTTTTCTTTTTTTTATTCTTTGTCCTCGCTAAGACTCGAAAGGTCAATATACTTCTAATATAACAGTGCCTCAAGCGTCAGGACTATCCTGCTATTCCCAGTATTCTGTATCGAGAACTACTTTCTAGAAGTAACACCTGAAATTCCCGTGAGATCACAAGACACACCTCTATGGATTCCGAAACCTGGCAGGATTCCGAGGTCATACCGTCTTCTCGTGTCCAGGTGTAACAGGATGACGCAAAACGCACAGAGGGGGAATTCTGTTTATAGAAACTACTGTTTCCTAGGCAAGCATCCAATTAGAAAAATTTTAGCACTCCTTAACCATTACGAGATAGCCAGACCTAAAAATTAAGGATCTATAACCTCATTTTTGCACAAGATTTGTTTAGAATAAACTGTATTTCATGATAGGAATAAACAATTTAGCGGTCTAGTCCTATCGTATAGGTAATAAAAGAACATTTGGTGTATTTTTCTATTTTCAAATGTTTTCTTAGAAAAATGGTCACCACTTTGCAAAATTTAGTCTTGGCTACTCGAAGAGAGAGTTTAGTAATTTTTTCTTTCTGAATGGAGTCGGAGTCGGACTCGGCATATTGAAAGCGCCAGGAATTAGAGTTGAAATCGGTTATAAACTACAAATCTAGCTAAAAGAACCTTTAAAACAGGGCCCTGAAGTTGGAGTTTTACGGCTGCCGTCCCCTTCCCCTTAGCAATCATTTCCAGAGGGCAAGGTTGATAATAGATGCAAATTTTTAGGCACTATTGAAGTATTTCCGAGGGCCCTTAGCGAAAATACAGCGTTCGTTTGAATGCATGTTAGATTTTCACTCTCCCCCTTCCCTCCACAGACAAAATTCTTTTAACAACTCCAACTTAACTTTTAAACTGTAGAATACGTTACTCCATGCAATTCACACCGCAGTACCATTATTTGGATGCCCCCACACACCTTAACAGTCATTCCTAAAACATTTTTCAGACATTTCTTGTTAAAAATTATGCCTCAATCTGGTAATTCAAGTTTTCGGAACCCAACCACCCATCCCTGCGTGATACACATGTCAATTCTCACCACCGTAGCATTATTCCGTTTTTAAATATTTTCATCGAAAAAGGAACAAATTCTACATTTCTTGTGATAGCAAGTGAAACCTCAACACTAAGATTCATTGATGTGCAGTATTTGATGCTGCAACTTTTATTAAAACCCGTTGCAACCTATGGGAGTGTTTCCGCCTTTTTTCAAAAATCAAATTTGGTTCAATAGAATACAAAACTTAGATTACAGGCAAAATTGTCAAGGATTTTTCACTGATACAGTAAATAACCAAGATTGTCTAAGATTTGTCCCCCTCTGACTCTTCACGAAATTGTGGAGTTTTTTGAGTACTAGCTCACATACAACAATCTTACCACGTTTAATTTTCCAGTTTTTATATATATATATACATCGAAAAAGCAATAAATTCTACATTTCTTGTGGACCGGTGCGTGAGACCTTTACAGTAAGGTTCTTTGATGTGCTGTATATGATACTGTAGCTTTTGTCAAGATCTCTTGCATTCTTTGGGAGTGTTTCCCCTATTTCAAAAATCAAGTTTGCTTCAATATAATACAAAACTTAGATTACAGGCAAAATTATTGGCGATTTTTCACTGATACAGTTAATAACCAAGATTTTCTAAGATTTTGTCTCCGCAATCCAACCGCCCAACCCTACGTGATACACCATGTCAATTCACACCACCATGGCATTATTCTGCTTTTACATATTTTCATCGAAAAAAGCAACAAATTCTACATTTCTTGTGGATAGGCGCATGAAACCTTAACACTAAGGTTCATTGATGTGCAGTATTTCATGCTGTAACTTTTATCAGCACCCATTGCAGCCTATGGGAGTGTTTCCGCCTGATTTCAAAAATCAAATTTGGTTCAATAGAATACAAAAGTTAGATTAAAGGCAAAATTGTCAAGGATTTTTCGCTGATACTGTGAATAACTAAGATTGTCTAAGATTTGTCCCCCTCTGACACTTCACGATATTGTGAAGTTGTTTGACTACTAGCACACATGCACCAATCTTACACCGTTGAATTTTCTATTTTTTACATATTTTCAACGAAAAAGAATCAAATCCTAAATTTCATGTGGATAGGCACGTGAAACCTCAATATTAAGGCTCTTTGATGCGCTGTATTTCATGCTGCAACTTTTATCTAGACCCGTTGCAGCCTATGAGAGTGTTTCCGCCGTTTTTCAAAAACCATAGAATACAAAACCTAGATTACAGGCAAAATTGTCGAGGATTTTTCACTGGTACAGTTAATAACCAAGATTTTCCAAGATTCCCCCCCTGATTCTTCGCGAAATTGTGAAGTTGTTTGACTGCTAGCCCACACACATTAATCTTACCACGTTAAATTTTACATATTTTCATCGAAAAAGGAACGAATTCTACATTTCTTGTGGATAGGCATGTGAAACCTCAGCATTAACCCATTAGCGCCCATTGTTCCCAATTGGGAACAGTTTGACTTTGATTATTTTTTTTTTAGCTCATTGTTTTTTTTAGCTGAGAAGACCAGGAGTGTTCCATAGTAAAGAACAGTGTCCAAAACCATAAGATTAAATTTTCACATTAAGAATTATTAAGGTTAAGTATATTTTCTTGATTTTAGTAAAAGTAGAATTTTAAGAAATTTTATGAGGCTACTTCTAAGCTAAGGCTTAGGTATAGTTTCAACTAATACTATTTAAACTAGCGTCCTTAGCGAAGCCAGTTCATTAGGAACGCTATTTGTCAGTCTGGTATGAAACATCAATATCTTAGGGTTCTTATGGAAGTGTTCCCAATTGGGAACAATGGGCAGAAACGAGTATTGGTTATTATGACGTAAAAAAACATCTTTCTTTACTGATGAGATTCAAACCATTTCAAAACATTGAGAAAATTGTTGCCACATTAGATCAGATGTCTGATGACGACGAAGACACTGCTGACATGATTAAAATCCCTCCTTACGTGGCTGAAGTGAGTGACGAAGTGGAGGGAAACTATGAGGCTATAGAAGCTGATGTATCCCAAAGTTTTCCGCGTGATGTTGACAGTATGATGGATATTCATGTAGCACCTGCTGTTCCTGAGCCCAATAGTGATGATCTGCTCATCATTAGTCCTACTCCCAAGAGAAAAGCTCGGAAAGCTCCTAAAAGTCAAGCCAATGAAGCCCCACAGTGAAAAAAAAAACTTATACATTGCCAATCATTTGTTCGCACAATGAGAGTGTCCCCGGTAAATTTGCTCACTTGATAAATATGTCTGAGTATGAGATCTTCTGCCATTTCTTCGATAACGATATTCGTGATTTGATTGTCAAAGAGACTACCAGATATTTGTCATAGAAAGGTGACTTAGGTTTCACTTTCAGCTATGAAAATCTGAATACTTTTTTGGCAATTATACTGCTGTCTGGGAATCATAAGCATCCAAGTGAACGTTTCTATTGGTCCAAGTCAAATACCTTGGGTGTCACCATCGTAGCCAAAGCCATGAGTAGAAACAGTTTCACTAAGATCAAGCAATATCAGCACTTCGCGAACAATGAAAATCTTGACCGTGGTGACAAAATGGCCAACTCTTAGAGACAAAGAAACAAATTCTACATTTCTTGTGGATAGGCGTGTGAAACCTCAACACTAAGGTTCTTTGATGTGCTGTATTTGATGCTGTAACTTTTATCAAGACCCCTTGTAGCTCTTGGGAGTGTTTCCGCCTTTTTTCAAAAATCAATTTTGCTTCAATAGAATACGAAACTTAGAGTACAGGCAAAATTTTTTAGGATTTTCCACTGATACAGTGAATAACCAAGATTTTATAAGATTTTTTTCCCTAGACTCTACATGAAATTGTGAAGTTGTTTGACTACTAGCACATATTCACCAATCTTTACCACGTTGAGTTTTCTATTTTTTCATCGAAAAAGCAACAGATTCTATATTTCTTGTGGATAGGCGCGTGAAACCTCAACAATAAGGTTCTTTGATGTGCAGTATTTGATGCTGTTACTTTTATCAAGACCCGTTGCGGCCTTTGGGAGTGCTTCCATCTTTTTTCAAAAATCAAATTTGCTTCAATAGAATACAAAACTTAGATTACAGGCAAAATTGTTGAGGATTTTTCACTGATACAGTGAATAACCAAGATTTTCTAAGATTTTTCTCCCTGACTTTTCACAAAATTTTGAAGTTGTTTGACTACAAGCACACATTCACCAATCTTACCACGTTGAATTATCCATATTTACATCGAAAAAGCAATAGATTCTACATTTCTTGTGGATAGGCGCGTGAAACCTAAACACTAAGGTTCTTTGGTTTGCAGTATTTGATGCTGTTACTTTTATCAAAACCCGTTGCAGCCTTTGGGAGTGCTTCAACCTTTTTTCAAAAATCAAATTTACTTCAATAGAATGCAAAACTTAGATTACAGGCAAAATTGTCGAGGATTTTTCACTGATACAGTGAATAACCAAGATTTTCTAAGATTTTTCTCCCTGACTTTTCACAAAATTTTGAAGTTGTTTGACTACTAGCACACATTCACCAATCTTACCACGTTGAATTATCCATATTTACATCGAAAAAGCTACAAATTCTACGTTTCTTGTGGATAGGCGTGTGAAACCTTCACACTGGGGTTCTTCGATGTGCTATATTTGGTGCTATAACTTTTTCGCTTCTTCGGAAAAATCCAGATAGAACTTAATATTTTTTTTCTTCTTGAGAAAATTCAGAATCATAGTTTTTTTTTTTTTTTCTTCTTTGGAAAAAATGTTAAATGGAAGTTTAACATTTCTCTTCCATGGAAAGATTCAGAAGAGAACTTGAACTTTTCTTCTCTTCTTTGAGAAAATTCAGAACTTAAGTGGAACTTTCTCTCTTCTTGGTAAAACTCAGAACTGAACTTTTTCTATCTTCTACAGAAAAAATTCAGAGTCAAAGTTTATCATTTTTCTCTTCATTGGAAGAACCACGTTGAATTATTCATATTTATATCGAAAAAGCAACAAATTCTACGTTTCTTGTGGATAGGCGTGTGAAACCTTCACACTAGGGCTCTTTGATGTGCAGTATTTGATGCTGTTATTTTTATCAAGACCCCTTGCAGCCTTTGGGAGCACTTTCACCTTTTTTTTTAAATCAAATTTGCTTCAATAGAATGCAAAACTTAGAATACAGGCAAAATTGTCGAGGATTTTTCACCGATACAGTGAATAACCAAGATTTTCTAAGATTTTCCCCCCTGTCTTTTCACGAAATTTTGAAGTTGTTTGACTACTAGCACACATTCACCAATCTTACCACGTTGAATTATCCATATTTACATCGAAAAAGCAACAAATTCTACGTTTCTTGTGGATAGGCGTGTGAAACCTTCACACTAGGGCTCTTTGATGTGCTGTATTTGATGCTGTTACTTTTTCTCTTCTTCGGAAAAATCCAGAAAGAACTTAATCTTGTTTTTCTTCTTTGAGAAAATTCAGAATCATAGTTTAATTTTTTTTCTTCTTTGGAAAAAATGTTAAATGGAAGTTTAACATTTCTCTTCCATGGAAAGATTCAGAAGAGAACTTGAACTTTTCTTCTCTTCTTTGAGAGAATTCAGAACTTAAGTGGAGCTTTCTCTCTTCTTAGGAGAACTCAGAACTGAACTTTTTCTATGTTCTACCAAAACAATTCATAGTCAAAGTTTAACATTTTTCTCTTCATTGGAAGAAAATTCACAGTTGAACATTAACATTTTTCTCTTCTATGGAAAATTCAGGAGATAACTTGAACTTTTCTATCCTTCTTTGAGAAAACTCAGTAGTAAAATGGAACTTTCTCTCTACTTTGAAAACAATTCAGTATTTAAGTATAAGTAATATACAGAATATGTGGTCTTATAAGCCTCGGAGGGGACTCAAATGAATAGAAATTGAAAGTTGTAATTCCCCTCTTAATAATCAAAAGTGATCCAATGGCAACTAGCCCCCCCCCCTCAACCTTCCTTTCCCCAAACGCGTCTGATCGAATTTGTATACTGCAATTTTTTTCACAATAGACTAAAGATCATATAACAAAAACTCCAGGGATAACACAGCCCACCAGGAGTTGGGGGTAAGTGTCGTAAATTATGCCTCGGAGGCATATAATGTTTATATGATAGGGATGGTAGTATAAATTTCGGAGGGGGCTCATTTGATTGTAAATCGGAATTCTTAGTGCTTTTTTTAGAGTCAAAAGTGATCGGAGGGCAACTAGCTCCCCTCCCCTAGGCCGTTTTCCCCCAAATGTGTCCGATCAAAATGTTGAAATAGCCATTTTTTTTCAAAATAGTTTAAATATCAAATAATAAGAATCTCAGGGGTCAGAACAACCCCCCAGAGCCCGAAGAGAATGTGTTGTAAGTTATGCCCCAGGGGCATATAAGGTTCAGTGCAAGGTGGTCGTATAAACAATAGAGGTGGCTCATTTGATTGGAAATTGAAAGTTCTTGTTACATTTTTAAGAGTTATCAAAAGTGATTGGCGGGCATATACTCCGATTACTGTCATCATCATTTTCATAAAAAGCACGAAATTTTATGTTTTTGCAGATAGGGATTTGAATCCTCTACTGTAGCGTTGTCTGATATGCTGAATTTGACGGTATATTTTTCATCAAGATCGCTCGCCCTGTTTTTGATGGTTTCTTCCATTTTTGAAAATTAGGCAAATTTTCTTAGGTTCGTAACTTTTGGTGGGTAGCTTTAAACTTTATAAGTGTTATATAATTGAAACCATTATAACAAGGCTAATATTTTGACGCAGATATTGTTATGAAACGTTTTTTTCTAGAGTCCCAGTTACTATTAAGACGAGTCGGTCCAAACTTGTAGTTCGTTACCGCGAACTGTTTTATTTTTTAAAAGCAGATATTGTTTAAAAGGACTTAATGCACAGATTTCAAAAAAGGTTTACATATTTTGGGAAATTTTGCTTTGGGTTAATCATAAAAAATTTCCATAAAATTGATAAAATTGCGTAAATAAGGAAAATATCATCTCAGAAACCTATCTAATAATGGGGCACTGAAGTTTTCACTTCACTTCAATTTCGCTGTTAAGTGGAAGAAAAAATTCAGTCACTAAAATATTGTCAATATGTTGCTTATCGTTGTCAATTGTCAGAAAATTTCAAACCAGGTTTTGTTAGAGTAATCAAAAAACTTAAAATGGGTAGACAATGCTTTTGATCGCAGTTACTGTCTCACTTGTATTGCCGGATCTTAAGATAAACAAAATATACGAGAATCGCTAAATTAAAGCCGTAGATGAGGCTTCAACTATGCTACAAATCCCTAGAAGGGGTTTTGTTGAAACTGTACACATGAAGAGGGTGTATATGGGCTCTACTACACGCAAAGGTGATGGCGGCTAGAAGCTCCAGAAGCTTCAGTCGGTAGATACAAAGACAAAAAAAGGGATGTCCTACTGAAACGATCTGCCATAAGCGTCCTCTGTCTGCAAGGAACTGACTAAGTATTTTTACAAATTAAATACACAAAAAAAATTTTTTTAACTGAAAGTAAGAACCGACATTAAAACTTAAGACGAACAGAAATTATTCCGTATATGAAAGGGTTTGTCCCCTCCTCAACGCAACACTCTTTACGCTAAAGTTTGACTCTTTCTCACAGTCGTAATTTTTAAACAATAAAAACTTTAGTGTAAAGAGCGAGGCGTTGAGGATGGGACAGCCCCTTTCATATACAAAATAGTTTTTGTCCGTTTTAAGTTTTAATGTCGCTCCTTACTTTCCGTTTAAAAAAAATTGTTTTTTTTTTAAATTCTATTTCTGAACGTTTCTCAACTAATGCAGGTTCGAATTAGGCTCACAGTAAATGAAAAATTTAAACAAAAGTTTTCCTTAGGCCTGGGCACTTTGTATCGAAGAAGTTGCAGAAACTTCTAAAGTTACTCATTCTATTAGAAATTGAAGGGGCTAGTGCCATTTTTAATAGTCAAAAGTGATTGGAGGGTAAATGCCCCCCCCCCTCCCACTTCCACCATTTCTCAAAACGCAACCAATCAAAATTTAAAGATAGCCATTTTTTCAACGTAATTGAAAGAGACGGGAAACATGTCTTTGGGGATAACTCCCCCCCCCCTAATCAGCCCTCAAGGCAAGGGTTTTAAGGTGTACCCTGGAGGCATAGAAGGTATATATAGAAAGGGTAATCGTATAAACTTCAGAGGGGGCTCATTGGATTGGTAATCAGAGGTTTTAGTGCTCTTCTTGAGATTCAGAGTGACCGGAGGGTGGATACCCTCCCCCCCCCATACACAAACCCTGTATTTTTCCAAAATGGATCTGATATAAATTTTGATATGGCCAATTGTTGTCTTAGAAACTTCAAAAAGAGCTCATTCGACAAGACATTGAAAGGGCTAGTGTCCTTTTTAATAGTCAAAAGTAATTCGAGGGCAACAAACCCTCCTCCCACGCCCGTCATTTCTCTAAACACTTGCAATAAAAATTTTGAGATGACCATTTTGTTCAACGTAGTTAAAAGGTCCGGAAACTATGTCTTCGAGAATGAACCCCCCCCCCCCCATAGCCCTTTGGGCAAGGGTTGTAAGTTATGCTCTGGGAGCATATAAGGTATAAATAGAAAGGGTGATCGTATAAACTTCGGAGGGGCTTTATTGGATTAGTAACCAGAAGTTCTAGTGCCATTTTTAAGATTCAGAGCGATTGGTGGATGGATACCCCTCCCCAGCTCATATTTTCCTAAAAAGTATCTGATAGAATTTTTGAGATTGTCATTTGTTGTCTTAGAAAGTTCGAAAACAGCTCATTAGATTGAAAATTGAAAGGGTTAGTGTCTTTTTTTTATAGTCAAAAGTGATTAGAGGGCAACTAAACCCCCTCCCACGCCCAAAATTTCTCCAAACACATCCAATCAAAATTTCGATATGGCCATTTTGTTCAACGTAATTGAAAGGTCCAGAAATTATGTCTTTGAGGTTGACAACCCCCCAAGAGCCCTCAGGGCAAGGGTCATAAGTAATGCCCTGGAGGCATAAAAGGTATATATAGAATGGGTGATCGTATTATCTTCGGAGGGGGCTGATTGGATTGCTAATCAGAAGCTTTAGTGCCCTCTTAGAGATCCAGAGTGGTGGGCTAGTGTCCTTTTTAATAGTCAAAAGTAATTCGAGGGCAACAAACCCTCCTCCCACGCCCGTCATTTCTCCAAACACTTGCAATAAAAATTTTGAGATGACCATTTTTTTCAACGTAGTTAAAAGGTCCGGAAACTGTGTCTTTGAGAATTATACCCCCCCCCCATAGCCCTCAGGGCAAGGGTTGTAAGTTATGCTCTGGGAGCATATAAGGTATAAATAGAAAGGGTGATCGTATAAATTTCGGAGGGGCTCTATTGGATTGGGAATCAGAAGTTCTAGTGCCATTTTTAAGATTCAGAGCGATTGATCGATGGATACCCCTCCCCAGCTCATATTTTCCCAAAAAGTATCTGATAGAATTTTTGAGATTGTCATTTGTTGTCTTATAAACTTCGAAAACAGCTCATTAGGTTGAAAATTGAAAGGGTTAGTGTCATTTTTTTATAGTCAAAAGGGATTAGAGGGCAACTAAACCCCCTCCCACGCCCACGATTTCTCCAAACACATCCAATCAAAATTTCGAGATGGTCATTTTGTTCAACGTAATTGAAAGGTCTGGAAATTATGTCTTTGAGGATGACAACCCCCCGAGAGCCCTCAGGGCAAGGGTCATAAGTAATGCCCTGGAGGCACAAAAGGTATATATAGAAAGGGTGATCGTATTAGCTTTGGAGGGGGCTGATTGGATTGCTAATCAGAAGCTTTAGTGCCCTCTTAGAGATTCAGAGTGATCGGAGGGTGGATACCCTCCCCCAAACACACCTCGTATTTTTCCAAAATGCATCTGATAGAAATTTTGAGATGGCCATTTGTTGTCACAGAAACTTCGAAAACAGCTCATTCAATGGGAAATTGAAAGAGCGAGTGCCCTTTTTAATAGTGAAACTGGTTAGAGGACAACTAACCCCCCTCCAACGCCAATCATTTCCCCAAACAAATCCAGTCAAAATTTTGAGATAACCATTTTGTTCAGCGTAATTGAAAGGCTGGGATATTATGTCTTTGAGGATGACACTCCCCCTCACAGCCTTCAGGGCAAGGGTTGTAAGTTATGCCCTGGGAGCATATAAGGAATATATAGAAAGGATGATCGTATAAATTTCGGAGGGGGGCTCATTGGATTGGTAATAAGAACTTTAAGTGCTCTTTTTAAGATTCAGAGTGATCGGAGGGTGGATACCCCCCCCCCCCCACACACACACACACACCTCATATTTTTATAGAAATTTGGAAATGGCCATTTTTTGTTGTTGAAACTTCGAAAACAGGTCATAAATTGGAAATCTAAAGCGCCCGTGCCCTTTTTAACAGCCGAAAGTGATTGGAGGGCATCAAACCCCTTCCAAAGCCCACCATTTCCACAAACACCCCAAACCCCAAGCAATTTTTAAATAGCCATTTTGTCCAACGTAATTGAAAGGAGCGGAAATTATGTCTTTGGGGATAACGCCCCCCCCCCACAGATTTCTGGGCAAGGGTTTTAAGTTATGCCCTGGGAGAGTATAAGGTACATATAGAAAGCGTGATCGTGTAAACTTCAGAGGGGGCTGATTTGACTAGTATTCAGAAGTTCTAGGGCCCTTGTTAAGATTCGGAGGGTGGATATCCTCTCCCAAACCTCGGGTTTTTCCGAAATGCAACTGATAAAAATTTTGAGATGACCATTTGTTGCCAAAACAAACTTCAAAAACAGCTTATTAGATTGGAAAATCAAAGGGCCAGTGCCATTTTTAAAGTCAAAAATGACTAGAGGGAAACTAACCCCCCTCCCACGTCCACCATTTTCCCAAACACATCCAATCAAAATTTTGAGATAGCCATTTTGTTCAACGTACTTGAAAGGTCCGGAAATTAGGTCTTTGCGGATGATCCCCCCCCCCACAACCCTCAGTGCAAGGGTTTTAAGTTGTGCCCTTGCGGCGTAAAAGGTATATATATAGAAAGGATGATCGTATAAACTTCAGAGGGGGATCCTTGGATTGCTAATCAGAACTTCTAGTGCCTGTTTAATGATTCAGAGTGCCCGAAGGGTGTAACCCCCCCCCCCCCCAATCCTCGTATTTTCCCGAAATGTATCTGATAGAAATTTTGAGATGGTCATTTGTTGTCGTAGAAACTTAGAAAACAACTAATTAGATTGGAAATGGAAAGGGCTAGTGCCCTTTTTAATGGTCGAAAGTGATTGGAGGGCAACTAACCCCCCTCCCACGCCCACCATTTCCCCAAACACATAGCTATTTTGTCTATGTCTTTATACCCCCCCCCCCTCACACCTCGGGTTTTCACAAAATACAACAGATAGAAATTTTGAGATGGCCATTTGTTGTCGTAGAAACTTCAAAACAGCTTATTCGATTGGAAATTGAAAGGACCAGGACCCTTTTTAATAGTTGAAAGTGATTGGAGAGGAACTAACCCCCCTCCCACGCCTACCATTTCCCCAAACACATCCAGTCAAAATTTTTTGATAGCCATTTTGTTCATTCTAATTGAAAGGTCCGGAAATTATGTCTTTGAGGATGACAACCCCCCTCCCCTCACAGCCCTCACGGCAAGGGTTATAAGTTATGCCCTGGGGGTATATAAGGTATATATATATAAAGAGGGATCGTATAAACATCGGAGGCAGCTCATTGGATTGGTAATCGGAAGGTCTAGTGCCCTTTGTAAGATTCAGAGTTACCGGAGGGTAGATACCCCCCCCCCACAGTTCGTATTTTACAAAAATGCATCTGATCGAAATTTTGAGATGGCCGTTTATTGTCGTTAAAACTACAAAAAAGGCTCATTCGACTGGAAGTTGAAAGGACTAGTGCCCCTTTTTATTAGTCAAAAGTGATTGGAGGGCAACAAGCCCCCCCCCACGCCCATAAATTCCCAAAAAACATTTGATAGAAATTTTGTGATAGTCATTTTGTTGTCTACATTTTGTTTTCTACTGAAAACAAAATACATTTAAACTTTTTCGCTTTGTTTTACTTGTTTAAAATGTTTTTACTAGATGTATCAAGGGGGAAGTCCTCTCCCTTGCACTCCAATTACAGCGCGACTGTCTGGTGCTCTTTTTAAGAGTAGCAAGAGATTGGAGGGCAAGCAGCTCTTCTCTTAATCCATTTTCCAAACGCATCCAGTCAACATTTTGAGACAACCATTTTGTTCAGCATAGTAGAACGGTCCAGCAACTATGTATTTAGGGATATTTGGCATGTCAACCCCCCCCCCATTTATGAAGTTGGCCCATTATGCTTTAAAACTAAATGTTGCTTTAAAATAAATCAAAAAGTATTTTGTATATGATTGCCAATAAGATACCTCAGCAATATTTTGAGAACAACTGGGGGTATCAAGTTGAAACTTTTGGTGATACTACTGTTACTACTTCTGCTCTTACAATTTAAATAAATAAAAATTTACCAGCGTGTCAAAGAGCAGAGATAGAATATTTGGGAATGATATTAAGTTTTATTTTTCAGGTCAACTTCAGAAGTAATAAAATAAAATTAAAAAATATTCCGTTTGTGTCAAGATTAAAAATTGATGAAAAAGTTTCTCTAACATACAAATAGCAACCCATACTAAGGATTCTTATAGAAAAAAAAACTGAAAAAAAAGATAAACAGTATAATTTTTCCATAAAAAAGACTATGTCAACAAAAACAGAAACAGAAATTAATTTAAAAAACTTTTTCCACGAGACAAGTTTTTCAAAGAAAAGTAAAGAGCTCCATTAAGCTAAGAATAAGCAAAATTTATTCAAATAATCTTACAAACGTAAAACTACCACAAATCACTATCAATAAATAAATGAAACTCAAAACGAACAGAACTTACTATAAATAGCCGAGTCCAACTCAAAACAAGCAAAAATTAACATGAATAGGGTTGATAACCCCATGCCTTCTCAAGACCAGAACGTTGTTTGGGAAAATGGTAGACAGGTTAGTTGCCCTCTAGTCATTTTTGACTTTTAAAAATGGCACTGGCCCTTTGATTTTCCAATCGAATAAGCTGTTTTTGAAGTTTGTTACGGCAACAAATGGTAATCTCAAAATTTTTATCAGTTGCATTTCGGAAAAACCCGAGGTTTGGGGGAGGATATCCACCCTACAATCACTCTGAATCTTAACATGGGCCCTAGAACTTCTGAATACTAGTCCAATCAGCCCCCTCTGAAGTTTACACGATCACCCTTTCTATATGTACCTTATACTCTCCCAGGGCATAACTTAAAACCCTTGTCCCGAAAACTGTGGGGGGGGGCGTTATCCCGAAAGATATAATTTCCAGTCCTTTAAATTACGTTGGACAAAAAGGCTATTTAAAAATTGCTTAGGGTTTGGGGTGTTTGTGGAAATGGTCGGCTTGGGAAGGGGTTTGTTGCCCTCCAATCACTTTCGGCTATTAAAAAGGGCACAGGCGCTTTAAATTTCCAATCTATGACCTGTTTTCGAAGTTTCAACAACAAAAAATGGCCATCTTCAAATTTCTATAAAAAAATGAGATATGGGGGGGGGAGGTATCCGCCCTCCGATCACTCTGAATCTTAAAAAGAGCACCGCCAGGGCACAACTTAAAACCCTTGCCCTGAGGGTTGTGTGGGGGGGGGTCATCCTCAAAGACCTAATTTCCGGACCTTTCGACTACGTTGAACAAAATGGCTATCTCAAAATTTGGATTGGATATGTTTGGGAAAATGGTGGACGTGGGAGTTTTTTGTTGGGATTTCAACAACAAAAAATGGCCATCTCCAAATTTCTGTAAAAATATGAGGTGTGGGGGGGGGTATCCACCCTCCGATGACTCTGAATCTTAAAAAGCGCACTTAAAGTTCTGATTACCAATCCGATGAGCCCCCCTCCGAAATTTATTCTTTCTATATATTCCTAATATGCTCCCAGGACATAACTTACAACCCTTGCCCTAAAGGCTGTGAGAGGGAGTGTCATCCTCAAATACATAATATCCCGGCCTTTCAATTACGTTGAAAAAAATGGTTATCTCAAAATTTTGACTGGATGTGTTTGGGGAAATGAGCAGCGTTGGAGAGGGGTTAGTTGCCCTATAACCAGTTTCACTATTAAAAAGGGCACTCGCTCTTTCAATTTCCTATTGAATGAGCTGTTTTCGAAGTTTCTATGACAACAAATGGCCATCTCAAAATTTCTATCAGATGCATTTTGGAAAAATACGAGGTGTGTTTGGGGGAGGGTATCCACCCTCCGATCACTCTGAATCTCTAAGAGGGCACTAAAGCTTCTGATTAGCAATCCAATCAGCCCCCTCCAAAGCTAATACGATCACCCTTTCTATATATACCTTTTATGCCTCCAGGGCATTACTTATGACCCTTGCCCTGAGGGCTCTCGGGGAGTTGTCATCCTCAAAGACATAATTTCCGGACCTTTCAATTACGTTGAACAAAATGGCCATCTTGAAATTTTGATTGGATGTGTTTGGAGAGATTGTTGGCGTGGGAGGGGGTTTAGTTGCCCTCTAATCACTTTTGACTATAAAAAAATGACACTAACCCTTTCAATTTTCAACCTAATGAGCAGTTATCGAAGTTCCTAAGACAACAAATGACCATCTCAAAAATTCTATCAGATGCTTTTTGGGAAAATATGAGCTGGGAAGGGGTATCCATCCATCAATCGCTCTGAATCTTAAAAATGGCACTAGAACTTTTGATTACCAATCCAATAAAGCCCCTCCAAAATTTATACGATCATCCTTTCTATTTATACCTTATATGCTCCCAGAGCATAACTTACAACCCTTGCCCTGAGGGCTATATTGGGGGGTGGGTCATTCTCAAAGACATAGTTTCCGGACCTCCTAACTACGTTGAACAAAATGGTCATCTATAAATTTTTATTGCAAGTGTTTGGAGAAATGATGGGCACGGGAGGAGGGTTTGTTGCCCTCGAATTACTTTTGACTATTAAAAAGGACACTAGCCCTTTCAATGTCTTGTCGAATGAGCTCTTTTTGAAGTTTCTAAGACAACAATTGGCCATCTCAAAATTTCTATCAGTCTATTTTGGGAAAATACATAGTTTGTGTATGGAGGGGGGATTATCCACCCTCTGGTCACTCTGAATCTTAAGAAGACCACTAAAACTTTTGATTACCGATCCAATGAGCCGCCTCTGAAGTTTATACGATTACCCTTTTTATATATACCTTCTATGCCTCCAGGGTATACCTTACAACCCTTGCCCTGAGGGCTCTTAGGGGGGGGGGGAGATTTATCCTCAAAGACATGTTTTCCGTCTCTTTCAATTACTTTGAAAAAAATGGCTATCTTTAAATTTTGATTGGTTGCGTTTGGAGAAATGGTGGAAGTGGGAGGGGGGTTGTTTACCCTCCAATCACTTTTGACTATTAAAAATGGCACTAGCCCCTTCAATTTCTAATAGAATGAGCCCCATTAGATGTTTCTGCAACTTCTTCGATACAAAGTGCCCAGGCCTAAGGAAAACTTTTGTTTAAATTTTTAATTTACTATGAGCCTAATTCGAACCTGCATTTGTTGAGAAACGTTCAGAAATATAATTTAAAAAAAAAAACATTTTTTTTAACGGAAAGTAAGGAGCAACATTAAAACTTAAAACGGACAAAAACTATTTTGTATATGAAAGGGGCTGTCCCATTCTCAACGCCTCGCTGTTTACACTAAAGTTTTTATTGTTTAAAAAATTCGATTGTGAGAATGTGTCAAACTTAAGCGTAAAGAGTGTTGCGTTGAGGAGGGGACAAACCCTTTCATATCCGGAATAATTTCTGTTCGTCTTAATTTTTAATGTCGGTTCTTACTTTCAGTTAAAAAAAAAAAAAAATTGTGTATTTAATTTGTAAAAATACTTAGTCAGTTCCTTGCAGACAGAGGACACTTATGGCAAATCGTTTCAGTAGGGAACCCTTTTTTTGTCTTTGTATCTACCGACTGAAGCTTCTGGAGCTTGTAGCCACCATCACCTTTGCGTGTAGTAAAACCCATATACACCCTCTTCATGTGTACAGATACAATAAAACCCCTTCTAGGGATTTGTAGCATAGTTGAAGCCTTATCTACTGCTTTAATTTAGCGACTCTCGTATATTTCGTTTATCTTAAGATCCGGCCATAAAAGTGAGACAGTAATTGCGATCAAAAGCATTGTCTACCCATTTTAAGTTTTTTGATTACTCTAACAAAACCTGGTTTGAACTTTTCTGACAATTCACAACGATAAGCAACATATTGACAACATTTTAATGACTGAATTTTTTCTTCCACTTAACAGCGAAATTGAAGTGAAGTGAAAGCTTCAGTGTCCCATTATTAGAAAGGTTTTCGAGATGATATTTTCCTTATTTACGCAATTTTAATAATTTTATGGCATTTTTTATGATTAACCCAAAGCAAAATTTCTCAAAATGTGTAAACCTTTTTCGATATTTGTGCATTAAGTCCTTTTAAACAATATCTGCTTTTAAAAAATAAAACAGTTCGCGGTAACGAACTATAAGTTTGGACCGACTCGTCTTAATAGTAACTGGGACTCTAGAAAAAACGTTTCAAAACAATATCTGCATCAAAATATTAGCCTTTTTATAATGGTTTCAATTATATAACATGTACCAAGTTTAAAGCAACCCACCAAAAGTTACGAACCTAAGAAAATTTGTCTGATTTTCAAAAATGGTAGAAACCATCCCAAGAGGGCGAGCGATCTTGATGAAAAATATATCGTCAAATTCAGCAAATCAGACAACGCTACAGTAGAGGATTCAAATCCCTATCTGCAAAAACATAAAATTTCGTGCTTTTTATGAAAATGATGATTACAGTAATCGGAGTATATGCCCGCCAATCACTTTTGATAACTCTTAAAAAGGTAACAAGAACTTTCAATTTCCATTCAAATGAGCCACCTCTAATGTTTATACGACCCCCTTGCACTGAGCCTTATATGCCCCTGGGGCATAACTTACAACACATTCTCCTCGGGCTCTGGGGGGTTTTGCTGACCCCTGGGATTCTTATTATTTGATACTTAAACTATTTTAAAAAAAATCGGATTTTTCAACATTTTAATCGGATATATTTGGAGAAAAACGGTCTAGGGGAGGGGAGCTAGTTGCCCTCCGATCACTTCTGACTCTAAAAAAAGCACTACAAGTTCAGATTTACAATCAAATGAGCCCCCTCCGAAGTTTATACTACCATCCCTATCATAAAAACATTATATGCCTCTGAGGCATAATTTACGACACTTACCCCCAGCTTTTGGTGGGCTGTGTTATCCCTGGAGTTTCTGTTATATGATCTTTAGTCTATTGTGAAAAAAAATGCAGTATAAAAATTCGATCAGACGCATTTGGGGAAATGAAGGTTGAGGGGGGGGGCTAGTTGCCATTGGATCACTTTTGATTATTAAGATGGGAATTACAACTTTCAATTTCTATTCATTTGAGTCCCCTCCGAAGCTTATAAGACCACATATTCTGTATATTACTTATACTTAAATACTGAATTGTTTTCAAAGAAGAGAGAAAGTTCCATTTTACTACTGAGTTTACTCAAAGAAGTAAAGAAAAGTTCAAGTTATCTTCTGAATTTTCCATAGAAGAGAAAAATGTTAATGTTCAACTGTGAATTTTCTTCCAATGAAGAGAAAAATGTTAAACTTTGACTATGAATTTTTTCGGTAGAACATAGAAAAGTTCAGTTCTGAGTTCTCCTAAGAAGAGAGAAAGCTCCACTTAAGTTCTGAATTTTCTCAAAGAAGAGAAGAAAAGTTCAAATTCTCTTCTGAATCTTTCCTTGGAAGAGAAATGTTAAACTTCTATTTAACATTTTTTCCAAAGAAGAAAAAAAATTCAACTATGATTCTGAATTTTCTCAAAGAAGAAAAAAAAGATGAAGTTATTTCTGGATTTTTCCGAAAAAGAGAAAAAGTTATAGCATCAAATACAGCACATCAAAGAACCCCAGTGTGAAGGTTTCACACGCCTATCCACAAGAAACGTAGAATTTGTTGCTTTTTCGATGTAAATATGGATAATTCAACGTGGTAAGATTGGTGAATGTGTGCTAGTAGTCAAACAACTTCAAAATTTCGTGAAAAGACAGGGGGGAAAATCTTAGAAAATCTTGGTTATTCACTGTATCAGTGAAAAATCCTCGACAATTTTGCCTGTATTCTAAGTTTTGCATTCTATTGAAGCAAATTTGATTTTTTAAAAAAAGGTGAAAGTGCTCCCAAAGGCTGCAAGGGGTCTTGATAAAAGTAACAGCATCAAATACTGCACATCAAAGAGCCCTAGTGTGAAGGTTTCACACGCCTATCCACAAGAAACGTAGAATTTGTTGCTTTTTCGATGTAAATATGGATAATTCAACGTGGTAAGATTGGTGAAATTTTGCTAGTAGTCAAACAACTTCAAAATTTTGTGAGAAGTCAGGGGGGGAAATCTTAGAAAATCTTGTTTATTCACTGTATCAGTGAAAAATCCTCGACAATTTTGCCTGTAATCAAAGTTTTGCATTCTATTGAAGCAAATTTGATTTTTGAAAAAAGGTGGAAGCACTCCCGAAGGCTGCAACGGGTCTTGATAAAAGTAACAGCATCAAATACTGCGCATCAAAGAATCTTAGTGTTGAGGTTTCACGCGCCTATCCACAAGAAATGTAGAATCTGTTGCTTTTTCGATGAAAAAATAGAAAACTCAGCGTGGTAAGATTGGTGAATATGTCCTAGTAGTCAAACAACTTCACAATTTCATGTAGAGTCAAGGGCAAAAAATCTTATAAAATCTTGGTTATTCACTGTATCAGTGGAAAATCCTAGACAATTTTGCCTGTACTGTAAGTTTTGAATTCTATTGAAGCAAATTTGATTTTTGAAAAAAGGCGGAAACACTCCCAAAGGCTGCAACGGGTCTTGATAAAAGTTACAGCATCAAATACTGCACATCAAAGAACCTTAGTGTTGAGGTTTCACGCGCCTATCCACAAGAAATGTAGAATTTGTTTCTTTTTTGATGAAAATATAACAAAATTCAACGTGGTAAGATTGGTGAATATGTGCTAGTAGTCAAAAAACTCCACAATTTCGTGAAGAGTCAGAGGGGGACAAATCTTAGACAATCTTGGTTATTTACTGTGTCAGTGAAAAATCCTTGACAATTTTGCCAGTAATCTAAGTTTTGTATTCTATTGAAGCAAATTTGATTTTTGAAAAACGGCGGAAACACTCCCATAGGCTGCAACGGGTCTAGATAAAAGTTACAGCATCAAATACAGCGCATCAAAGAGCCTTAATATTGATAGCTCTTTGATGCGCTGTATTTGATGCTGTAACTTTGCAGCATCAAATACTGCACATCAATGAACCTTAGTGTTTAGGTTTCACGCGCCTATCCACAAGAAATGTAGAATTTGTTGCTTTTTTTGACGAAAATATGTAAAAGCAGCATAATGCCACGGTGGTGTGAATTGACTTGGTGTATCACGTAGGGTTGGGCTGCTGGATTGCGGAGAAAAAATCTTAGAAAATCTTGGTTATTAACTGTATCAGTGAAAAATCGTCAATAATTTTGCCTGTAATCTAAGTTTTGTTTTCTATTGAAGCAAACTTGATTTTTGAAATAGGGGAAACAGTCCCAAAGAATGCAAGAGGTCTTGATAAAAGTTACAGTATCATATACAGCACATCAAAGAACCTTACTGTAAAGGTTTCACGCACCGGTCCACAAGAAATGTAGAATTTATTGCTTTTTCTATGTAAATATGTAAAAACTGGAAAATTAAACGTGGTAAGATTGTTGTATGTGTGCTATTAGTAAAAAAAACTCCACAATTTCGTAAGAAGTCAGAGGGGGACAAATCTTAGACAATCTTGGTTATTTACTGTATCAGTAAAAAATCCTTGACAATTTTGCCAGTAATCTAAGTTTTGTATTCTATTTAACCAAATTTGATTTTTGAAAAAAGGCGGAAATACTCCCATAGGCTGCAACAGGTCTTAATAAAAGTTACAGCATCAAATACTGCACGTCAATGAACCTTAGTTTTGAGGTTTCGCTTGCTATCCACAAGAAATGTAGAATTTGTTCCTTTTTCGATGAAAATATGTAAAAACGGAATAATGCCACGGTGGTGGGAATTGACATGTGTATCACGTAGGGTTGGGTGGTTGGGTTCCAAAAAACATGAATCACCAGATTGAGGCATAATTTTTAACAGGAAATGTCTGAAAAATTAGCGCAATGTCTGAAAAACAACTTAAAAAAGAAAAAAAGAAATGTCTGAAAAACAACTTAGGCAGCGCAATAGCGCTTCCTAAGTAAAGAGTGATCTTGGCCCAATGTATTATTATCATTTTTTTTTTTTGGGGGGGGGGGGGGTAGTTTTAGACCAGGACACTTCGTATTGAAGGAGTTGTCGTAGAAACTTCGAAAAGGGCTCATTCGACTGGAAATTAGAAGGGTTTGTGCCTTTTTAATAGTCGAAGGTAATTGGAAGGCAACTAACACCCCTTCTACGCCCACGATTTCCCCAAAGACATCCAATCAAAATTTTGAGATAGCCATTTTGTTCAAAGTAGTTTAAAGATCTGGAAATAATGCCTTTGAGGATGAAAAAGTCCCAAAGCCCTCAGGGCAAGGGTTATAAGTTATGCCCTGGAGCCATATAAGGTTTTTATAGATAGTGTTGTCGTAGAAACTTCAAAAAGGGCTCATTCAATTGGAGATTGAAAGGGTTAGTGCCCTTTTTAAAAGTCAAAAGTGATTGGAGGGCAACTAACTCCCCTCAAACACCCACCATTTCCCCAAACACATCCAATCAAAATTTTGAGATAACCATTTTGTTCAACGTAGTTGAAAGTTTTGTAAATTTTGTCTTTGAGGATCATAACGCCCTCGGAGCCCTCAGGGCAAGGGTTGTAAGTTATGCTCTGGGAGCATATAAGGTTTTTATAGAAAACGTGGTCGTAGAAACTTCAAAGAGGGTTCATTTGATTGGAAATTGAAAAGACTAGTGCCCTTTTTAATAGTCGAAAGTAATTGGAGGGCAACTAACCCCCTTCCCCTGCCCAACATTTCCCCAAACACATCAAATCTAAATTTTGAGATTGCCATTTTGTTCAACGCAGTTGAAAGTTCTGGAAATTATATCTTTGAGGATGACGACCCCCTCACGGCCCTCAGGGCAAGAATTGTAAGGTATAAGAAAGGATCAGTTCGCTTTTTAATAGTAGAAAGTGATTGGACGGCAACTAACCTCCCTCTCACGCCTACCATTTCCCCAACCACATCCAATCAAAATTTTGAGATTGCCATTTTGTTCAACGTAATTGAAAGTTTTGTAAATTTGGTCTTTGAGGATCATATCGCCCTCGGAGCCCTCAGGGCAAGGGTTGTAAGTTATGCTCTGGGAGCATATAAGATTTTTATTTGAAACGTTGTCATAGAAACTTCAAAAAGGGTTCATTTGATTGGAAATTGAAGAAACTAGTGCCCTATTTAAGTCGAAAGTAATTGGAGGGCAACTAACCCCCTTCCCCTGCCCAACATTTCCCCAAACACATCAAATCTAAATTTTGAGATTGCCATTTTGTTCAACGTAGTTGAAAGTTCTGGAAATTATGTCTTTGAGGATGGCAAACTCCCCACAACCCTCAGGGCAAGGGTTGTACGTTATGCCTTGTGGGCATGTAAGGTTTTTATGGAAGGCGTTGTCGTGAAACCTTCAAAAAGGTCTCATTCTTTTGGACATTGATAAAGCTAGTGCCCTTTTTAATAGTCGAAAGTAATTGGAGGACAACTAACCCCCCTCTCACGCCCACCTTTTTCCCAAACACATCCAATTAAAATTTTGAGATAGCCATTTTATTTGACGTAGTTAAAAGTTCTGGAAATTATGTCTTTGAGGATGACAATCCCCCACACCCCTCACAGTAAGGGTTGTAAGTTATGTCCTGGGGGCATATAAGGTTTTTATAGAATGGGCTGTCGTAGAAACTTTCAAAGGGCTGATCCGATTGGAAATTGAAAGGGCCAGTGTCCTGTTTAATAGTAGAAAATGATTGGAGGGCGACTAACGCGCCTCTCACGCCCACCATTTTCCCAAACACTTACAATCAAAATATTGAGATATCCATTTTTTTCAACGTAGTTGAAAGTTCTGGAAATTATGCCTTTGAGGATGACAACCCCCCACACCCCTCAGAGTAAGGGTTGTAAGTTATGCCCTGGGGGCATATAAGGTTTTTATAGAAAGGGTTGTCGTAGAAACTTTCAAAGGGCTCATCCAATTGGAAATTGAAAGGGCCAGTGTCCTGTTTAATAGTAGAAAATGATTGGAGGGCAACTAACGCCCCTCTCACGCCCACCATTTCCCCCAAACACATACGATCAAAATATTGAGATAGCCATTTTTTTCAACGTAGTTGAAAGTTCTGGAAATTATGTCTTTGAGGATGACAACCCTCCACCCCCAGCCCTCAGGGCAAGGGTTATAAGTTATGCCATATAAGGTTCTTATAGAAAGCGATTTTGTAGAAACTTCAAAAAGGACTCAAAGGAAAAGGGCTTCGATAGGAAATTGAAAGGGCTAGTGCCCTTTCTAATAGTCAAAAGTTATTGAAGGGCAACTACCCCCCCCCCTCAAGCCCATTATTTTCAAAAACACATCCAATCAACATTTTGAGATAGCCATTTTGTTCAGCATAGTTGAAAGTTCTGGAAATTAGGTCTTTGAGGATGATAACCCCCTCAGAGCCTTCAGGGTAAGGGTTTTAAGTTATTCCCTGGGGGCATATAAGGTTTTTATTGAAAGTGTTGTTGTAAAAACTTCAAAAAGGCCTCTTTTGATTAGAAATTGAAAGGGCTAGTGCCCTTTTTAGTAGTGGAAAGAGAATGGAGAGGAACTAACCCCCTTCTCACGCCCACCATTGCCCCAAACACGTTCAATCAAAGTTTAGAGATAGCCATTTTGTTCAACGTAGTTGAAAGTTCTGGAAATTATGAGTTTGGATGACAAACCCCCAAAGCTCCCAGGGCATAGGTTGTAAATTATGTCCTGGGGGCATGTAAAGTTTTTATAGATGGCGTTGTCGTAAAAACTTTAAAAAGGGATCATTCAATTAGAAATTGAGAGGGCTAGTACCCTTTTCAATAGTCGAAAGTGATTGGAGGTTAACTAATCTCCCCTCTCATGCCCACCATTTCCCGAAAAACATGAATTCAAAATTTTTAGATAGCAATTTTGTTCAACGTAGTTGAAAGTTCTGGAAATTAGGTCTTTGAGGATGACAACCCCCCCCCCCCCTCTACTTCCCTCGGGTTATGCCCTGGGGGCGTATAATTCTTTTATAGAAAGCCTTGACATAAAACATCAAAAAGGGCTCATTTGATTGGAAATTGAAAAGGATATTGCCCTTTTTAATCCTCGAAAGTATTCGGAGGGAGAATCCCCCCCAGGCCCATCATTTCCCCAAAAATTTCCGATCAATATTTTGAAATGGTAATTTTGTTCAACGTAGTTGAATGGTCTGGAAATTATGTCTTTGAGGATGACAACCCTCCCCCCATAGCCCTCAGGACAAGGGTCGTAAGTTATGCCCTTGGGGTATATAAGGTTTTTCTAGAAATTTTTGTCATAGAAGATTCAAAATGGGCTCATTTGATTAGAAATTGAGAAGAGCAGTTCCTTTTTATTAGTAGAAACTGATCAGAGGGCAAATGCCCCACCACGCGCATCATATCCCCAAACACTTCCAATCAAGATTTTTAGACAACCATTTTTTTAGCGTATTAGAACAGTTTGGAAATTCTGTCTTTGAGGATAACAAAACCCCAAGCCCTCATAGTAAGGGTTGTAAGTTATGCCCTGGGGAGATATAAGATCTTTATTGAAAGCTTGGTCATATAAGCTTGGGAGGGGGCTCATTGGATTCGTAATCAGACGCTCTAGTGCTCTTTTTATGAGTCGAAGTGATCGGAGGGCAGCTAACTTACTTTCTTTGATAACTTGGATACACTTACGCTATTTTGATTTGGTTAGATTTTAAGAGCAGAAGTAGCCCCGAAAGTAATACCCTCAGTCGTTCTCAGTCGTTGAAAATAATACCCTCAGTCGTTCTTGGGATACTGTTGAGATGCCTTATTGGGAATTAGCATTATCACAGTGCATTTTGATTTAATCTTAAGGCTACATTTAGTTTTTAAACATAATGGGCAAATTTGAGGGTGGGCTTGGGAGGAAGGGAGTGGAAGGGGGTTTAGTTGCCCTCCAATCACTTTCGACTATTAAAAAGGGCATCGTCCCTTTCTATATTCAATCGAATAAGCCCTTTTCGAAGTTCCCACGACAACTCCTTCGATACGAAGTGCCCTGGTCTAAACAACAACAACAACAACAACAACAACAAATATCACTAATCACTTTCAACTATTAAAAAGGGAACTAGCCCTTTTAATTTCAAATCGAATGAGCCCTTTTCAAGTTTCTATGACAAAGATTTCAATAAAAACCTTATATGCCCCCAGGGCATAACTTAAAACCCTTGCCCTGAGGGTTGTGGGGGAGTGTCCTCGTCAGAAATCAACTACGTCTGGAAATCAACTACGTCTGTCTGGAAATCAACTACGCTGAACAAAATGGCTATCTCAAATTTTGATTGGATGTGTTTGGGGGAATAATGTGCGTGGGGGCTAGTTACCCTCCAATCACTTTCGAATATTAAAAAGGGCACTAGAGCTCTCGATTTCCAATTGAATGAGCCCCTTT
Organism: Artemia sinica; assembly: GCA_027921565.1. Lineage (NCBI taxonomy): Eukaryota > Metazoa > Arthropoda > Branchiopoda > Anostraca > Artemiidae > Artemia > Artemia sinica. Next base: position 51,741,291 of record CM051262.1, on the reverse strand, counting down.
TGAGGTTTCTGCGACGAGTTCTTCCTTATGTTTGCCCTGCTCTAAAGGAAAAATAAATAGTAAATGATACATTGTGCCAACATCGTTCTTATATGCCCCTAGGGCATAACTTAAAACCCTTGCCCCGAGGGTTGCGGGGGATTTTCCTCCTCAAAAACATATTTTCGATCTTGAAATCAACTACGCTGAACAAAATGGTTATCTCAAAATTTTGATTGGATGTGTTTGGGGGAATGATGGGCATGGAGAGTGGGCGAGTTGCCGTCCAACCACTTTTGACTATTAAAATGGGCACTAGCCAATCCAATTTCCAATCGAATGAGCCCTTTTCGAAGTTTCTACGACAACTCGTTCGATACGAAGTGCCCGGGTATGGAGGAAAAAAAAAATAAATAATACATTGTGCCCACATCGTTCTTTACTTAGGCAGCGCTATCGCGCTGCCTATGATATGCAAGGTTTGATGGTAAAAGCTAAAGTTAAGTTAAATTAGGTTATAAACCTCAGAAATAGGTTAAACACCTAGCCTATCGAATCCTTTTAACATCAAAATCACCGTTGAGTGTCGACAGTCTCCATTTTTCAATTTCTAACTGCGATTTCTGCTAAGCTTCAAACTTTTGGTTTTATTTTTAAGGTTTTTGAATTGTTGTAATCCCTTGTTAAAATATGTACAAATATTTTTGGAATTACCAGTTTTTTTTTCTTTAGGCAATTTAATGTCTTTTCATACTACAATCTATTCAAAGATATTTGATTATTACAGTTTTTTTTTTTCAAAATTAAGGTTTTTAACGAATTTTCTCAGACTTCTGACCTATCTAGATCGTTTTTTTATGCAATTAAATAAAAACAAAACAAATTTAAACTGAAAGTAAGGAGCGACAATAAAACTTAAAACGAACAGAAAATATTCCGTATATGAAAGGGGCTGTCCCCTCCTCAATGCCTCGCTCTTTACGCAAAAGTTTGACTCTTTCTCACAACTCTATTTTTTAAAACAGTAAGGAACTTTAGCGTAAAGAGCGAGGCATTGAGGAGGGGGCAGTCCCTTTCATATACGGAATAATTTCTGTTCGTTTTAAATTTTAATGTCGCTCCTTACTTTCAGTTAAAAAAGTTTTTTTTTTTAATTTCTGAACGTTTTTGAATTAATGCAGCTTTAATTTTGGCTCACCGTACATGGATAATTAAAACGAAATTTGTATATTAATTTTACTTTTTTCGCTAAATGGCTTTCTCGAAATTTTGATCTGACATAACTTACGAATTAACTTACATAACGAACTTCAATATTCGTATATTTTTATTACGTATATTAGGGGGTCCGCCTATTAGTCAATACCTCGCTCTTTACGCTAAAGTTCAAATTGTGTTCCAATTCTTTAAGAATGGCCCCTTAATCACATTAACTAAAAAAAACAAGTTTTTTAACTGAAAGTAAGGAGCGACATTAAAATTTAAAACGAACAGAAATTATTCCGTATATGAAAGGGCCTTTCCCCTCCTCAACACCTCGCTCTTTACGCTAAAGTTTGACTCTGTCTCACAACTTTATTTTTTACGCAAAAGTTTGACTCTTTCTCACAACTCTATTTTTTAAAACAGTAAAGTTTTTATTGTTTTAAAAAATAAAGTTGTGACACAGAGTCAAACTTTAGCGTAAAGAGCGAGGTGTTGAGGAGGGGAAAGGCCCTTTCATATACGGAATAATTTCTGTTCGTTTTAAATTTTAATGTCGCTCCTTACTTTCAGTTAAAAAATTTTTTTTTTTTTAGTTAATTTCTGAAAGTTTTTGAATTAATGCAGCTTTGATTTTGGCTCACCGTACATGAATAATTAAAACGAAATTCTCATATTAATTTTCCTTTTTTTTTGGCTAATTGGCTTTCTCGAAATTTTGTTCTGACGTAACTTACGAATTAACTTACGTAAAGAATTTCTATATTCGTATGTTTTTATTACGTATATTAGGGAGTTCGCTCCCTGGTCAATACCTCGCTCTTTACGCTAAGGTTCGAATTTTGTCCGAATCACAAACCCCTGAATTACAAAGGCCGGTTAATTAGAATAGATGGCTCTTTTGAAAGTACTAAAAAAAACTGTAGCGTAAAGAGCGAGGTATTGACTAGAGGGCCAACCCCCTCATATACGTAATAATTTCTGTTCGTTTTAAGTTTTAATGTTGCTTCTTACTTTCAGTTGAAAAAAACTTGTTTTTTATTTAATTTCTGATCGTTTTTTAAGTAATGCTGTGGAATATGGCGCCCCCCTCCTAGAAATGTTCCTTCCCCCAAGGAAATATCCTCCATGGAAAGATCCTCCCACGTATCCCCTACTCTAAACCCGACCCCCCACTAGAAAAAAAATCCTCCTGAAAACGCCTGTATACTTGCCATTAACCAACACTATATGTAAACAATGGGTAAAGTTTATAACTTGCAGCTCTTCCCCCGGGAACAGTGGGAGATTAAGTCATCCTCAAAGACATATTATTTAGATTTTCGAATATGTTGAACAAAATGGCTATCTCAAAATTTCGATCGGGTGACTTTGGGAAAAAATGAGCTTGGGAGGGGGCCAAGTTGCCCTCCAATTTTTTTGGTCACTTAAAAAGGGCACTAGAACTTTTAATTTCCGTTCCAATGAGCCCTCTCACGATATTCTAGGACTATTGGGTCAATACGATTACCCCTGGGAAAAAGAAAAAAAAAATAAAAAAAAATTAACACGCATCCGTGATCTTTCTTTTGGCAAAAAATAAAAAATTCCAAATTTTTGTAGATAGGAGCTTGAAACCTCTACAGTAAGGTTCTCTGATACGCTGAATATGATGGTGTGATTTTCATTGGGGTTCTATAATTTTTAGGGGTTCTTTTCCCCTTTTTTCGAAAATAAGCCAAATTTTCTCAGGCGCGTAATTTTTGATGGGTAAGATCAAACTTGATGAAACTTATATATTTGAAATCACAATTAAAATCTGATTCTTTTAATGTGTCTATTGGTATCAAAATTCCGTTTTTTAGACTTTCGGTTACCATTGAGCCGGGTCGCTCCTTACTTAGAGTTCGTTACCACGAACTGTTTGAAAGGCCGTTAATTAGAATAAATAGCTTTGATGAAAGTAAAAAAAACTTTCACGTAACGAGCAAAGTAATGACTAGGGAGCGAACCCAATAATCTTTTTTTTATTTCGCATAACTCAAAGCACAAAATGTTCCTGTTTTTATTCTTTTTCGTTCACCTAGAACGTTGAATCTCCTCTTACTTGAAACTTAATTTATGTTCTTAATAAATTTTTTTTCGGATATTCTACTAGCGTCTGAAGGAGTAACATACCTTCATTAGCAACTACAGGATAGTGAATTTCGTATCCCACGTTATTGTTGTACTCTTCATTGGCTGAATACCCCTCGACGGACACAACAGTTTCGTAATCCTCGTTAAGTGTCTGCAGAGCCGCGCACAACGGATTGTCCTCTGCACTGTCTTGACTTTCCAGCTCTTCACTAGGAATATCACAGTCAACTTCTGTATTTAATTCACTTTCCATAATTAAAGGGCCTTTGCTAGTAATCCTTTTGCCATAAGTTTTACCAGAAGTATCATATGCAGATGGGAGGGACAGTAAAATTGCACCTGTTTTTCCTCTATTAGAGCAGTTGCGAACTTATTAATAATCGTCCAATAGCCAATAGGAGTTGTCACCTAGTATTTAGGGAATGTGAACGCAAATCTTTCCGAATTGTTCTAACATAATATTTTACGGTAAAAAAAAAACTATGATACAAATTGTGTAAAAGTACATGTGCTGATTTAATTTCCAAAAAATTACAAAAGAAAATTTGTTACAACCATTTTACAGTCCGATCATATTTGAAGTCGAATAGCTGCAATGGTCTTTATAATAACAAAAAAGGATTAGACGGAACTTATGGCAAAAGGTAATTAAAATATAAATGAAAAACACAAAGAAAAAAGTGGGACACACTTTTACCCTACAAAAGGGACACTTTTGGGACACACTTTTTATGAGACACACAAGGGCCATTGCTTTCATTTTTGGCCTCTTAGACTAAAGGTCATTTGAATTGTCAATTAAAATTTCCTTGCGGATAGACTATATAATAAACTTTACTGGATAGCAACCTCATCCCTATAAAGGCAAAAGTTGGTGCTTTACGAGCCACAATGTCAGAGATCTAATTTCCACTTAAATGAGCCTTCTTTCTGCAACTGATGGCTGCTGGTTTCATAGGACCACTCTTGAATAAAAAAGACCGAAGAAAAATCAAACACGAATCTTTCACCATCCATCCAAAGAAAAATTAAATTGCCATTTTTCATACTGACGACTGTACAGTAACCAAAATTCTGCTTTTTAGAGTTTATTTTTCTATTGACAAGGATCGTTCTTTACTTTTATTAAATAAAAAAAAACAAGTTTTTTTAACTGAAAGTAAGGAACGACGTTAAAACTTAAAACGAACAGAAATTATTCCGTATATGAAAGGGGCTGTCCCCTCCTCAACGCCTCGCTCTTTACGCTAAAGTTTTTATTGTTTAAAAAAATAGAGTTGTGAGAAAGTCAAACTTTAGCGTAAAGAGCGAGACGTTGAGGAGGGGACAGCCCCTTTCATATACGGAATAATTTCTGTTCGTTTTAATTTTTAACGTCGTTCCTTACTTTCAATTAAAAAAACTTGTTTTTTGATTTAATAAAAGTAAAGAACGACAAAACTTTTGAAAAAACTTTGTTTAGGGAACGTCTCCCTGTCCCCATCCTCTCTCTTTTGCAGCTGTAAGCAAGTGAATATAATTTTTTACATTCACACAATCGCAGCAAACAAAAGTATGCTGCGATAAGAAGGGAACTGTCACCCTGCAGTATCAATATTGCAAGTTAGGTCCAAATATCTTCCTCATAAGAAGGGGAATCCAAGAGGTAAGGGGAATCCCCTCCTCAATCCTTATATATCTAAGGGACCTCTCACTGAAAGTTAATAAGTTTCCATCTAAAAATTTACTTTTTGAGATTTCGGGTCACATCGGTCTTCAACCACCTCCGGCATATATATATTTAATAGCTGATTTGTAACTTAATTTTACTGTATATAAACTACCAATGGCCCAATTAATACGCTCAATCGAATGAAATTTTAAAATGATTGTCTGCAGTAACCAGTAACAGTTAATTTTGCATGGACGGCATATCAAACAGTCCATAGTAACAATCTAAGTAAGGAGTGACTCGGCCCAATAGTAAATGAGACTCTAAAATGCTGTATTTTGATAGCAGCAGATGCATGAAAAGAATTGTTTTTTTTTGTGCTGATTCCAAATATACAAAATTAATTAAGTTTGATGTTAATTATCCAACGCTACGAGCACATGAAGTCAAGAAATCTTAATGAAAATCACACAATCAAATTTAGCGTATCAGAAAAGCCTGCTTTAGAAGTTTCAAGCTCCCATCTGCAAAAATGTGGAATTTTACATTTTTTTTTTTTTTTCAGAAGAAAGATCACAGATGCGTGTTCCTTTTTTTCAAAGGGTTTATCGTTTCAAAGCAATGGCCCTAAAAGGTCGAGAGAGGGCTCATTCAAACGGAAATTAAAAGTTCTAGTGCTATATTTTAAGTGACCAAAAAGATTGGAGGGTAACAATCACCCAACCCACGCCCCTTATCCCCCCAAGAAGTCTCCAAATCAAAAAATTTTGAGATAGCTTTTTCTTCAGCATAGCTGAAAGTTCCAATAACTATGCCTCTGAGGATGACATGGCCCTCAGCAATCCCTAGGGAAAGGATCGTAAGTAATAAAATTTGCCCATTGTTGACATTTTTTGGCAGGGTGATGCTCTGCGGAGGGATTTTCCGTAGGGACAGAGATTTCCAGGGGTATACATTTCTGGGTAAATTTTAAACAGGGGGGGGGGATTACCAGAATTCCCGTATGATTTTTTTTATTCGTCTTACTTTCTGTTTGCTGACTCAATGTTATAGGTGGAGATGTCCGTGGGAAATATTCGGCTGGGTTGGAATTGTCTGGGGTTTTCCTGTAGGAGGGAGATTTTCCACGGCCAATAATCTCCATGAAAAAATTTTCCAAGGAAGAAATCCTATATGGGGGAATTTTCCAAGAGATAAAATTTCCATTTGTGGGGGGAGTGGATTTCCGTAGAACATTTCCATGGAAGGTGGATCTCCGGCATGATTTGAAAAACTAACCGAAGTTCAATGAAAAAAAGTTTTCTTTTACATGAAAGTAGGCTTAGGAGGATTTTCCCAGTGGATGCGTCACCAGGAAATTTTACGGGCATTTTCAGCAAAGATGAAATTTTCTGGGGGGGGGGGGAAGTTACGTGGGAGGAACTTTCCACGCAGGACTTCTTTTTGGGGGGAGCTTTTCCGTGGAGGACAAAGAGGGTTTTTCTGGCAGTATTTGAAAAACGATTGGAATTTAAATAAAAAAAATAAGTATATTCAACAGAGAGTAAGGAGCAGCATTCAAGCTTAAAACGAAGCGAAAATATTTCAAATATGAGGGGGGCTGTCCTCTCCTTACATCGATCTTGGTACTAAATTTTGACTTTTTGTCCCAATTCTTTTACAACGACTCCCGAAACACAACGGCCATTAAATTAGAATAAGAAGTTTTTTTTCATAGTACTAAAAAACTTCAGCGTTAAGAGCGTGAAAACCTCCTTACTTTCTGTTGAAAAGCTTCTTTTTTATCTTATATCCTTAAGAATGAATACACCAGCCCCGCGGGATTATGGACACCAAGACAAATGGGGGGATTTAATAACTGCTTTTTTGCACTTTTCAGTCAAACAGCTATTTTCGAATTTCCATACGATAGCAGTTTGACCCTCTGTGCGCACGAAAATCACAACTTTTCTGGTTCGTGATCTCTTCTGTTACTTAGAAGGCCATAAGGATTTTAATTTGTTGCCCCAAACCTTTCCCGAAGCTCAACAATATTCTGACAAATTACATCATAGGCAGCGCCATAGCCCCCCCCCCCCTTCCAGACCCCTCATTTCTCCAAACACATTCGGTCAAAATTTTGAGACAGCTATTTTGTTCAGCATGTTTGAAAGGTCCAGTAATCATGTTTTCAGGAAAGACAACCCCCTGACCCACATTCCTCAGTGCAAGGGCTATAAGTTACGCTAGTTGCCTATTATTAACATATAAGGTTTTTTGTGGAAGGGATGCTAGTATAAACATCGGAGGGCTCATCTAATTGTAAATCAGAAGCGTAATTGCACAGTCCCTGTTGGTTATAACAAGATATGGTTTGTTGAAAACAAGCAATAGTAGAATGGCCTCATGAGCTCCCACGATTCACCCCTGCTGCCACCTACAACTTTTTTACATAATTTATGCATGGATTATTGATCCACTAACGGGTCAATGATACCGAGGGGAACTAGATTTCTGAGAAATTGATTTACATAATCGAGGGGAACTATTGATTCACGAAGGGGGAATTAAGAAACAAACATGGCTTCTTTGATCTTTAGGCGAACCTAACCTGAGAAATTGATTTACATAATCGGTGGGGGAGAATGTATTGATTTACGAAAGGGGGAATTAAGAAACAAACATGGCTTCTTTGATCTTTAGGCGAACCTAACCTGAGAAATTGATTTACATAATCGCTAGGGGAATGTATTGGTTCACGAAAGGGGGAATTAAGAAACATTATGGCTTCTTTAATCTTAGGTCTGAGGGATAAACGTTCTTTAGGTCAGAGAGAAAAATTAATATTCTATTTTTAAATAGGGCTTCATTGATCTTTAGTGTCAGGAATTAGAAATGACATCACTTGTTATCTTGGAATTATGCGGGAGTCTAAAGAGATAGAAATTCTATTTTTAAATACGGCTTCACTGAGATTTAAGTCGGAGAGATAAATTGATATTCTAACGAAACCTTAATAGTGTAGCTAGGAACATTTATGAGATGAAGAGATTAACGTAGGAAAGGGTTTCCTAGAAATTTGAAATGTGTCAGCGCAGAGATGCCAAAAACAAAAGGAACACGCTGAAATTACGTTTAGGGATTATTTGGGCGAAACCGTTTTAGACAGGTTATGGAATTATTTCGGCGAAACAGTTAGAGACATTTTAAAAGATGATTTAAAAGATGATTTTAGAAGAGGTTTTGAGTGTGGTCGTTATAATACACAAGTTCCATTTGAACAGTTTTGTGAGGTCCCCTACCACAACCCCAAAGGGTTCCGATCCCCCTACCCCAACCCCGAAGGAACCCCCCGGTCCTCAAAGGTTCTCCGGATTCCCATAGGGCCCCCGGCGCCCCAAAGGCTCCTGAGCCACCATTTTAATACTTTTTTAAGGCTTTATTATATCTTTTCAGAACAAATTATTATTTTAGGGAATTATTTCGGCGAAACAGTTAGAGACATTTTAAAAGATGATTTTTGAAGAGATTTTAGAAGAGGATTTGAGGGTGAAACTCTGAGGTCGTTATAATACACAAGTTCCATTTGAACAGTGTCGTGAGGTCCTCTACCCCAACCCCAAAGGGTTCCGATCCCCCCACCCCAACCCCGAAGGAAGTGCCCGGTCCTCAAAGGTCCCCCCAAGCTCCCAAAGGACCACCCGGCCCTCAAGAGTCCCACATACCCTCAAAGGCTCTCCCCGAGCCCCGTCTTTCGTTGATGAGTGTTGTCTGAAACTTATGATTTGGGATATGTAAATTACTATTTCGGACTTTTCTGAGCTAGATTTCTAAGTCTTTAGTTGGTGTGTGTTTTCTGAAACCTATGATTTGGGATGGATGGATTGCAATTTTTGACTTTTCTGAGCTGGATTTCTGAGCCGTTCATAGGTATGTGCTGTCAGAAAATTATGATTTGGGATGTGTAGTTTGCAAGTTGGACTTTTCAGAGCTATGATTCTTAGTCTCTCATAGGCGTTTGTTGTCTGAAACTTCTAGTTTGGGATGAATAGTTTGCTATTTCAGGCTTTTCTGAGCTAAGGTTTCCTAGTATTTCGTAGGTGAATGTTGTCTGAAACTTATGATTTGGGATATGTAAATTATTATTTCGGGCTTTTCTAAGCTAGATTTCTTAGTCTTTCGTTGGTGTGTATTGTCTGAAACCTATGATTTGGGATGGGTGGATTGCTATTTTTGACTTTTCTGAGCTGGATTTCTTAGCCGTTCATATGTGTGTGCTGTCAGAAAATTATGATTTGGGATTTGTAGTTTGCTTTTTGGACTTTTCAGAGCTAGGATTCTTAGTCCCTCATAGGTGTTTGTTGTCTGAAGCCTATAGTTTGGGATGAGTAGTTTGCTATTTCAGGCTTTTCATAGCCAGATTTCTTAGTGTTTCGTAGGTGTGTGTTGTCTGAAACATATGATTTGAATTGTGTGGGTTGCTATTTTTTGACTTTTCATAGCCAGATTTCTTAGTCTTTCGTAGGTGTGTGTTGTCTGAAACCTATGATTTGGATTGTGTGGATTGCTATTTTTTGACTTTTCAGAGCTGGATTTCATAGCGTTTCGTAGGGATGTGTTGACTGAAACCTATGATTTGGGATGAGTGGTTTGCTTTTTGGACTTTTCAGAGCTGGATTTCTTAGCCGTTCATAGGTGAGTGTTGTCTGAAACCTATGATTTGGGATGGTTAATTTGCTATTTTTGACTTTTCTGAGCTAGGTTTCTTAGCCTTTCATAGGTGTGTGTTGTCAGAAAATTATGATTTGGGATGTGTGGGTTGCTATTTTTTGACTTTTCTGAGCTGGATTTCTTAGCCTTTCGTAGGTGTGTGTTGACTGAAACCTATGATTTGGGATGGTTAATTTGCTATTTTTGACTTTTCTGAGCTAGATTTCTTAGCCTTTCATAGGTGTGTGCTTTCAGAAAATTATGATTTGGGAGGTATAGTTTGCTTTTTGGACTTTTCAGAGCTAGGATTCTTAGTCACTCATAGGTGTTTGTTGTCTGAAACTTCGAGTTTGGGATGAGTAGTTGGCTATTTCAGACTTTTCTGAGCTAAGGTTTCTTAGTATTTCGTAGGTGAATGTTGTCTGAAACTTATGATTTGGGATATGTAAATTACTATTTCGGGCTTTTCTGAGTTGGATTTCTTAGTCTTTCATAGGTGTGTGGTGTCTGAAACCTATGATTTGGGATGAGTGGTTTGCTTTTTGGACTTTTCTGAGCTGGATTTCTGAGCCTTTCGTAGGTGTGTGTTGACTGAAACCTATGATTTGGGATGTGTAGTTTGCTATTTTTGACTTTTCTGAGCTAGGTTTCTTAGCCTTTCATAGGTATGTGTTGTCAGAAAATTATGATTTGGGATGTGTAGTTTGCTATTTCAGGCTTTTCTGAGCTAAGGTTTCCTAGTATTTCGTAGGTGAATGTTGTCTGAAACCAATAGTTTGGGATGAGTACTTTGCTATTTTTGACTTTTCTGAGCTAGGTTTCTTAGTCTTTCGTTGGTGTGTGTTGACTGAAACCTATGATTTGGGATATGTAGTTTGCTATTTTTGACTATTCTGAGCTGGATTTATTAGCCTTTCATAGGTATGTGTTGACTGAAACCTATGATTGGGATGAGTGGTTTGCTATTTTTGTCTTTTCTGAGCTAGATTTCTTAGCCTTTCAAAGGTATGTGTTGTCAGAAAATTAAGGTTTGGGATGTGTAGTTTGCTATTTGAACTTTTCAGAGCTATGATTCTTAGTCCATCATAGGCGTTTGTTGTCTGAAACTTCTAGTTTGGGATGAGTAGTTTGCTATTTCAGACTTTTCTGAGCTAAGGTTTCTTAGTCTTTCATAGGTGAATGTTGTCTGAAACCTATGATTTGGGATATGTAAATTACTATTTCGGGCTTTTCTAAGCTAGGTTTCTTAGTCTTTCGTTGGTGTCTGTTGTCTGAAACCTATGATTTGGGATGGGTGGATTGCTACTTTTGACTTTTCTGAGCTGGATTTCTTAGCCTTTCATAGGTGTTTGTTGTCTGAAACCTATAGTTTGGGATGACTAGTTTGCTATTTTTGACTTTTCTGAGCTAGGTTTCTTAGCCGTTCATAGGTGAGTGTTGTCTGAAACCTATGATTTGGGATATGTAAATTACTATTTCGGGCTTTTCCGAGTTGGATTTCTTAGTCTTTCATAGGTATGTGTTGTCTGAAACCTATGATTTGGGATGTGTGGGTTGCTATTTTTTTACTTTTCCGAGCTGGATTTCTTAGCCGTTCATAGGTGAGTGCTGTCTGAAACTTATGATTTGGGTTGGTTAATTTGCTATTTCCGGCTTTTATTAGCTAGGTTTCTTAGCCTTTCATAGGTGTGTGTTGTCAGAAAACGTACGCTTCACTTAGGTTAGCTTAGGTTCGGTGAGAGACATGCAAAAAGTTAGGTGTATGATTAGGTTAGGTTAGGTTAGATTAAGTTAGGTTAGGTTAAGTTAGGTTAGGCTAGGTTAGCCTACGTACGCGCGCGTACGTAGGCTAACCTAGCCATAACTAACCTAATCATACACCTAACTTTTTGCATGTCTCTCACCTAACCTAAGCTAACCTAAGTGAAGCGTACGTAGGCTAACCTAACCTAACCTAATCTAACCTAACTTAATCTAGTCTAACCTAACCTAAGCACACTCGCCGGAAAAGGTTAGGTTAACTTATCATGAGCACTCATGATAAGTTAACCTAACCTAACCTAACTTAAACATGTAGAAATGTTTCTATTTATTTATTAATATTTATTTATACCTAACCTAACCTATTGTTTTGAAGGTTAGATGAACGAGTTTGAACGATTGTCTTTAATAATAGAACGAGTCACTCATTTTCTAATTTAAAAATTTGATGGGTAAATCCATAAGACAAAGGAGCTAAAATTTAATTTAAAATTAGAAAAGAACTTTAAATTTTTCATCTCTTTGAGAAAAAAACCGGAACTGAAGTGGAGCCTTTTTATTTTCTTGGAAAAATTAGAAGAGAACTTTGAATTTTTTATGTCTTTGAGGAATTAAGAACTGAAGTGGAAGCTTTTTTCATTTTCATTGGTAAAATTCAGAATTGAGCTAACTTTTTCACTTCTTTAAGAAAATTCAGAAGAGAACTTGAACATTTTGCACTTCTTCGAGAAAACTCAGAATTAAAGTGATGCTCCTTATCTTCATGTCGAATATTCAAATCAATGTATAACTTTTTCTATCTTCTATGAAAAATTTGGAACAGAACTTTAAATTTTTCATCTCTTTGCAAAAAATCGGTAGTGAACTTAAGAAAATTACAATTAAAGTGAAATTTTTATCTTCACTGGAAAATAATCACAATCATAGTATAACTTTTCCTATCTTCTACAGAAAAATTTAGAACTGAACTTTAAATTTTTTATGTCTTTGAGAAATTAAGAACTGAAGTGGAAGGTTTTTTTCATTTTCATTGCTAAAATTCAGAATTGAGTTAACTTTTTTCTCTTCTTTAAGAAAATTCAGAAGAGAACTTGAACAATTTGCACTTCTTCGAGAAAACTCAGAATTAAAGTGGAGTTCCTTATCTTCATGTTGAATATTCACAATCAATGTATAACTTTTTCTATCTTCTATGAAAAATTTGGAACAGAACTTTAAATTTTTCATCTCTTTGAGAAAAATCAGAACTGAATTTAAGAAAAATTATAAATAAAGTGAAACTTTTGATCTTCATGGAAAACAATCGCAGTCATAGTATTACTTTTTCTATCTTCCATCTAAAAATTTAGAATAGAACTTTAAATTTCTTTATGTCATTGGGAACTTAAAACTGAAGTGGAAGATTTTTATTTTCTCTGGAGAAATTAGAATTGAAGTGTGTTCTTTGGTAAAGTTCAGAAGAGAACTTGAACTTTTCTTCACTTCGTTGAGAAAATTTTAAATTGAACTAGAACTTTTTATCTTCCGGGAAATATTCACAAGTATGGTATTACTTTTTCTATCTTCCACCGAAAAATTTAGAATTGAACTTTAAATTTCTTTATGTCTTTTGTGAAATAAAGAACTGAAGTGGAAGATTTTTATTTTCTCTGTAGAAATTAGAATTGAATTGTGTTCTTTGGTAAAATTCAGTAGAGAACTTGAACTTTTCTTCACTTCATGGAGAAAATTTTAAATTGAACTAGAACTTTTTATCTTCCGTGAAAATAATCACAAGTATGGTATTAATTTTTCTATCTCCCACCGAAAAATTTAGAATTGAACTTTAAATTTCTTTATGTCTTTGTGAAATAAAGAACTGAAGTGGAAGATTTTTGTTTTCTCTGGAGAAATTAGAATTGAAGTGTGTTCTTTGGTAAAGTTCAGAAGAGAACTTGAACTTTCCTTGACTTCGTTGAGAAAATTTTAAATTGAACTAGAACTTTTTATCTTCCGTGAAAATATTCACAAGTATGGTATTACTTTTTCTATCTTCCACCGAAAAATTAGAATTGAACTTTAAATTTCTTTATGTCTTTGTGAAATAAAGAACTGAAGTGGAAGATTTTTTTTCTCTGGAGAAATTAGAATTGAAGTGTGTTCTTTGGTAAAGTTCAGAAGAGAACTTGAACTCTTCTTCACTTCGTTGAGAAAATTTTAAATTGAACTAGAACTTTTTATCTTCCGGCAAAATATTCACAAGTATGGTATTACTTTTTCTATCTTCCACCGAAAAATTTAGAATTGAACTTTAAATTTCTTTATGTCTTTGTGAAATAAAGAACTGAAGTGGAAGATTTTTATTTTCTCTGGAGAAATTAGAATTGAATTGTGTTCTTTGGTAAACTTCCGAAGAGAACTTGAACTTTTTTATCTTCAGTGAAAAATTTGGACCAGTATTTTAAATTTTTCATCTCTTCGAGCCAGATCTGAACTAAAGTGGAAAATTTTTATATTATTTGGAAAAATAGAAATGATCAATGACTAATTTCTTTTTCATTGAGAAAATTCAGAAGAGAACTTGAACTTTCCTTCACTTCGTTGAGAAAATTTTAAATTGAACTAGAACTTTTTATCTTCCATGAAAATATTCACAAGTATGGTATTGCTTTTTCTATCTTCCACCGAAGAATTTAGAATTGAACTTTAAATTTCTTTATGTCTTTGTGAAATAAGGAACTGAAGTGGAAGATTTTTATTTTCTCTGGTGAAATTAGAATTGAATTGTGTTCTTTGGTAAAATTCCGAAGAGAACTTGAACTTTTTTATCTTCAGTGAAAAATTTGGACCAGTATTTTAAATTTTTCATCTCTTCGAGCCAGATCTGAACTAAAGTGGAAATTTTTTATATTATTTGGAAAAATAGAAATGATCAATGACTAATTTCTTTTTCATTGAGAAAATTCAGAAGAGAACTTGAACTTTCCTTCACTTCGTTGAGAAAATTTTAAATTGAACTAGAACTTTTTATCTTCCATGAAAATATTCACAAGTATGGTATTACTTTTTCTATCTTCCACCGAAAAATTTAGAATTGAACTTTAAATTTCTTTATGTCTTTGTGAAATAAGGAACTGAAGTGGAAGATTTTTTTTTCTCTGGTGAAATTAGAATTGAATTGTGTTCTTTGGTAAAATTCAGAAGAGAACTTGAATTCTTCTTCACTTCGTTGAGAAAATTTTAAATTGAACTAGAACTTTTTGTCTTTCGGGAAAATATTCACACGTATGGTATTACTTTTTCTATCTTCCACCGAAAAATTTAGAATTGAACTTTAAATTTTTTATTGGGGAAATTAGAATTGAATTGTGTTCTTTGGTAAAATTCAGAATAGAACTCGAATATTCACGATCAAAGTATAACTTTTCCTATCTTCTATGAAAAATTTGGAACAGAACTTTAAATTTCTTCATCTCTTTGAGAAAAAAATCTGAACTGAAGTGGAAATTTTTATATTATTTTGGGAAAATAGATTTGATCAATAACTTATTTCATTTTCATTGAGAAAATTCAGAATCGAAGTTGAACTTTTCTTCTTCCGGGAAAATATTTGGAACAGAACTTTAATTTTTTTCATCTCTTTGAGAAAGGTCGGAATTGAATTTAAGGAAATTTAGAATTAAAGTGAAACTTTTTATCTTCATGGAAAATAATCACAATCATAGTATAACTTTTCCTATCTTCTACGGAAAAATTTAGAAGTGTCCAACTCAGAAAAGCCCGAAATAGTAATTTATATATCCCAAATCCTAATTTTCTGAAAGCCCACACCAATGAAAGGCTAAGAAATCTAGCTCAGAAAAGCCTAAAATAGCAAACTACTCATCCCAAACTATTGGTTTCAGACAACAAACACCTATGATGGACTAAGAATCCTAGCTCTGAAAAGTCCAAATAGCAAACTACACATCCCAAATCATAATTTTCTGACAACACACACCTATGAAAGGCTAAGAAACCTAGCTAATAAAAGCCGGAAATAGCAAATTAACCACCCAAATCATAAGTTTCAGACAGCACTCACCTATGAACGGCTAAGAAATCCAGCTCGGAAAAGTAAAAAAATAGCAACCCACACATCCCAAATCATAGGTTTCAGAGAACACATACCTATGAAAGACTAAGAAATCCAACTCAGAAAAGCCCGAAATAGTAATTTACATATCCCAAATCATAGGTTTCAGACAACACTCACCTATGAACGGCTAAGAAACCTAGCTCAGAAAAGTCAAAAATAGCAAACTAGTCATCCCAAACTATAGGTTTCAGACAACAAACACCTATGAAAGGCTAAGAAATCCAGCTCAGAAAAGTCAAAAGTAGCAATCCACCCATCCCAAATCATAGGTTTCAGACAACACACACCAACGAAAGACTAAGAAATCTAGCTTAGAAAAGCCCGAAATAGTAATTTACATATCCCAAATCATAGGTTTCAGACAACATTCACCTATGAAAGACTAAGAAACCTTAGCTCAGAAAAGCCTGAAATAGCAAACTACTCATCCCAAACTAGAAGTTTCAGACAACAAACGCCTATGATGGACTAAGAATCATAGCTCTGAAAAGTCCAAATAGCAAACTACACATCCCAAATCTTAATTTTCTGACAACACATACCTTTGAAAGGCTAAGAAATCTAGCTCAGAAAAGACAAAAATAGTAAACCACTCATCCCAATCATAGGTTTCAGTCAACACACACCTATGAAAGGCTAATAAATCCAGCTCAGAAAAGTCAAAAATAGCAAACTACATATCCCAAATCATAGGTTTCAGTCAACACACACCAACGAAAGACTAAGAAACCTAGCTCAGAAAAGTCAAAAATAGCAAACTACTCATCCCAAACTATTGGTTTCAGACAACATTCACCTACGAAATACTAGGAAACCTTAGCTCAGAAAAGCCTGAAATAGCAAACTACACATCCCAAATCATAATTTTCTGACAACACATACCTATGAAAGGCTAAGAAACCTAGCTCAGAAAAGTCAAAAATAGCAAATTAACCATCCCAAATCATAGGTTTCAGTCAACACACACCTACGAAAGGCTAAGAAATCCAGCTCAGAAAAGTCCAAAAATAGCAAACCACTCATCCCAAATCATAGGTTTCAGACACCACACACCTATGAAAGACTAAGAAATCCAACTCAGAAAAGCCCGAAATAGTAATTTACATATCCCAAATCATAAGTTTCAGACAACATTCACCTACGAAATACTAAGAAACCTTAGCTCAGAAAAGTCTGAAATAGCCAACTACTCATCCCAAACTCGAAGTTTCAGACAACAAACACCTATGAGTGACTAAGAATCCTAGCTCTGAAAAGTCCAAAAAGCAAACTATACCTCCCAAATCATAATTTTCTGAAAGCACACACCTATGGAAGGCTAAGAAATCTAGCTCAGAAAAGTCAAAAATAGCAAATTAACCATCCCAAATCATAGGTTTCAGTCAACACACACCTACGAAAGGCTAAGAAATCCAGCTCAGAAAAGTCATAAAATAGCAACCCACACATCCCAAATCATAGGTTTCAGACACCACACACCTACGAAAGACTAAGAAATCTGGTTATGAAAAGTCGGAAATAGCAAATTACATATCCCAAATCATAAGTTTCAGTCAACACACACCTACGAAAGGCTAAGAAACCTAGCTCATAAAAGCCTGAAATAGCAAACTACTCATCCCAAACTATTGGTTTCAGACAACATTCACCTACGAAACACTATGAAACCTTAGCTCAGAAAAGCCTGAAATAGCAAACTACACATCCCAAATCATAATTTTCTGACAACACACACCTATGAAAGGCTAAGAAACCTAGCTCAGAAAAGTCAAAAATAGCGAATTAACCATCCCAAATCATAGGTTTCAGACAACACTCACCTATGAACGGCTAAGAAATACAGCTCTGAAAAGTCCAAAAAGCAAACCACTCATCCCAAATCATAGGTTTCAGTCAACACATCCCTACGAAAGGCTATGAAATCCAGCTCTGAAAAGTCAAAAAATAGCAATCCACACAATCCAAATCATAGGTTTCAGACAACACACACCTACGAAAGACTAAGAAATCTGGCTATGAAAAGTCAAAAAATAGCAACCCACACAATTCAAATCATAGGTTTCAGACAACACACACCTACGAAATACTAAGAAATCTGGCTATGAAAAGCCTGAAATAGCAAACTACTCATCCCAAACTATAGGCTTCAGACAACAAACACCTATGAGGGACTAAGAATCCTAGCTCTGAAAAGTCCAAAAAGCAAACTACAAATCCCAAATCATAATTTTCTGACAGCACACACATATGAAAGGCTAAGAAACCTAGCTCAGAAAAGTCAAAAATAGCAAATTAACCATCCCAAATCATAAGTTTCAGACAACACACACCTATGAACGGCTAAGAAATCCAGCTCAGAAAAGTCAAAAATAGCAATCCACCCATCCCAAATCATAGGTTTCAGACAATACACACCAACGAAAGACTAAGAAATCTAGCTTAGAAAAGCCCGAAATAGTAATTTACATATCCCAAATCATAAGTTTCAGACAACATTCACCTACGAAATACTAGGAAACCTTAGCTCAGAAAAGCCTGAAATAGCAAACTATTCATCCCAAACTAGAAGTTTCAGACAACAAACGCCTATGAGAGACTAAGAATCATAGCTCTGAAAAGTCCAACTTGCAAACTACACATCCCAAATCATAATTTTCTGACAGCACATACCTATGAACGGCTCAGAAATCCAGCTCAGAAAAGTCAAAAATTGCAATCCATCCATCCCAAATCATAGGTTTCAGACAACACACACCAACGAAAGACTAAGAAATCTAGCTCAGAAAAGTCCGAAATAGTAATTTACATATCCCAAATCATAAGTTTCAGACAACACTCATCAACGAAAGACGGGGCTCGGGGAGAGCCTTTGAGAATCTGTGGGACTTTTGAGGGCCGGGTGGTCCTTTGGGGTTGGGGTGGGGGGATCGGAGCCCTTTGGGGTTGGGGTAGAGGACCTCACGACACTGTTCAAATGGAACTTGTGTATTATAACGACCTCAGAGTTTCACCCTCAAATCCTCTTCTAAAATCTCTTCAAAAATCATCTTTTAAAATGTCTCTAACTGTTTCGCCGAAATAATTCCCTAAAATAATAATTTGTTCTGAAAAGATATAATAAAGCCTTAAAAAAGTATTAAAATGGTGGCTCAGGAGCCTTTGGGGCGCCGGGGGCCCTTTGGGAATCCGGAGAACCTTTGAGGACCGGGGGGTTCCTTCGGGGTTGGGGTAGGGGGATCGGAACCCTTTGGGGTTGTGGTAGGAGACCTCACAACACTGTTCAAATGGAACTTGTGTATTATAACGACCACACTCAAAACCTCTTCTAAAATCATCTTTTAAATCATCTTTTAAAATGTCTCTAACTGTTTCGCCGAAATAATTCCATAACCTGTCTAAAACGGTTTCGCCCAAATAATCCCTAAACGTAATTTCAGCGTGTTCCTTTTGTTTCTTGGCATCTCTGCGCTGACACATTTCAAATTTCTAGGAAACCCTTTCCTACGTTAATCTCTTCATCTCATAAATGTTCCTAGCTACACTATTAAGGTTTCGTTAGAATATCAATTTATCTCTCCGACTTAAAGCTCAGTGAAGCCGTATTTAAAAATAGAATTTCTATCTCTTTAGACTCCCGCATAATTCCAAGATAACAAGTGATGTCATTTCTAATTCCTGACACTAAAGATCAATGAAGCCCTATTTAAAAATAGAATATTAATTTTTCTCTCTGACCTAAAGAACGTTTATCCCTCAGACCTAAGATTAAAGAAGCCATAATGTTTCTTAATTCCCCTTTCGTGAATCAATACATTCCCCTAGCGATTATGTAAATCAATTTCTCAGGTTAGGTTCGCCTAAAGATCAAAGAAGCCATGTTTGTTTCTTAATTCCCCCTTTCGTAAATCAATACATTCTCCCCCACCGATTATGTAAATCAATTTCTCAGGTTAGGTTCGCCTAAAGATCAAAGAAGCCATGTTTGTTTCTTAATTCCCCCTTCGTGAATCAATACATTCCCCCGCCGATTATGTAAATCAATTTCTCAGGTTAGACTAGCCAAACAACAAAGAAGCCATGTTTGTTTCTTAATTCCCCTTCGCGAATCAATAATTCCCCTCGATTATGTAAATCAATTTCTCAGAAATCTAGTTCCCCTCGGTATCATTGGCCCGTTAGTGGATCAATAATCCATGCATAAATTATGTAAAAAAGTTGTAGGTGGCAGCAGGGGTGAATCGTGGGAGCTCATGAGGCCATTCTACTAGCAATGTGTTTTTATTTCTCACAACATCGAAGAAAAGAAAAAAAAAACACCATCATAACCAAGATTATTGAAAAAAACTAATGTGGATTATAATTTAATATATATGGTTATATTCATTCTTGAAAGTCTTAATAATTATGGCTTTATTACAATTAAAAAAGAGAAAACATTTTAAAATGTATTTTATTTTCAATAGGCATTAGTAGCAGTATGCACATAGCGTGTTTATTTTTTTAAACACACCCCCCCCCTATACCCTGAAAGTTTCAAATTAATACCAAATGCAGTTCTTGGGATATTACTGATGTGCCCTTCTGACAACCTGCATGAAAATAGTTTGTTTTGATTTAGTTCAACACCCTCTCAAAATTCCCTGATATTCTCACCTGAATACCCTTACCTTTAGTAATAGTAGTAGTAGTAGTAGCAGTAGTAGCAGTAGTAACAGCACTAACAGTAGTATCAGTCATAACTATAGCAGTAGTGGTAGTAGTAGTATTAGTGGTAGTAGTAGTAGCAATAGTAGTAGTGGCAGTAGTAGTAGCAGTAGTAGTAGTAGTAGTACTAGCGGTAGTAGCAGCAAAAGTAGTAGTAGCGTGCAAATATTGTTTTTTGGTTCGTTCAACACCATTCATAATATGCCCTCTAGGCTTCAAATCAATACTCTAATAAATTCCTAAGGTACTGCTGATACGCCCTTTTGACAACCTGCATGCACAAAGAGTGTTTTGATTTAATTCGAAATGCTCCGCAATATTCCCTAAGGTTTTTACCTTCATACCTTTATCCCTAGTAGTAACAGATGTGGCAATAGTAGTTGTTGGAATAGTAGTAAAAGTGGTAGCAGTAACAGTCGTAGCAAAGTTAAAAATCCCCTTCATAATCCCCTGAAAGCTTCAACTTATTGTTCTAAGGCGTTCTAAAGATATTGCTGATACTCCCTTTGACAACTTCTCTCTACATAGTGTGTTTAAATTTAGTTTAACTTCCTCCTCAACATTCTTTGAAATTTTCACCTTCACTTCCTGACCCTTAGTAGTAGTCTCAATGGAAGTAGCAGTTGTATTAGCAGTGGTAGCAGTCGTAAATGGTAGTAATAGTAGTAGCAGTAGTAGTAGCAGCAGTAGTAGTACTAGTAATAGTAGTAGTATTAGTAGTAGTAGTATTAGTAGTAGTAGTAGTAGTAGTGGTAGTAGCAGCCGTAGTAGTCTTAGTAGCAGTAGTAGTAGAAGTAGCAGCAGCAGCAGCAGTAGTAGTAGTAGCAGCACGCACATACTACCTTTGACCTTTTCAATCACTCTTGACTCTTAAAAACGGGACTAGAACTTTCAACTACCAATCAAATGAGTCCCTTCCAAAGTTCCTACGACAACTACTTCCCTACGTAGTACCTTGGTGAAAAGAAAAAAAAAATACATTATGCCTACTTCGCTCTTTACTTAGGCAGCGCTGTTGCGCTGCCTATGACATGGCCTTTTGACAACCAGAATCCATGGAGTGCGTTTTGATTTAATCAAGCGTTCCCCTCAATATTCCATGAAATTTTCACCTTTTTATCCTTAGTCTTAGTAGTAAGAGGATTCATAATTGAATTAGTAGGTGCAGTAGTAGTAGTAGAAGCAGTAGTAGTAGCTGATTAGTAGTAGTAGTAACAGTAGTAGCAGTATTACTAGTAGCAGGAGTAGTATGCACATATTTCCCTTTGGTCGCTTGAACACCCTCATCATAACCTGGATGTTTCAACTTAATCCGCTAAGCTGTTCCAAAGATATTTCTGATAATCTATTTTGACAACTGGTATGTGCACAGTGAGTTTTGATTTAGTTTTACTTCCGTCTCAACATTTCCTGAAAATTTTATCTTCATATCCTCAGCTTGAGCCGTCCTAGCCGAGTAGTTAGCGCCCCAGACTTGAAATCCTTAGATCGGGGGTTCGGGCCCTGGTGTTGATCATCAATTTGTTTGGAAGAGGGGGTCAATGGCAAGACTCTACAAGCTCATCCAGAGTCGACCCAGCTCTACATGGGTATTTAATAATCTGGTGGGAAAACATTGAAAGCGTGGGATGACTGCACCCAATCGCGCATTGAACTCCCGGTCGAAGGCATTGAATCAGGAGATCGGTACCTGTGCAACGCAAACCATTGGTCAAGATGTGATTTTTTTTTCTTTTTAATTAATTAAAAAAAACTCTTTCCACAAAATAAGTTCTTCACGGATAAGTAAAAAAAACTCCATTAAACTAAAATTGAGCAAAAATAGAATCAAATAATCTACCAAGCCTGAAACTACCACAAATCAGCATCGATAAATAAATGAAACCCAAAACGAACAGAAATTACAATAAATAACCGAGTCAAACTCAAAACGATCAGAAATTAATATGATTAGGGCTCACAACCCTTATACTTTCTTAAGGCCCGAACATAATTTGCACTTTAGTGAAAAAATTTATATTTTTTCACTTTTATAACTTTAATAAATCAGAAATTATCTTAAGATTTTAAACAATAAATATGAGCATATGTATATTAAACTAACAATGCACATTCATTTGTATTTTTTTTTCTTTTTTCTTTTTTTTTGGTAGCAGTAAAAGTGTATTATTATTAGTAATCGTAAGAGTTGTAGCAGCAGTATTAATAGCAGTAGTAGCAGGTACATTCTGCCTTTTGGTCAACTGAATGTCTCAAAATTTTGACTGGATAAGTTTGGAAAGTGAATGGGCTTGAGAGAAGGGCTGCTTGCCCTTCCATCTCTTTTTACTCTTAAGAAGGGCACCAGAACTTTCAATTTTGAATCGAATTAGCTCTTTTGAAAGTTTCAATGATATTTCTAGTTATTATAGAGTCGTGCTGCCTATGATATTGATTATATGTCCTTTTGAAAACCTGCATGTATACAGTATTTTGTTTAGTTTGAGACTCCTAAACGTTCCCTAAAAGTTTTATCTTAATACCCTTAGCGTCATTAGTTACAGTAACTGTTATGGTAGTATTAAAAGTACAAATATAGGGCTTTCTGGCTAGTTCAAAACCCCCCCTCAACTAACACTTAATTGTCTAAATTAATTATATAAGCTACTCTTCAGATATTGCTCTGTCACCTTTTTGAAAGTCCACATGCTCATAGTTTGTTTCTATTTAGTTTGCCTATAGTAAAGACAATACGGCTCAATATTACATTTTTTTTCCATAGGCACTTCATATGGAAGAGGTCGTCACAAAAACTTCGGAGGGGTTCATTCGATTAAAAATCGGAAGTTCTAGTGCCCTTCTTAATATTCGAAAGTGATCGGAGGGCAGCGAGCCCCCCCCTCCCACACACCCTTTTCACCAAATGCATCAGATAAAAATTTTGAGATAGTCATTCTGTGATGAAAAGTTCAAAGATCATATTACAACAACTCCAGTGTCGACACAACCCCCAAGGCCCGGGGGCAGGCGTTGTAAGTTATGCCCTGGGGGCATATATGGCCCTTATGGAAGGAATGCTTGTATAAACTTCAGAGAAGGCTCATTTGATTGTAAATGGAAAGTTCTAGTTCTTTTTTAAGAGTTAAAAGAGATCAGAGGGTAACCAGCCCCCCCCCCCCCACGTCCTTTTTCCCTAAATGCATCCGATTAAATTTTGAGATAGCCATTTTGTTGAAAATAAAAGAAAGACCATGTAACAAAAACTCCAGTGTCGACCCAACCCCCCTCCCACCCAGGGCACGGGACAGGCGTTGTAAGTCACGCCCTGGGGGCATATATGGTTCTTATAGAAGGGATGCTCGTATAAACTTCAGAGAGGGCTCATTTGATTGGAAATTGAAAGTCCTAGTTCACTTTTTAAGAGTCAAAAGAGATCGAAGGGCAACTAGCCCCCCCTCTACACCCCTTTTTCCTCAAACCCATCCAATAAGAAATTTGAGATATCCTTTTTCTAAATAGTTCAAAGATCATACAACGAACACTCTGGAGTTTTCACAACCCCCCAAGGCCCAAGGGCAGGCTCTGTAAGTTATGCCCTATGGGCATATATAGTTCTTATGGAAGGGGTGCTCGTATAAACTTCAGAGAGGGCTCATTTGAATGCAAATTTAAACTTCTAGTTCAATTGTTAAGTTTCAAAAGAGACTATAGGGCAACTGCCCCCCCACGCCCTTAACGGGGCAACTTTTGCCCTGGAGGCGTATAAGTTTTTTTATGT
The DNA here is from genome assembly GCA_027921565.1 of Artemia sinica. Classification (NCBI taxonomy): domain Eukaryota; kingdom Metazoa; phylum Arthropoda; class Branchiopoda; order Anostraca; family Artemiidae; genus Artemia; species Artemia sinica. Next base: position 51,717,312 of record CM051262.1, on the reverse strand, counting down.
AAGGGGTGGTCGCATCAACTTCGAAGGTAACCAATTTGATTAGAAATTGAAAGTTCTAGTAACCTTTTATGAGTCAAAAGTTCGCGGAGGGTGTCGAACCCCATCCCCTGGCACAAACACCCTCTTTACCCAAATGCAAAAGCCCTTTTCCCCAAATGTCAGTTTGTTTTAAATAGGCCAACAATAAGATAACAAAAGCTTTGTTGTCAACATACCCCCCCCCCCCAGAGCCACGGGAAGGGTTGTAAATTATACCGAGGGGTCATATAAGCTTTTTTGGAAGAGGTGGTCGTATAAACTCTAGGCGGGACTCAAATGATTAGAAACTGAAAGTTCTAGTTCACCTTTTAAGAGTCAAAAGTGATCCAATGGCAACTAGCCCCCCTCCCAACCTTCTTTACCCCAAATGCGTCCGATCAAATTTTTATGTAGCCATTTTGTTCAAAATAGACCAAAGATAGTATAAAAGAAACTCCAGAAGCAGACCACCCCCCCCCCAGAATCCGAGGGCAAGTTTTGGAAAATGTGCCCTGGGGGCATATAAATTTTTTTATAGAAGGGATGGTTGTATAAATTTCGGAGGGGGCATATTCGACTTTAAATCAGAATTTCTAGGGCCCTTCTCAATAGTCGAAAGTGATCGGATGGAAAATATCCCCCCTCCCCACCCCAAGGTCACTTTTCCCCAAATGCATCCGAAAAAAATTTGCGATCCCATTTCGTTAAAAATAGTTCAAAGGTCAGATAACAAAACTCCGGTGTCAAGAAAACTCCCCAGCGCTCGGGGCAGGTGTTGTAAGTTATGCCCTGTGGGCATATATGGCTCTTATGGAAGGGATGATCGTAAAAACTTCAGTGAGGGCTCATTTGATTGGAAATTAAAAGTTCTAGTTCACTTTTTAAAAGTCAAAAGAGATCGAATGGCAACTAGCCCCCTCTCCTCCACGCCCTTTTTTCCTCAAACACATCCGATAATAACTTTGAGATAACCTTATTTCAAATAGGTCAAAGATCATATAACGAAAACTCCAGGATCGACAGAACCCCCCAGGGCCCGAGGGCAGGCGTTTTAAGTTATGCCCTCGGACACATATGGTTCTTATGGAAGGGATACTCATAAAGACTTCAGAGAGAGCTCATTTGATTGGATATTGTTTATTTTTTTATTTTATTTTTTTTGAGTCGCAAGAGATTGAAGGGCAACCAGCCCCCGCCCCCCCCCCATGCCAATTTTCCCCCAAATGCATCCAATAAAAATTTGGAGTTAATCATTTTCTTAAAAATAGTTCAAAGGTCATATAACAAAAACTCAGGTATCGACACAACCCCCCAGAGCCCGGGGCAGGCGTTGTAAGTTACGTCCTGGGGGCATATATGGTTCTTACGAAAGGGATGCTCGTAGAAACTTCAGAACGGACTCATTTGATTGGAAATTGGATGTTCGAATTCACTTTTTAAGATTCAAAAGAGATCGAAGGGCAACTAGCTCCCCCCTTCCTTTTTTCCTCAAACCCATCCAATTAAAATTTTGAGATAGCCATTTCGTTATAAATAATTCAAAGGTCAGATAAGAAAAACTCCGGTATCTATGCAACCCTTTAGGGCCTGGAACAGGCATTGCAAGTTGCACCCTGGGGGCATATATGGTTCTTATGGAAGGGATGCTCCTATAAATTTCAGAGATGGCTCATTTGAATGGAAATTGAAAGTTCTAGTTCAATTGTCAAGAGTCAAAAGAGATCGGAAGGCAACTAGCCCCTCCCCCACGCCCTTAACGGGGCAACTTATGCCCCGGAGGCATATAAGGTTTTCATGTGAGGGGTGGTCATATAAACTTCGAAGGTGGCTCATTTCGAAAGTATATCTAACCCACCCTCTGACACAAACTCCCTCTATTCCGCAAATGCATCAAATGTAAATTTTTAGATAGTCAGTTTGTTTGAAATAGTCCAACAATAAGATTATAAAAAAAGCTTTGCTGTCAATATGCCCCCTGCCAGAGCCACGGGAAGGGCTGTAAATAATGCCGCGGGGCATATGAGCTTTTTATGGAAGAGGTGGTCGTATAAACTTTGGTGGGGACTCAAATGATTAGAAATTTAAAATTCTAATTCACTCTAAGAGCCAAAAGTGATCCGATGTTGACTATCCCCCCTCCCTCCCAACCTTCTTTTCCCCAAATACGTCCAACCAAATTTTTTATTTTGTTCGAAATAGATCAAATATGATAAAACAGACACTCCATGGATAAAACAGTCCCCCCCCCCTGAATCCGGGAGCAAGTGTTTTAAAATGTGTCCTGGGGGCATATAAGGTTCTTATGAAAGGTATGGTCGTATAAACTACGGAAGGGCATTTTAGATTGTAAATCAGAATTTCAAGTGCCCTTCTCAATAGTCAAAAGTGATCGGATGGAAACTAACCCCTCCCCCACCCCCCCACCCCACCCCCCCCCCCCCCCCCAAAGGCCCTTTTTCCCTAAATGCATCAGATCAAAATTTTTAGATAGCTTTTTTGTTCAAAATAGCTTAAAGATCAAATATCCAAAACTCTGGGGTCTACACATCCCCCCATAGCCCGGGGGAAAGTGTCTTAAGCTGTGCCCCGAGGATATATAAGGTTTTATGTAAGGGGTGGTTGTATAAACTTCAGAGATGGCTCGTTGATTGGAAATTGAAAGTTCTAGTTACCTTTTTAAGAGTCATCAAAAGTGGTCGGAGGAAATATACTCCCCCCCCCCGCCTGTTACCCCAAATATATCCGAAAAAAACTTTAAGATAGCCATTTTGTTCAAAATAGTCCAAAATTCATATTACTATAAATTATTGGTTGAGAAATCCTCCATAGCACCCGGGAAAAGAATTATAACTTATGTAAGTTGTAAGTTCTTTAGAATCGAAAGTGATCGAAAAGTAACAAGCCCCCCCCCCCCCCATTGTGCATTTTTTCTTCAAATGCACCTTATCAAAATTTTGAAATAGACATTTTGTTCAAAAAGTCCAAAAATCAAATTACTATAACTTAGGGATTGAGATATCTTCTCTAGCCCCTGGGCCAAGGATTGTAACTTATGTAAGTTGTCCATTATTAGAATATAAGCTCCTTTTTAAGTATCAAAAGTGATCACTTGCCAACTAGCCCACGCCCTGCTTTCCAAAGGGCATCCAGTCAAAATTTGGAGATAGCCATTTTGTTCAAAATAGTTCAAAGGCCAAATAACTATGCTTCTGGGGTTGACCCCCCCCCCTGGCCCCACTGAAATGGCTCTGAGTTACGGAACATAATTATTGTTACTTTGATACTTTGTTGACTTTGATACTTGGATTTAGTTATATACGTGGTAACCTTGATTTACGGTGCAAGGTGTTTAAGTTGTGCAAGATGCTTATTGTTACTTTGATGCTTCATTTACTTTGATACCTTGTTAAATTTGATCCTTTCTTTAATTCGATACTTTGAAATTGTTACCTTGATACAAGTTTTGATACTTTGATGAAAGTTTGATGTTGAATGGCGTGAATTCAAAATTCGAGACATACGTGCTGAATTTTATCTCATTTGTTTTTGACGAGACACAGCAACCAATTGGCACCAGTGGGCTCATCAGTTGTCCCTATAACAACTGACAAGCAAATCCAACGATACCCCTACGGTAACTATAAGGGTAAGATTCCTTCCAATTTTCTACTAAAGTCTACCAATTCTGCTGTTACTCAGCATCTGCTTGCCTCCTGCATTTTGCTTACTTTCTGCATTCTGCTGTGCTTTGCTCAAATTGCTTCTTTGAAATGTCTACCAGGAGCCAATCTCCTGCTGCTGCTGCTACTTCTAGGCCTGCTAACTCAAGTAATCCTGCTGTTGCTACGCCTAAGATTCAGACAGATATTATTAATTTGAAGAAGATGGTTAAGTCCATTGAAGAAAATGTCTTTAAATCCCTGCTTACTGCTGTTACAAAGCGTATTTAGTCACAAGTTCAATCCCTTGGTCTGTCTATGAAAGGTGACAAAGTTGACCTTTATTTGGCAGTAAAAGACCTGATGTCAAGCTCCATCCAAGATGAAATTAAAGAGATGGTCAGTGCACAACTTCAAGAAATGGACTTTTCTGGTAAAATTGTAGATGTTAAAAAAACTTGCTGATCATGTTGTTGCTCAAACTGATCAACTTAAGCATAAAGAATTAAAAAATCAACTTATTGTTTTTGGATTATCAAAAATAAAAAGGACTTGAAATAAAAGGACTTGAAAGGATCCGGTGTGGTCATTAATGAGCCTTTGACTAAACCTTGGCTTACCTTACTTTCTCAAGCAAAAACTCATTTTGGCAGGAATAAGGCATGGGCTGTAAATGGTGATATTTTTGTCGAAAATGGAAGTAGGGTACTCAAAATCTCATCCATTTGTGACATTTATGCCCTTCCTCCTTTGCCAGAATCTTTTGCCAGTATTGTTTCAGATTGACTCGTATTGCTTAACATAACTCTTCTCTTTACAGCAAAATTTCATCTGCTTGGTTACTTTTTTGCCAGTTCTTTTTTTTTCTTCGGCTTGTGCTTTTTCCCTTGTCATTAAAATTATTATATGCAGTTCATTGGTTTTATAATTTATTTTCCATACTGTATTCTTCCTGTCCACACTACTTTAGTTTTATCTGTTTCGCCCCTTTTCCTATTATTGGATAATGAAAATGCATGATTCTCCAGATTTTTTTTTTTTTTCTAACTAAACTTTCTCTTTTTGATTCAGTGTGTTTTGATTCACCTCTTGTTTCCAGTGATGATAGTGAAAATGATCCTCTGTTAAAATTTCTTTATCGGTCTCATTGTTGTCACCATTCTTATCAACATTATTTTGAGAAAGTGCTGCCTTCAATGTCTTCTGCTAAAAACTTTAATGTGTTCACTTTGAATGTGTAAGGTTTAAGCTACAAATGGAATAATGTTAAGCAATATATTGGTGGTGTTAATTGCCCTTATGGTGTAGTAGGTCTTACAGAGACCTGGCTGTCTTCAAGTTATGATATGTCTGTGTATGATATACTAGGTTTTACTGCATACCACACAACTAGATCTCTTACTAAGTGTTCTGATGGTATGTCCCTTTTTAGCAGAAGTAATCTTAATGTTTTAAGACGTTTAGGTCTTGAGCAGATTTTTGATCCGGTTGTAAATAATAGAAGTGTGTATGCTTTGTTTGTTGACCTGTCATGTGATACAGTAAGTTGTGATACTATCTGTTTATTTTATAAGCCTCCACCTTTCCCAATAGCGAAATTAATGCAAAGGTGGGAGCATAAAGAGACTACTGTCCACAAGTCCTAGGGAGACATAGTCTTGGTGAAATGTATGAAAATGGAGCCCTCCTGGTAGATTATGCTCTGAGTAATGATCTTATGGTCGACACAACTCAGTTTGAACATAAAACCATCCAAAAACAGTCATGGATCTTGCCAGACGGCAGGAAGAAGAACCAAATAGATCATTTCCTAATCTCAAGGAGATGGCGGACAAGTCTTCTGGACGCACTTGGCTTCAGAGGGGCAGATGCCCAGTCAGACCACATCCTGAGGAGAGAAAAATTGAAAGTCAAGCTGAAAGTGTCCAAAAACACAAAGTCGAATTCTACGAAGCTTTATTATGTGGATAAGTTACGTGTCCGAGAATCCCGAAGAAAGTTTTGTATGGAGTTGAAGAACTCATTCGCTCCACTTGAAATAGAAAACGGCACAGACAATCCGGAAACAGCATGGCAAAAAATGAAGACAACTTACAATCAAGTTGCTAGGGATGTGCTCGGGTATAAGAAGAAACCAAAAGAAAGATGGATATCACAGGAAACTTGGAAAATAATCGACGAGCGCAATGACTTGAGACAGCAAATTTTCTCTGCTAGTGGCGACAGAACTTCGGTCTTTGCAAATGTCCCATATAGAATGAAGGACAAAGAAATCAAGAAGTCGGCAAAAGCTGACAAGCGGAGGTGTGTAGAAGAGAAGGCTAGACTAGCAGAGGAAGCAGCTAAAAAAGGAGACTCCAAAGCAGTTTACAGGCTCGCAAATGAAATGATAGGAAAGCTTCCCAGCAGATCCAGCCAAGTGAAAGATGAGAGCGGAAATGTTCTCACCGAAACTGAGAAAATTGACGAGAGATGGGTAGGGTATCCCACTTCGAAAAGGTTTTAAATAGACCGAGACCAACTGACTGAGAAAAGCATCCCTTCTACGCCCTTTCTTAACCTTAAGATTGACGAAAATCCCCGTACATCTGCGGAAATACTTGTTGCAGTGAAGAAACTCAAGAATGGAAGATCGCCTGGTGAAGACTGCATAACTTCGGAAATGATCAAGGCATCAATGAGGACATGCCTCTCAGTGTGGATAACACTGATTGCAACAGTCTGGCAGTTTGAAAAGGTCCCTGGCGACTGGACCAGAGGTATAATTGTTAAGATATTTAAGAAAGGTGATGCCCTTAACTGCGATAACTGGCGAGGTATAAACCTAATATCAGTACCAAGTAAGGTTGTAGCGCTTGTAATACTCGAACGACTGAAAAAAGCACTTGATCCGTATCTGAGAGAAGAGCAGCATGGCTTTCGGACAGGTAGATCTTGTTTAGATCTCATATTCACGCTCAGGACTCTGATAGAAGAAGCAAATGAGTGGTCCAACAAAGTATACATACTCTTCATTGATTTTGAAAAGGCCTTCGATTCCGTGGACCGTGACACACTCTGGGAAATTCTACAGTATTATGGTATCCCCAAGAAAAGAACAAGTTTGATCATGGCCTGTTATGAAAATACGGAATGTTGCATAAAGACAGAGAATGGAACAACAAGCTACTTCAAAATTATGTCAGGAGTGCGACAGGGATGCGTTTTATCACCCTTTTTATTTGTAATTTTAATGGATTATGTTTTGAGAGAAGCGGCTGGCTTCGGAATAACAGTCGGAAATAAAATCCTCTCGGACCTTGACTTTTCGGATGATGTGGCACTTCTGGAAATGACAAAGCAGCGACTCCAGGAGCTCCTTAATAAAGTGAGCGTTGAAGCGGAGAAAGTTGGCCTAAACATCAACATAGACAAGACTAAATCAATGGCAACATCAGGCTCGCCAGTCGAGCTCCTGCACAAAAATCGTAGAGTTGAACAAGTCCATTAATTTAAATACCTTGTCCGATTCTGCCTAAAAAATACTCCTTACCATACTTTTATTTGAAGAAAGACTTGTATTCATTTAGTTGCTGATCCTTTTTAAGGTCATTGGGGAATATCCCTGTTTGGAAAATACCCCCCCCCCCCGGAAAGTTTATCCCCAAGAAATTTCCCATGGATAATTTCTCCTGGTGATAATTCCCCCATGGAAATGTCTCCCGTGGACCCCCCCCCCAAGGAAAAAAAACAAACAAAGATCCCAAGAGAATTCTAACTCCGCTGAAAACTTCCCCCTGAGAGCTCCGTCAAAGTGTCTCTACATGTACAATGGGATCAACAACGAGAAAAAAGACAAATAACACACATTCTGTATACAAATTCTGGTAAATTCTCCCCATGTAAAATTTCACCTGAAAAGTTCACCCCCAGAAACTTCTATCCCAATGGGAAGTTCTCCCCATAGAAAATCCATCCCCAGAAGATCTCCTTCCTCCCTTGGAAACTGTCGGTATACTTCCCTATAAAAAATACTATATGTAAACAATAGGCAAATTTCATAATTTGCGGCCCTTCCTCTGGTGGTTCTGAGGGGTCATGTCATCTCCAAAGACATATCTATTGTACCTTTCAACAATACTGAACAAAATGGCTATCTCAAAATTTTGATCAGACGACTTTCAGGAAGAAAGGGCGTGGGACGGGGGCTAGTTGTCCTCCAATTTTTTGGTCACTTAAAAAGGACACTAGATTTTTAATTTTCGTTTCAACGAGCCCTCTTGCGAAATTCTAGTACCATTTTTTTTTTTTTTATTAACAAATGAGTCACAATAAAAACAACATACAAATCTCCATATAATGCTAACAAAACAAAACTGCATATAATATCAACAATATCAAAATAGGTCCCGACGCATATTAGCGTGTTTGGGATGACCCAAAAAAAGGAACACTTCAACTACTTATACACTAATACACTACCTCGGGGAAATAATACTCTCTGACTCCTCCTCTCCTCCCCCACCCCTACTAAACATTTAATCAACATTCTAAGGATAATACATTTTTTTATTTTACAGGGAACTTAAAGGAATTCAACACTCATATTCTATGATTCATCATGCTTCCTTTCATATACCGACAATCACCTCAATCAACACACAAGAAAATTTTTCTCTTTTAACACTCACAAACATATACTCACTCCCAGATCAATCACCTTATCCGTGTCTACAATACTGGTTAAAACAAATACATCGCAAAGAATCACGAAATTCCTCAAGAACCTTCTTACCTTTTAGTTCCGCCGGAAGCCTGTTCCATACTTCAGGACCAATATACCTAATAGAAAATTTAGATCTGGTAGTAACTGGAACCGGCGTTCTAACTAATTCAACATTTCTAGTTTCATAACTATGGTCCCTTTCATTATAAAGTTCCGAAAAACATGCAGGTAACAAATTAGAAAAAAATTTATACATAAACAAATTTACATAAAATTTAACCAAACCAAAGAATGGTAAAATTTTTAATTGGTGATACCTCGATCTTACCGAATTTTGGGACAAGTCATTGGTCAAAACTCTTACAGCTTTATTTTGTAACACACGGAGCGGATACAAATGGCAAGTGAACGTCGACGACCAAACTGTAACACAGTACAGCAAATATGGATGAATAAGAGAAAAATATAACATTCTAATAACCTTTTTAGGAAAAAAATTTTTCAGCTTCCGCAGAGTTCCAACATTTTTGGCTAATTTAGTACTTATAAATGCAATATGATCTTTAAAACTTAGGCATTCATCTACAATTACACCAAGATACCTTACTGTACTTGTCCGTTTTATACTTCCATTTACTAACTCAATTTCTTCAATCCATGGATAGTAATTTGCACTTCTGCCATATAACATGAACATTGTTTTCTTCTGATTAACAAGCAGTTTGTTCACTCGCATCCACCTCTCGATTATCACCATTCCTTGTTTCATGCCATTTTTCAAATCCGCTTCTGTTTTCGCAGCCATTGTAAATTGAGTATCATCAGCAAAACTTGGAAGTATTGCTCGCACCGGGCCATCAGTGTACCTTGGAGTTGACAGTTGTTTGAGGCATCCATTTAAATCATTAATGTACACAAGAAATAAAAGGGGACCCAACACAGACCCCTGTGGCACACCGCACTTTACTACCATCTCTTCTGACAGGACTGTGCCCAGCCGTACTCTTTGCGTTCTTCCTTCAAGAAATGAAACAATCAATTTCAGACTTTTAAAACGAATTCCAGCATTTTCAAGCTTAGCCAATAAAATCTTATGATCAACACAGTCAAAAGCCTTCATAATATCTAGAAAAATTGAACCCACCTTTAACCCTGAATCTAGGCAATCGTTAACAAATGTTGTCAAAAATAATAAAGCATGCTCTGTAGACATATTTTTTCTAAAACCAAATTGACTAGAGTGAAAAAAACATCTTTTTTCAAAATAATCCATCAGTCGTCTATAAATCAATTTCTCAATAATACGAGAAATCATTGGAAGTAGAGATATCGGACGGTAGTTGTTCATATCTTCCTTATCACCTCCTTTATACAGAGGAATAACCAAAGCACTTTTCAAGCAATTAGGGTACACTCCAAATTCAAAACATTGATTAAAAAGGTACAACAGATGACTAGATATAATTGGGTAGATTTTTTGAACTATTTGAAAGGTTATTAAGTCCATTCCAGCTGCCGATTTTTTCATACTTTTTAAGATATCCTCAAGTTCACGCGATCTCACTGGTTGAAGATAAATGGTTGTATCACTTGCTTCAGGAAGAAAATTCTGGTATGTACCATCACCATTTATACATTCCACAGATGTCGATATTTTTAGCCCTACTTCTGAGAAGTGGGTACACAGGTTATTGGCTACACCACTATCCGACTCCCGCGGAAAATTACTAGGAGTTATTGGTTCACTATTTGGGCTTATTACCGACTTAATCAGTTGCCAAGTTTTAGCCGGGCTTCCTTCATAATCTTTAAATTTCTGTGCAAAGTAATCAATTTTTGCCTTTCTTAAAAGACTTTTTAACTTTCTATTAAATTCTTTATATTGTTCTTTATCAGATGCTGAACCTTGAGTCGCGCACCTTTTATACATCACTTGCCTTTTTTCCATTGAGGCTAGTAATCATTTTGTAATCCAAGGTTTAATTGGCAACTTATATCTTTGCTTTGTCTCTTTAAACTCCAAACACTTTTGAAATAGTAATTTTATTTTTTCATACCATTTACCAAATTTGGTATCAATACCTTTACTATCCTGAAGAAAATCAAAATCTGCACTTTCAAGCTTCCGCTTAAACTTCAAAAGCACATTTCCATCCATATAAGGCATCTTACACTTTTATTCTTGGGGTTTGGACCAAATATTCCAGGTACAGATACTGCAACACCAAAATGGTCAGATGCACTATTAATAACTACTGTGGGGCATAAATAATTCATATTTACGAAAATATTATCAATTATAGACTCTGAAGTTTCTGTCACTCGTGTGCATATGTTAATTGCAGGATAAAAACCAAATTCTTAACATTGTGTTAACAAAATGTCTTACCTTTCTATTTCTATCAACCATATTTAAATCACTATTAAAATCCCCACATATAAAACATGGTATTTTTGAACTTGGTAACTTTCCCAAAAATTCATCGATCCGTTCGATAAACTCCTCAACATTACCTGAAGGTGGTCTATTGGATTACTACAACCATAAACTTATTATTTGCATTACTCACATCAAGAACTATAGACTCAAATTTCATTTCATAATTAACCGCTAAATCTGACCTAATCTGTACACTAAAACCACTTTTTACATATACAGCTAAACCACCACGTTGGTGTAGTACCCTATTTTGCGCGTACATATTATAACCTTCTATTTCTAATAAAGTAGAATTATAATCCTTAAGCCAGGTTTCCGTTAGGGCCAGGATATGCGGCTCTGTTTTAAGACATAGCTCATCAAGAAACTCATATGATGTGTTTATCTCTTGACAGTTCATGTTGTAGACTTTCATTTCTCTCATATTCTTCCAATCACACATCTCACACAAAAAAGCATACCGGGAATCCAAACATCCAACATTCTCACTTACATCATAGTCCCGATGCAGAACACCATCTATCAATCCACACACATCCAGTAGACTCCTTTCAAGTTCCCTCAACCTACTGGTTAAATTAACCATTATCAAAAATCAAATATGGGCAAGAGAAAGTCAAAGGAGGAGTAGAGAACCATATTCTCCCCAAATAACATCTACATCTTACAACATCCGAGGACGTATTAACTATCATAATAAAGTAAACATAAGAAACAAAAAATAAACAAAACAAAAAAACAAACCGGTCGATATGTATACGCATATCAACTCCCAAAATAAAACTCAGTGGGCTTAATATGGCTCACAAATTCATTTATAAGCAAATCAAGATTTAATAACCTTCATAATTGATAACTTTTCATACAACCTCTTAAAAAAATAATTTCCAAACGCTATAAATAACTAGCTCAAAACCACTATTTACATTTTTAACGCTTTGAACCATTCAACCTTTTCAACGGTACCAGCAGATTTAATAGAAAGAACCGGCGGTACCACGGGTGGTATCCAGCATTCAACACCTCTCTCCATCAAATATTTTCTTTTCACCACCAATTCCTTTCTAATTTGGCGCACCTCTCTACTAACATCATCACTAATAAAAACTGGTTTTCCAAACTGCAAGTCTTTTCCATTTAATTTCTTTGCATTTTTCATTATACCATATCGGTCTTTATAATCTGTAACTTTGATTTTGATGAAGTTACTCGCTTCTTGTACCACTGAAAATGGAGGAATATTCTTCACTTCTATTTCTAATCCCTCATTCAGCACTTTTTTAATGGTATTTTTTGCATTTGACAATGAATCAGTCCTCACATTCCAAAACAATATGATTGGTTCGATATGATCACCCCTGGAAAAAGCAACAACAACAAATAAACACGAATCCGTGATGCTTCTTCTGGCAAACACTATAAAATTTCATTTCTTATAGATAGGAACTTGGAACCTCTGCAATGGGGTTCTCTGATACGTTGAATCTGATGGCGTGATTTCCATTAGAATTCGTTTGACTTTCATGGCGTGTTTTTCACCTTTATCGAAAATTTGGCAATTTTTTTCAGGCCTACTAATGGGTAACACTATACTTAAAAAATATTATATATTTGGAATCAGCATAATAAGCTAATGGTTTGGTACATCTATTGAGATCAAAATCGATTCCAGATCATCAAGAATCTAATTTTTTTTTGCTAACTTTTAATTTTCAGTTAGTAATACTTGATAAATAGATAGATGTTTTTGCCTGAGTATTGAAAGCCGGAAGCGATTGTCAAACGGTTCGTGGTAACGAACTGTAAGTAAGGAGCGACCCGGCTCAATGGTAACCGAAACTCTAAAAAACGGAATTTTGGTACAAAAAGATACATCATAAGAATTAAATTTTAATTCTGATTTCAAATATATAAGTTTCATCAAGTTTAATCTTACCCATCAAAAGTTACGCGCCTGAGAAAATTTGGCTGATTTTCGAAAAAAGGGGGAAAGACCCCCTAAAAGATATAGAACCTTAATGAAATTCATACCATCATATTCAGCGTATCAGAGAACCCTACTGTAGAGGTTTCAATCTCCTATCTACAAAAATGTAAAATTTTGCATTTTTCAAACAGTTCGTGGTATCGAACTGTAAGTAAGGAGCGACCCGGCTCAATGGTAACCGAAACTCTAAAAAACGGAATTTTGATACCAATAGATACATCAAAAGAATCAGATTTTAATTCTGATTTCAAATTTATAAGTTTCATCAAGTTTAATCTTACGCATCAAAAGTTACGCGCCTGAGAAAATTTGGCTGATTTTCGAGAAAAGGGGGAAAGACCCCCTAAAAGTTATAGAAACTTAATTAAAATCACACCATCATATTCAGTGTATCAGATAACCCTACTGTAGAGGTTTCAAGCTCCTATCTACAAAAATGTGGAATTTTGCATTTTTTGCCAGAAGAAAGATCACGGGTGCGTGTTTATTTTATTATTTTTTTTTTCTTTTTCCCAGGGGTGATCGTATTGACCCAGTGGTCCTAGAACATTGTAGGAGGGCTCATTGGAACGGAAATTAAAAGTTCTAGTGCCCTTTTTAAGTGATAAAAAAAATGGAGGGCAACTAGGCCCCCTCCCACGCTCATTTTTTTCCCAGAGTCAACCGATCAAAATTTTGAGATAGCCATTTTGTTCAGCATAGTCGAAAATCTAATAAATATGTCTTTTACGATGACTTAATCTCCCACAGTTCCCAGGGGAAGGGCTGCAAGTTATGAACTTTGCCCATTGCTTACATATTGTATTGGTTATTGGGAAGTATACAGACATTTTCAGGAAGAATTTTTTTCTAGTAGGGGGGGGGCTAAAAGAGGGGGTTACTCGGGAGAATCTTTCCGTGGAGGGTGTTTCTTTTGGGTAAGGGACATTTCTATGAAGGGGGCGCCGGATTTCCAAGCATTATTTAAAATACGATCAGAAATTAAATTTAAAAAAACAAGTTTTTTCAACTGAAAGTAAGAAGCAACATTAGAACTTAAAATGAACAGAAATTATTACGTATATGAGGTGGTTCTCCCCCAATTCAATACCTCGTTCTTTAAGCCAAAGATTTTTTAGTAGTTTCATAAAAGCTATTTATTCTAATTAACGGCCTTTTTGATTAAGCGGTCATTTTTAAAGAATTGGAACAAAATTCGAACTTTAGCTTAAAGAGCAAGGTATTGATTAGGGGGCGAACCCCCTAATATACGTATTAAAAATATATGAATATAGAAGTTCGTTACGTAAGTTATTTCGTAAGTTACGTATATTTATTACTAATAAAAACGTTCGTAAATAAAATTAAACAAGTTTCGAGAAAGCCATTTAACCAAATAAAATTAAATTAATATGCAAATTTTGTTTTAATTATTCATGTACGGTGAGCCAAGATCAAAACCTGCATTTATTCAAAAACGTTCAAAAATTAAATTAAAAAAACAAGTTTTTTAAACTGAAAGTAAGGAGCGACATTAAAACTTAAAACGAACAGAAATTATTCCGTATATGGAAGGGGCTTTCCCCTCCTCAACGCCTCGCTCTTTACGCTAAAGTTTGACTCTGTCTCAAAAGTTTATTTTTTAAAACAATAAAAAACTTTAGCGTAAAGAGCGAGGCGTTGAGGAGGGGAAAGCCCCTTCCATATACGGAATAATTTCTGTTCGTTTTAAGTTTTAATGTCGCTCCTTACTTTCAGTTTAAAAAACTTGTTTTTCTTATTTAATTGCCAGAAGAAAGATCACGGGTGCGTGTTAATTTGTTTGTTTTTTTTTTGTTTTTTTCCCAGGGGTAATTGTGTTGACCCAGGGGTCCTAGAATATCGTAGGAGGGCTCATTGGAACGGAAATTAAAAGTTCTAGTGCCCTTTTTAAGTGACCAAAAAAATGGAGGGCAACTAAACCCCCTCCCACGCTCATTTTTTTCTCAAAGTCACCCAATTAAAATTTTGAGATAGCCATTTTGTTCAGCATAGTCAAAAATCTAATAAATATGTCTTTTACGATGACTTAATCCCCCACAGTTCCCAGGGGAAGGGCTGCAAGTTATGAACTTTGCCCATTGCTTACATACTGTATTGGTTATTGGAAAGTATACAGACATTTTCAGGAAGAATTTTTTTCTGGTGGGGGGGGGGGGGGCTGGAATAGGGGGTTACTCGGGAGAATCTTTCCGTGGAGGATGTTTCTTTGGGGTAAGGGACATTTCTATGAAGGGGGTGCCGGATTTCCAAGCATTATTTAAAAATCGATCAGAAATTAAATTAAAAAAACAAGTTTTTTCAACTGAAAGTAAGAAGCAACATTAGAACTTAAAATGAACAGAAATTATTACGTATATGAGGGGGTTCTCCCCCAAGTCAATACCTCGCTCTTTACGCTACATTTTTTTTTTTTTTTTTTTTTAGTGCTTTCAAAAGAGCTATCTATTCTAATTAAACGGCCTTTGTGATTCAGGTGTTTGTGAATTAAATTTTTTTTTAACTTTTAACGTAAAGAGCGTGGTATTGACTAAGGGGAGAACCCCATCATATACGTAATAACATATACGTAATAAAAAAAAAACAATAAAAAAAAACAAGCGATACGGCTCAATAGTAATCGAAACTTTTAAAAACGGAACTTCGATGTCAATAAATGTATCAAAAGAATGGGCTTATAATGCTGATTCTAAATATATGAATTTTATTAAGTTTAGTATTACTCATCAAAGGCTACGAGCCTGAGAAAATTTACCTGATTTTTAAAGAGGGGGGAAACATCCCCTAAAAGTGAAAGAATTTTGATGAAAATCACACCGTCAGATTCAGCGTATCAGAAAACCCTATAACATAGGTTTCAAGCTCATATCTGCAAAAATCTGCAACTTTGTATTTTTTGCTAGAAGAAAAATATACGAATATAGAAGTTCGTTACGTAAGTTAATTTGTAAATTACATCAGAACCAAATTTAGAGACAGCCATTTAGCAAAAGAAAAGTAAAATTTTTATGCAAATTTTGTTTATTTATTCAATGACGGTGAGCCAAAATAAAAGCTGCATTAACTAAAAAACGATCAGAAATTAAATAAAAAAAAGCAAGTTTTTTAAACTGAAAGTAAGGAGCGACATTAAACTTTAAAACGAACAGAAATTATTCCGTATATGAAAGGTGCTGTCCCCTCCTCAACGCCTCACTCTTTACGCTAAAGTTTGACTCTGTCTCACAACTTTATTTTTTAAAACAATAAAAAACTTTAGCGTAAAGAGCGAGGCGTTGAGGAGGGGACAGCACCTTTCATATACGGAATAATTTCTGTTCGTTTTAAAGTTTAATGTCGCTCCTTACTTTCAGTTTAAAAAACTGTTTTTTTTTTATTTAATTAAGGAAAAAGGTGCCTGCTTGCCTATTATCTTGACTGTAGCGTAAAAGCAAGGAGAAATAAAATCGTTTATAGATGAAAGAATGCAAACTTGTAAAGAATTTCAAGAGTATTTGTAGATAGTTGTCTGCAGGAAAGAGCAAGCAAGTCTGAAAAATAATAACGTTTGTAAAAAAAATAATGTTTGTAAAAAATTAGTAGAAAATAAGTAGTTAAGTAAATTTAGTGCTAGACAAGTAGTTTTAATACTGATTTGGTGAAAAATGACATTTTTTTTTTTTACAAAAATATGTATCCGTCGGGGAAATATTCTATTTTATGTCATAAATTTGCAAAATATGTCCCTTTTATGTCCCAAATTTCTAAAATGTGTCCCTTTTTGCCCTATTATGTCATTGTGTCCCGGCACACAGGAATATGTCCTTTGGACATAAAATATGTTCAGTTGGCAACCCTGCCTAAAACTAGCTCATCGAGCCTTTAATTTCTCGCTTCCACCGAACACCATACCCCGCTTCGATCGAGCATCAGCACGTAAGTGCCAGACATTGCTTCGGAGCTCTGTTCACCAATTTTGGCTGCCTAAAAGGGTATTCTCAGTGGCTCAGAGATCGCCAATTTAATGAGCAATTGTTCTTTGGAACTCTGTTCCCAGTGAACTTTCGCTTATTAAAAACTCTTCTTCCCTTTGCAGAAAAATATTCTCTAACTCTTGAAGTATTTTTGTTTCTTTATTTGTTTATTCATTTTGCTTTATCTATTTTTTTCGGTTTACTTTATCTAGTTTTTTTTTCTTATTATGTTGGGTCAGATTAGAACCCCGTTTCAATATTATTATTAATGGTTTGGATTTTAAATAAAATAGAGGAATTTTCAGTTCGGAGAAAATTAAGTCTTAGGTAATTGTGTGGCGGTTGTTTGTTTGTTTTTTATTGTTTTTTTTTTCTCGTATTGTGGTCATATTTTCGAAATATTGCTGTATTTTTTTCTTCACTGATTTGTTTTGTGTGGATTTTTTGATTGATAAGAGGTCCTCCACAAGCCACAAGCTATGCTTCTTGGGACCCCTAGCGCCTAAGTGTGTTCATGTAATTATTTTAGTAATTGACAAATTGAAATGAATTGAAAAGAACAAAAATTCCTATTTGGAAATAAGGAGTTTCTTATAAACCTTGATACTTTTTGCAATAAAAAACTAACAAAATTAATTACAGAAAATCGTCCGATTTTTTTTCCCCAATTCCTTTCGAAAGAATTGGGGTGTGCTTCTAAGGAATGGTGTCTTCAGTACAAACAAGAGTATGGCTACTGCCCGTTTCCAAACGGTAAAAACACTATTCTCTTACTTAAATAACCAATTCTCTTACTTAGAATTATTAATTCTAAGTAAATAAATATCAGCATATTTATTAAACTGTCAATCCAAATTTATCTGCTCTTTTCAATAATCCTGGTGACGACAGTGTTTTTTTTTTCTATGAGAAATTAAACACAGAGCTCGGAATATAGATTTTTTTTTCTCAGTAAAAAGTCAATTACGTTTTGATCTTAAGAAAACATATTGGGAATTAAACCTACTACTCTTTATGGAGGTTTCTGCTCGTTTTGAGTTTCACTCTGTTGTTTATTCTTGCTTCTGTTCGTTTTGGTTTTCATTTATTCATTGACAGTGATTTGTGGTAGTTTTACACCTGAAAAATTATTTAAATTTATTTCTGCGCGTCTTTTGCTTAATTTAGCTCTTTACTTTTCTTGAAAATCTTATTTTGTTGAAAAGCTTTCTTGAACTAATGCGTCAAATAAGCTATTTTTGCTCATTTTTAAGCTTTAAATTTGCTCTCTAGGCTATGTTTGGTGAAAAAGCCTTTTTTTTATTTAAATTTAATTAGGAACAGTTAAATAAATTGTTTCCATATCCGTTTCCAACAGTTGATACGGTAGCTTATTTAAACACAGTACGTAGCCGATGGCAGAATTTTTTTTCACAAAGCCTTACAAATCCAGAGGATGTACAGGTGGGGATAGCTTATCTAACGAGCTTGAGCAACGAACTTATATTAACGACTTGAAAAAGCACCTGCGTATTTTTTTTTTCTGTCTTCTTTTTTCTAATGCGGGATTACCTTCCTGTTGAGAAACTGTTAAAAACCAGAAATATTTCCTTAACAAAGGCCAATTTTATCCGGAAATTCAGAAATTTTTGAACAGGAAATTTGGGTGGACAGAAACGGGTATTATTAATCGTGTGGATAGAAGTTCTACATAACTTGGTCTTCTACGTGGCTGAAGCCATCACGACCTCCACAAATCTTCATGCTCATAGTTCGTTTTGATTTAGTTCAACATATTTCTAAATATTCCTTGAATATTAAGAACTTATGCAACAAGACTACTCTTCATCGAACATTTTGAGTAAATAATCAAATCCTGTCCAAAACTTTACTTACAATTCAATATTTAAAATCTCAAGCAGAAAATTTGAAAAAACAGGAAGTTACCAACCAATTTACAAGTATGGTGCATACACTTTAACAGCAATACGCAACTTTCAATTTTCCTTCTAATGAACATCTGGAATTATCCAGGGGGAATATGGGTGGGATTTATCCAGAGGGAATTTTCCGCGGGAGGTGAATTTTCTGGGGGGAAAGCCGGGGATTTCCTGGGGGAATACGTAAGGGGAAATTTTCCGGGGTGAATGTGCCTATACCCATCTCCCAACACATGTTCTTTAGTTCCTTTCACTTCATTTTGGAACGGCTTGTCTCTAAAGCTGTTAAAACAGTTCTTCTCGGTATTTCTCTGAAAAGTTTTTTTTTTCCTGGCTGCAGATTACGCTCCTGGCCTAGCCCATTCTCTTACAACATTTCTCTCTTCTTTATGTTAATAGGTCATGAATTTATAGTTTGAGAAATGCTATCTGTTGCCTAAACTTGCAAACCGACAGGAAATTCAATTCTCCAAATGGAAAACCGGTGACGGTTTAAGCAATTTATGTAGAATTTATTATTATGCTGGGGAGAACATTTTGTTCCAGAAACAGACATTTTACGTCATCCCTTGCAACTTAAACGAGATTAATATGCCCCAAGCCATTGGTTTCTGGGCCATTTTATTCTAATAGACATTAGAACAGTTGCATCTGCGTCGCAGTGGAAGGTATATTGAAACATGATAAAGACACTAGTTCTCTTTTTGATATGTACTGCCGCTTACTGTGAGGTAACGAAGCTATATAAGCCCTGTGGAAAATCCAAGTGTAAGTACTTGAAAACACAAGATTATTCAAGAAGGAGAAAAGTTTTTTCCCAAGACAATTAAATAATAAAAAGCTTGCACTTCGGAAATGAATTAAGAACATATTCATATGTTTTTATGTTAAGCTACTTTCCTTTTGTTGTGTTGTCGTTTTTTCTTCTTTTTTCTAATTCTTCGCGGAGAATAATGGACCTTTTTTGTAAATCTATGTATGCAGGAGGGTCAAAGAACTCATATTGAACGGAATCAGGAAAACAATTAAAATTGCTACAAGAAGTGTTCTAGGACCCAAAATTGTTTTAGAAAAGACGAGTAAAAAAATTATAGAAAGATTTCATTGTCATCCTGTTATAATATACTTTTTCCTTTATATCTACGTAATTTGAAAAGCTTTGGACCTTATTTTGACCTTCACCATGGCATCACCCATTTAGAATATATTATGGACCGCCACTCTTCTTTCATTAAAATATGATATTTTATATTTCGTTGCGGAACACCTAAGTATCCCATTTATATAGTTGGACCTTTAGTGCCTCCGTTTTTACATTCTTTACGCGCATACAGATTCCTTTAGTTCTGTCGCAAATCTCGTTCCTACACGAAGTTTTAGTTCGATATTGAATGAGCAAGGAAACTCGATAAGAAATTTCAGCCAATTAAAAGTAGTTAATCAGTTTTATATATATATATATACCAGGATCTTGTGCAGGGTCGCCACCCCTAGTGATTTATCACTATTTCTAGTGTTTTTATGTTTGCTATTGATTTTCTTCTAGCTAGTGATTTTTGTTCTAAGACTAATGATTTTTCCTAAATCTAGTGATTTTTGACGATATAGCGTGTATATTCATGAGTCAATCGAATAAATCATACACGAAGCTAATTAACAAAAAACACAAAAGAGTGATTCACTATTATATAGTGATTCACAGTGATTCTTAATATGTTCTAGATTTGCATTTATGCAAATATACTGAGATTGAAGCTTCCATTTTCCAAACGTATAAGATACTATCTCTTTTACAACATTTGCTCAGGTCGAATTTTTGTCTTCATATTTATGTTGATTTTTTTCTCTCTCTCTATAATCTATTAGTTTTAAATTAGATTTTCTTCTGTTAAAACCTTTGAAAGTATAGTGGATAGTGGATATGAATATACCCTCTGTATTCTTCAAATAGAACATAAATGAAGTCATTAAAAAATAAGAAGGTAGACATTAGATATAATTTTCTAAACGAAAAAATAAATCATTGAAAAAGAAAATAGGACTTAGTGCTTTTTATAATAGGATTTGTATTATAACTAGATAGATTAAATCGATTGTAGTTTGATGATTGAAGTCGGTTGCAAGTAAGGGGGTATCTACTCAGAGGCGTCATTTGGGAGGGGCAAGGGGGCATTTTCCCCTCCAATAATGTGGAGAAAAATCTATTATATTGACCATGCTACTTGAATATCCGGATCTTGGCCTCTCTTGCCCCCCTCCCCCAATGAAAATGCTGCAGATTCGCTCCTGTATCTACTCTTGCAATTGTCTAATTGTTTTAATGTTTACTTCTAATATCTAACCGAAACTCCAATAATTCTCCAAACTCTCTTATTTGAAATTTAAACACCTAATAAGTGCGGATAACGTCCTATTCTTTAAGATTAATTAAAAAACTTTTTCCACAAAATAAGTTTTTCAAAGAAAAGTAAAGAACTCCATTAAACAAAAAATGAGCAAAAATGAAATCAAATAACCTACCAAGCGTGAAACTACCACAAATCAACATCGATAAATTAATGAAACCCAAAAAGAACAGAAATTACAATAACAAACCGAGTCAAACTCAAAACGAGGAGAAATTTACATAAGTTGGGCTTAAAACCTCTATGCCTTCCCAAGGCCAGAACACAATTTGTACTTTAATGAAAAAAATATAAATGTTTTTACTTTTGTAACTTTAATAAATCAAATAATCTTAACATTTTGATTATTAAATATCAGTATATGTATAGTAAACTGACAATGCACATTCATTTGTATCTTTTTCAGTAAAGTGCAAATTATGTTCTGGCCTTGGGGAGGCATAGGGGTTTTGAGCCCAACTTATGTTAATTTCTGCTCGTTTTGTGTTTGACTCGGTTATTTATTGTAATTTCTGTTCGTTTTGGGTTTCATTTATTTATCGATGCTGATTTGTGGTAGTTTCATGCTTGGTAGATTATTTGATTTTATTTTTGCTCATTTTTTGTTTAATGGAGTTCTTTACTTTTCTTTGAAAGACTTATTTTGTGGAAAAAAAAAATTTTAATTAATTTCTGTTCGTTTTGTATTGACATAATCTTTTCAGGGAAGAAGAAAATATTACTTTAAATCTTTTCGTTTTTTAAGAATTCATAGTTTGGCCTGCTATTTGTATGCTGGAGAAAAATTGTCATAAATTTTCAACAACATATACCCTCTTAAAAACAGGACACAAATAGTAGTGTTTAATTTAGTTTCATACCTCCTCTAGTTGACCTGAAATGGAAAACTTGATATCATTCGCAAAAAAACTGTTTACTTTCTTTGATAGCTTGGATACACTTACGCTATTTTGGTTTGGTTAAGTTTTAAGAGCAGAAGCAGTCCCGAAAGTTTGAACATAATACCTTCAGTCGTTCTTGGGATACTGCTGAGATGCCTTATTGGGAATTAGCATCAACACAGTGCATTTTGATTTAATCTTATGGCAACATTTAGTTTTTAAACATAAAGCCAAATGGGAGGGTGGGATTGGGAGGGGGATTAGTTTCCCTCCAATCACTTTCGACTATTAAAAAGGGCATCAGCCCTTTCTATTTTCAATCGAATGAGCCCTTTTCGAAGTTCCTACGACAACTCCTTTGATACAAAGTGCCCTGGTCTAAACAACAAAAACAACAAAAAATAATATATTATACTCACATCGATCTTTACTATAAAAATGTCAAGCCTTCCAATCACTTCCGACTATTAAAAAGAGCACTAGGCCTTTCGATTTCCATTGAATGACCCCTTTTTGATCTTTTACGACAACACTTCCTATAAACACCTTATATGCCCCAAGGACATAAATCACAACCCTTACCCTAAGGGCTGTGAGGGTGGTTGTCATCCTCTAAGACCTAATTTCCAGAATTTTCAACTACGTTAAACAAAATGGCTGTCTCAAAATTTTTATTGGAAGTGTCTGGGAAAATGGTGGGCGTGAGAGGGGTGTTAGTCTTTCTCCAATCATTTTCAACTAGTAAAAAAGGCACTAGCCCTATCAATTTCCAATCAAATGAGCCCTTTTGAAGTTTCTACGACAACGCTTTCTGTAAAAACCTTATAAGCCCCCAGGGGATAACTTACAACCGTCACCCAAAGGGCTGGGGGAGTTGTCATCCTCAAAGACATAATTTCCAGAACTTTCTACTACGTTGAACAAAATGGCTATCTGAAAATTTTGATTGGATGTGTTGGGGGAATGGTGGGCGTGAGAGGGGGGGGGGGTAGTTACCCTCCAATCACTTTCAAATATTAAAAAGGGCACTAGCCCTCTCAATTTCCAATTGAATGAGCCCCTTTTGAAGTTTTTACGACAACACTATCATTAAAAACCTTATAAGAGCCCAAGGCATAACTTACAACCTTTGCCCTGGGGACTCTGGCGGGTTTGTCATCCTTGAGTACATAATTTCCAGAACTTTCAACTATGTTGGACAAAATGGTTATCTCTAAACTTTGATTGAATGTGTTTGGGGAAATGGTGGGCGTGAGAGGGGGGTTAATAACTCTCCACTCACTTTCGACTATTAAAAAGAGCAAAATCAATTTCTAATCAAATAAGCCCCTTTTGAAATTTCTACAACAACTTTCTATATAAACCTTATATGCCCCCAGGGCATGACTTAAAACCCTTGCACAGAGGGCTCTGATGGGGTTATCATCCTAAAAGACCTAATTTACAGAACTTTCGACTACGTTGAACAAAATGGATATCTCAAAATTTGATTGGATGTGTTTGGGGAAATTGTGGGCGTGAGAGGGGGTTAATTGCCCTTCAATCACTTTCGACTATTAAAAGGGCACCAGCCCTTTCAATTTTCAATTGAATGAGCCCTATTTGATGTTTTTACAACATCGATTTCTATAAAAACGTCACATGCTCCCAGGGCATAACTTACAACGCTTGCCCTGAGGGTTGTGGGAGGGATGGGTTGTCATCCTTAAAGACCTAATTTCCAAAGCTTTCAACTACGTTGAATAAAATGACTATCTTAAAAATTTTGATTGGATGTGTTTGGGGAAAAGGTGGGCGTGAGAGGGGGGTTAAATGCCCTAAAATCACTTTCGACTATTAAAAAGGGCACTAGCGCTTTGAATTCCCAATCGAATGAGATCTTTTCAGGTTTCTACGACAAAGATTTCAATAAAAACCTTATATGCCCCCAGGATAGAATTTATAACCTTTGCCCTGAAGAGTTGGGGGGGACTGTCCTGCTAAAAAGTATAATTTCCTGAACTTTAAAATTGCGTGGAACAAAATGGCTATCTAAAAATTTGATTGGATATGTTTGGGGAAATGGTCGGCGTGGAAGGGGTGTTAGTTGCCTTCCAATAAATTTCGACTATTAAAAAGGGCACTAGACATTTCAATTTCCACTCGAATGAGCCCTTTTTGAAGCTTCTACGACGACGCGTTCTATAAAAACCTTATATGCCCCCAGGGAATAACTTACAACCCTTGCCCTGAGGGCTGTGGGGGAGTGTCCTCCTCAAAAACATAATTCCTATCTGGAAATCCACAACACTGAACAAAATGGCTATCTAAATATTTTGATTCGATGTGTTTGGGGAAAAGGTGGGAGAGAGGGGGCCTAGTTGCCCTCAAATCACTTTCGAATATTAAAAACGGCACTAGACCTTTGAATTTCCAATTGAATGAGCCCTTTTTCAAGCTTCTAAGACAAAGATTTCAATAAGAACTTATATACCCCCAGGGCAAAACTTATAACCCTTGCCCTGAAGATTGTGGGGGGAGTGTCCTTTTCAAGGGTATAATTTCCTGAACTTTAAACTGCGTGGAACAAAATGACTATCTCAAAATTTTGATTGGATGTGTTTGGGGAAATGGTGGGCGTGATAGGGGTGTTAGTTGCCTTCCAATTACTTTTGACTATTAAAAAGGGCAATAGCCATTTCAATTTCTAATCGAATAAGCCCTTTTTGAAGTTTCTACGATAACGCGTTCTATAAAAACTTTATATGCCCCCAGGGCATAAATTACAACCCTTGTCCTGAGGGCTGTGAGGATGTTTTCATCCTCAAAGACCTAATTTACAGAACTTAAAACTACGTTGAATAAAATGGCTATCTCAAAATTTTGATTGGATGTGTTTTGGGGAAAAGCCCCCAGGGCATAACTTACAACCCTTGCACTGAGGGCTCTGATGGGGTTATCATCCTAAAAGACCTAATTTCCAGAACTTTCGACTACGTTGAACAAAATGGATATCTCTAACATTTTGATGGGATGAGTCTGGGGAAATGGTGGGCGCGAGAGGGGGGCTAGTTGCCCTCCAATCACTTTCGACTATTACAAAGGGCACTAACCCTTTGAATTTCCAATCGAATGAGCCTTTTTTGAAGTTTCTACGACAGCGCCTTCTATAAAAACCTTAAAGGCCCCCAGGGCATAACTGAAAACCCTTGGCCTGAAGGCTGTGGGGAGTGTCCTCCTCAAAAAAAACATTTCTGTATGGAAATCAACCTCGCTGAATAAAATTGCTATCTCAAAATTTTGATTGGATGTGTTTGGGGGAATGATGGGCGTGGGGGAGGCTAGTTGCCCTCCAATCACTTTGGACTATTAAAAAGGGCACCAGCCCTTTCAATTTCTAATCGAATGAACCTTTTTTGAAGTTTCTACGACAACGCCTTCTATAAAAACCTTATATGCCCTCAGGACATAACCTACAACCCTTGCCCTGAAGGCTATGGGGGAGTATCCTCCTCAAAAACATGATTTCTATCTGGAAATCAACGACGCTGAACAAAGTGGCTATCTCGAAGTTTTTATTGGATATGATTCGGGAAATGGTTGGCGTGGAAGGGGTGTTACTTGCCTTCCAATCATTTTCGACTATTAAAAAGGGCACAAGCCACTCCAATTTCCAATTGAATGAGCCTATAGGTCCGGTTGGTCACAATGCCACCAGTATCGGTTTGGTAAAGTACAGATGTCACCACTTATTGGTGCGAAAATGGTGCTACACCACTTACTGGAGGGAAAAGCCCCCGGTGGTACCCAATATTAAATGGGATGCCCGCGTCTACCACAGCAGTTCTGTAAATATCGGGTTTGGTAATACCTTATTTACAGTATACCCTGCCCCAGGGTGTGATAACGTGATCGAGCGGTCAAATGACCACTTTAAGGCCAAGAGTGTACCCGACCCGGGTCACCACTAAAAATATCTAACTATCTCCTTTGAGGTAACGAACCCCCCTGTCAATATAATAATGACGGTATCCCTCAACTCTGTTCCTACCCTCTCTGGGTTCCGGGAAAATTAGTACACAGTTGTAGAAAATATCTTACTTGTAATCTTCCAAAGGTCACATATCACAAATAGAATAGGCTTCCCCAAACGGGGCCTACATCCAGACTAACTGAAAAATAATATTCGTTCTGCAAACAAACTTTGCATAGGGATGGACCTTCGCTTGGCCCTGGCCAATCCTCTAAATCCCCATTCAAAATCTATTCTACTTTTTCTTAACTTTACCTTTCAATGACTCAAACCAGGAAGTCCAAAATAGAATTTAGTTCAAAGCTTACTAATTGTGAAAGAATTTAACTTAGCAACCAGAATTCAACTTAGGATTTAATTAAATCCTATTAGGCAAATTTAATTAAAGAAAAGAAAATGGGTCATTTATCTGAAAAGAAAAGAAACAGGAGTGGAACCCCAACACCTCCCCCCGCAAGATAAATAACCACCCACGTGCCACGCTGGTTCGCCCTTACAAATATAACACTTAACTTCAAAATCACCAAACTTGTCTATCTTCTGTTCTTCCTTCTTTTGTACATCTCCACTGTAGCTAACCGCTGGCTTATGGCTTCACGACTATACCATCCCCTTGGCTTTGTTCCATTACCATTTCGTATTTCTGTCCAACCAATCAAAGCTACTGTCTGTACAATTGTATTCATCAAGCTTGGGATTTCAAAGAAGGAAGAATCCACGAGATTTGTGGAACTTTATCTTCCACAGCAAAATAAAAGATTTCTTGCTCTCACGAAATTTACATTTGAGAGGAGCAGAGAATCAGTTTCTGGCACAGTCGATGATGCCAGCCATCATGAAAATTGGCTGTGCTAGCCTCTCAGTTTCCATCTGTGGAAACAGCCCCACATCTCAATTAAACTGTAAATTGCCCCTTGACATAATTTCAAATAATCTAAGGCCGAAAATTAAAAGGCTTGTGAAAACGATAAGAGTATAGGGAAATCAGCTAAAAGTTTCTGCGAATCACTAATCAGTTCACTCGGGGTTCCCTCCCCTGGGGTAATCAAATGAAGAATATGCGTTGATGCTAATTGAGGATGAAATTTGGATACATCTCCCACTGAATACAATTTGCCAGAAATATTTGACGGTTCCCATGAAGAGTAAAAACTATGAATAGGGTTACTGGACAAAGTTTTAGGTGAAATATTAAGTGACTGGGAGAGAGTATCCCCCAAGGACTCCCGATCAGAGAGGCAAAACCTCGATAAAGGGATCACAACTTGTCCGCCAGTTTTGCATTGAGGAAAAGGGTTATCTTTCGTGACTTTCCATAGGGGATCTTCCCCAAGGGATTCCTCCCTCTCATTAAGGATCGACATATCTTTTGAGTTGATAGTACTAATCTCAGATTCCTTCCCAAGTTTTTCCAATCTGACTCGACATTCAATATCTTCCAACTTTTCCCCAACCTGTTGTAGGTTATTCATCTCTATTTTGTAATCATCCTGTTTTGTTCCCTATTTTTCCCCTCTTTTATTTATGTTATCAAGGCACAGCCCATCCAATATTTTTTTATTTTTCGCCACTGCAGGCTGAATCTCCAAATTTTGTCTCTTTTTTGCATTTATTTGTTCTTTTTCACTTTTCTCAATTTTTTCC
The DNA here is from genome assembly GCA_027921565.1 of Artemia sinica. Lineage (NCBI taxonomy): Eukaryota > Metazoa > Arthropoda > Branchiopoda > Anostraca > Artemiidae > Artemia > Artemia sinica. Next base: position 51,689,671 of record CM051262.1, on the reverse strand, counting down.
ATGGCGCAAAATAATAAATTTTCGTTAAATCTGATTTGGACTCCAGTGTCCACCATCTTTGACTGCATTCCTTCATTGTAGCTCCGTTTAATATCTCTTTTATCCCTCTTAGTTTTCTTTACTTTTACCATCGAAACAAATAGTTTGTTATCAAATGGTAACTGAATTCCGACATTTGGTTTTTCATATTGTACTAAAATTTCTCGATTCCTACGAAGAAAAGCGCTTACAATAAATTTCGTCTGCATTTTCTCTGGTACAACCAGCGCTTCATTTTGGCAACCATTTTTCGGCGTCTTACACTCGTTAAAAGTGTTCTCAAGTTTTCCATTTTCTGGAAATTTTCCCGAAAAATCGTTTTCGCGCGTCTTATTTTCACTATTATGTTGTCTTCTTACTTCTGCATTCCATTTTTGTGGATTATCAATATTTTGAACACGAGTATCTAGTATTGCGTTTGTCCGACAGGGCGGTACAGCCTCCCAATTTGTTTTATGGACCGGTCCACCTCCCCCCGTAGTCAACGAAGTTGTATATTTTTCCGGGCTTCTAGCCCATGCGGTTCTCGTATACATTTGAAAATTTTTTCCTGCAATTATTTGCATTGGTTCTCTTCTATCCTCTCTATCTGTCTCTTCCTTTCGTTCTCTCGCTATTCTATCAGCCTCTACCTTTTTTTCTCTGGCTATTCTATCAGCCTCTTTCTTTCGTTCTCTAGCTGTTCTATCAGCCTCTTCCCTCTTTTCTCTAGCTATTCTAATATTCTCTGTTTCTTCTCTATCTTCCTTCTCTTTTCGTTCTCTGACTATTCTTTCTTCCTTCATGAAATTTAAGATATATATTGTGTCATACCTACATGACTACTTTTTCGTGAGCCCCTGCTGGATCTCGATTCAACACTGCTCCTTCTATTTGGACTACTTTGATTCCGTCTGTCATTATTTCTTCTTAATTCATTTTCTGAATCTGTTCGTTCTCTATCCGTATTTTCTCTTACTCGTAACTCCCCTTCATTTGGCACAGCCTCTGAGGGGTGAGTTCGTCTTTTTTTTCACATATTATTTCTTCCTTGTTTATTTCGTACACCCTCATTTTACCGCGTATACTTCTTTCTGATTATATTATCTCTTAATCAATTAGTCAGTCTTGGCAAGATCAACAATTGGCACACGCGAATATTATGATACGCAAATACTATTGTTTATATCAGCTCCGTATAATGAGATTCAACAATTTTTTTAATAACCAGAATATCTAGACTTCACTAGGGAATAACGACTTCTTTCGCAGCAAACAATTTTACGTGAGTGCAATATATCTCCGAAAAACGAATTAACAGGGGTTGGACGAGAAAGTAAACCGAAAAAACCGCGTGAATATTCCACTAGTGAATTAGCTGGACTAAACTCAAACAGGGGAGCTACCCTGTAAAACAAATCACGTATCCTCCCTGGATACTCACACTCCAAATGTAATCTCCTCCTAGGCAGATTACTCAATAGGACAGGTGCCTCCCACCTTCCTTGTCCAATGTGCGCACAAACTGACAAATCTTCCTAATTTGCCGTCTTCAATGCTCTTATAACCTTCGTCACTGAAGATTATATCTAAATCTGCCAATTCACTCAAATAATAACCCAAATTTCAACGTTTTCTTTTCTGTCCTTAAACCCTGTAATACTTTTCAATACGGAGATTCCCCCACTGTAAACTCAACTCAATGAATTTCAAGTTATTCTTTTTAATTTTTGTCTAACAAGGCACAACCCATTATAGACCTTCATAATTCTATTAATTGATTCCGTATTTTTTTGTCTCTATATGTAATCACAATAGGCCACTCTGTAGGCTAAATTAACGTGTCTCTTTGAAAACGTGGAATTCTTTTACTCTCAGTGCTGTTGATAGTTCCTTTTCTTGCTGCCACCAGTGTTGGTGTGGTATGGTACAGGTGTCACCACTCATTGGTCCAAAAATGGTACTACACCACTTACTGGAGGGAAAAGCCCCGGCGGCACCCAATATTATAATGGGATGCCCGTGTCTACCACACCGGTTCTGTAAATATCAGGTTTGGTAATACCCAATTTACAGTTTACCTTGCCCCAGGGTATGATAACGTAATCGAGCGGTAAAATGGCCATTTTAAGACCAAGAGTGTACCCCACCCGGGTCACCACTAAAAATCTCTGACTATCTCCTTGGAGGTAACGAATCCCCCTGACAATATAATAATGACGGTATCTCGTAACTCTGTTCCTATCCTGTCTGGGTTCCGGGGAAATTAGTACAGAAAATTAGCTCCGGGGAAAGAAACAGGGGTGGAACCCGGACAGAGCCCTTTTTGAAGTTTCTACGACAACTTCTTCAATACGAAGTGCCCTGCTCTAAAGGAAAAAATAATAAATGATACGTTATGCCAACATCGATTTTATATGCCCTCAGGGCATAACTTAAAATCCTTGCCGCGAGGGTTTTGGGGGAGTGTCCTCCTCAAAAACATATTTTCTATCTGGAAATCAACTAAGCTGAACAAAATGGCAATCTCAAAATTTTGATTGGATGTGTTTGGGGGAATGATGGGCGTGGGAAGGGCCTTGTTGCCCTCCAACCGCTTTCGACTATTAAAAAGGGCACTAGCCCTTTGAATTTCAAATCGAAAGTGCCTTTTTGAAGTTTCTACAACGCCTTCTATAGAAAACCTTATATGCCCCCAGGGCATAACTTAAAATCCTTGCCGCGAGGGTTTTGGGGGAGTGTCCTCCTCAAAAACATATTTTCTATCTGGAAATCATCTACGCTGAGCAAAATGGCTATCTCAAATGGGGGAAAAATGCGCGTGGGGGGGGGGACTAGTTGCTCTCCAATCACTTTCGACTATTAAAAAGCGCACTAGCCCTTTGAATTTCCAATCGAATGAGCCTTTTTTGAAGTTTCTACGACAACGCCTTCTATAAAAAAAAACCTTATATGCCCTCAAGGCACAACTTAAAACCTTTGCCCCGAGGGTTGTGGGAAAGTGTCCTCCTCAAAAATATATTTTCGATCGGGAAATCAACTACGCTGAAAAAAATGACTATCTTAAAATTTTGATTGGATGTGTTTGGGGGAATGATGGGCGTGGGGTGGGGGGCTAGTTGCCCTCCAATCACTTTCAATTATTGAAAAGGGTACTAGAACTCTCGATTTCCGATCGAATGAGTCTATTATGAGGTTTCTACGACGACCCCTTCGATACGAAGTGCCCTGCTCTAAAGAAAAAAAAATAATAAATGTTACATTGTGCCAACATCGTTCTTATATGCCCTCAGGGCATAACTTAAAACTCTTGCCCCGAGGGTTTTGGGGGAGTGTCCTCCTAAAAGACATATTTTCTATCTGGAAATCAACTACGCTGAACAAAATGGCTATCTCGAAATTTTGCTGCGATGTATTTGGGGGAATGATGGGCGTGGGGGAGGGCTAGTCGCCCTCCAGTCACTTTGGACTATTAAAAAGGGCACTAGACACTCCAATTTCCAATCGAATGGGCCCTTTTTGAAGTTTCTAAAACAACTCCATCGATACGAAGTGCCCGGGTATGGAGGGAAAAAAACATTGTTCCCATATCGTTCTTTACTTAGGCAGCCCTATCGCACTGCCTATGATTTTGGATTTATGTGTTAACATATCAAACAGTTGTGGTAAACTGTAAAAACGGAGCGACACGGCTCAATAGCTACAGAAACTTAAAAAACGGAATTTCGATATCAATTGATATATCTTCAGCGTATTATTTTGATCCCAAAGATATAAGATTTTTTAGGCTTAGTTTTATCCATAAAGGCTACAAAACTGCGAAAATTTGCCCAATTTTTGAAAGAGGGAGGAAACACTCAACCCTACTGTATGGGTTTCAATCTCCTATCTTATAGCAAAAGTGTTGAATTTTGTATGTTTTGTCAAATGAAAAATCAAGGATGCGTGTTAATTTTTTTTTCTTCCCAAGGGTTATCGCATCGAACCAACGGCCCTACAGTTTCGAGAAAGGGCTTGTTTGAGCGTAAATTAAAATTTCTAGCGTCATTTTTATTTGACCAAAAAGTTCGGACGGCTACTAGCCCCCCCCTCCCACGTCTCTTTTTTTCCAAAAAAATTATTCGATCAAAACTTTGAGATAGCCATTTTGTTTACCATATCTGAAAGGTTCCAAAACTATATCTTTAGATTTAATATGCCTCAGGCAGCCCCCTAAGGATAGGTCTCGGATGATTGTATGCGAAGGATAATTTGCTAGGGATAAGAAGAATAATTTTGATCTATGAAAACCAGTTTCGTAGCCACAAGGACAAATAACGGGTGACAGAATGCATTGGACTTTGAGCTGGTATAATTTGAGCTATATATTTGGACATTAGGGGTTGGGGGTAAGATGAGGTTACTTTGCCCCCACGCCCCTACTTTATGAATAAATAGCCCAACTTATATTATTATATAAACCAAAGTATTATATTTTCATCACATTTTGGTATATTGCATTAGAAGTAAAATAACTTTATATCTTGGGTGTGTTACTTATAATTAACAAGTACCTCTTTTTTTTAATAAAGAAGCAATAAGACCGAAGCTTATTGAAATTTGTGAAGGATGGTACAATTTTTTTCCATGAAAATATATAAAAGTCATTTTCAAAATTGTTGTTGGTGTTCCAGTAATTATACTAGCTCAGCTAGAGTAAAAAGAAAATAGTTTCTATAATTTTCGGGAAAAACTGGGGCTTTGAATCGAAAATTAAACAAAATGAAAAAGAAAAAGCAAATATTTTGATTAGATCACCGACAACCAATTTTCACTGATCGGGGTATAAGCTTAGGCTACCAATCATAACCAGCGCAATAGCGCTGCCTAAGTAAAGAACGATGTTGGCCCAATGTATTATTTTTTTTTCATACCCGGGCACTTCGTATCGAAGGAGTTGTCGTAGAAACTTCGAAAAGGGCTCATTCGATTGAAAATTGGAGTGGCTAGTGCACTTTTTAATAGTCGAAACTGATTGGAGGGCAACTACCCCCCCCCCCCCCTCAAAAAAAAACCATCATTCCCCGAAACACATCCAATCAAAATTTTGAGATAGCCATTTTGTTCAGCGTAGTTGATTTCCAGATAGAAAATATGTTATTGAGGAGGACACTCTTCCACAACCCTCAGGGCAAGGGTTTTAAGTTATGCCCTGAGGGCATATAAAACGATGTTGGCACAATCTGTATTTTTTTTTCCTTTCGAGCAGGGCACTTCTTATCGAAGAAGTTGTCGTAGAAACTTCAAAAAGGGCTCATTCAATTGGAAATTGGAGTGGCTTTTGCCCTTTTTAATAGTCGAAAGTGATTGGAAGGCAACTAACACCTTTTCCACACCCACCATTTTCCGAAACACATCCAATCAAAATTTTGAGATAGCCATTTTGTTCAGCGTAGTTGATTTCCAGATAGAAATTATGTTTTTGAGGAGGACACTCCCCCACAGCCTTCAGGGCAAGGGTTGTAAGTTATGCCCTGGGCGCATGAAGGTTTTCATAGAAGGCGTTGTCCTAGAAACTTCACGAAAGGATCATTAGATTGGAAATTCAAAGGGCTAGTGCCCTTTTTAATAGTCGAAAGTGATAGGAGTGCTACTAACCGTCCTCTCACACCCACCTTTTCCCCAAACACGTCCAATCAAAATTTTGAGATAGCCATTTTATTCAACTTAGTTTTAAGCTCTAGAAATTACGTCTTTGAGGATGACAACCCCCCAAAGCCCTCAGGGCAAGGGTTGTAAGTTATGCCCTGGGTGCATATAAGGTTTTTATAGAACGCGTTGTTGTAGAAACTTCAAAAAGGGCTCATTCGATTGGAAATTGAAATGGCTAGTGCCCTTTTTAATAGCCAAAAGTAATTGGAAGGCAACTAACACCCCTTCCACGCCCACCATTTTCCCAAACACATCCAATCAAATTTTGAGATAGCCATTTTGTTCCACGCAGTTTAAAGCTCAGGAAATTATACATTCGAGCAGGACACTCCCACCCAAATCTTCTGGGTGAGGGTTATAAGCTATGCCCTGGGGGCATATAAGTTTTATTGAAATCTTTGTCGTAGAAACTTCAAAAAGGGCTCATTCGATTGGAAATTCAAAGGTTTAGTGGCCTTTTTAACAGTCGAAAGTGATTTAAGGGCAACTAACCCCCCTCTCACGTCCAACTTTTCCCAAAAAACATCCAATCAAAATTTTAATATAGCCACTTTGTTCAGCGTAGTTGATTTCCAGATAGAAATTATGTTTTTGAGGAGGAAACTGCCCCACACATCACAAGGCAAGGGTTGTAAATTATGGCCTGGGGGCATATAAGGTTTTCATAGAACGCGTTGTCATAAAAACTTCAAAAAGGGCTCATTCGATTGGAAATTAAATTGGCTAGTGCCGTTCATAATAGTCGAAAGTGATTGGAAGGCAACTAACACCCCTTCCACGCCCACCATTTCCCCAGACATATCCAATCAATATTTTGAGATAGCCATTTTGTTCTACGTAGTTTAAAGTTCAGGAAATTATAGGCCTACCATTGTGCAGGACACTCCCCCCGCAGTCTTTAGGGCAAGTGTTATAAGTTATGCCAGGGTGGCACATAAGGTTTTCATTGACATTTTTGTCATAGAAACTTGAAAAAGTTTTCATTCGATTGGATATTCAAAGGGCTAGTGCTTTTTTTAATAGTCGAAAGTGATTTGAGGGCAACTAACCCCCCTCTCACGTCCACCTTTTCCCCAAATACATCCAATAAAATTTTGAGATAGCCATTTTGTTCAGCGTAGTTGATTTCCAGATAGAAAATATGTTATTGAGGAGGACACTCCCCCACAACCTTCAGGTCAAGGGTTTCAAGTTATGCCCTGAGGGCATATAAAACGATGTTGGCACAATCTGTAATTTTTTTCCTTTATGCAGGGCACTTCTTATCGAAGAAGTTGTCGTAGAAACTTCAAAAAGGGCTCATTCAATTGGAAATTGGAGTGGCTTTTGCCCTTTTTAATAGTCGAAAGTGATTGGAAGGCAACTAACACCCCTTCCACACCCACCATTTTCCGAAACACATCCAATCAAAATTTTGAGATAGCCATTTTGTTCAGCGTAGTTGATTTCCAGATAGAAATTATGTTTTTGAGGAGGACACTCCCCCACAGCCTTCAGGTCAAGGGTTATAAGTTTTGCCCTGGGCGCATGAAGGTTTTCATAGAAGGCGTTGTCCTAGAAAGTTCACGAAAGGCTCATTAGATTGGAAATTCAAAGGGCTAGTGCCCTTTTTAATAGTCGAAAGTGATTGGAGTGCTACTAACCCCCCTCTTACGCACACCTTTCCCCCAAACACATCCAATCAAAATTTTGAGATAGCCATTTTATTCAACTTAGTTTTAAGCTCTAGAAATTACGTCTTTAAGGATGACAACCCCCCAAAGCCCTCAGGGCAAGGGTTGTAAGTTATGCCATGGGTGCATATAAGGTTTTTATAGAACGCGTTGTCGTAGAAACTTCAAAAAGGGCTTATTCGATTGGAAATTGAAATGGCTAGTGGACTTTTTAATAGCCAAAAGTAATTGGAAGGCAACTAACACCCCTTCCACGCCCACCATTTCCCCAAACACATCCAATCAAAATTTTGAGATGGCCATTTTGTTCCACGCAGTTTAAAGCTCAGGAAATTATACATTCGAGCAGGACAGTCCCACCACAATCTTCTGGGCGAGGGTTATAAGCTATGCCCTGGGGGCATATAAGTTTTATTGAAATCTTTGTCGTAGAAACTTCAAAAAGGGCTCATTCGATTGGAAATTCAAAGGTTTAGTGGCCTTTTTAATAGTCGAAAGTGATTTAAGGGCAACTAACCCCCCTCTCACGTCCAACTTTTCCCAAAAAACATCCAATCAAAATTTTAATATAGCCACTTTGTTCAGCGTAGTTGATTTCCAGATAGAAATTATGTTTTTGAGGAGGAAACTCCCCCAGACATCTCAAGGCAAGGGTTGTAAATTATGGCCTAGGGGCATATAAGGTTTTTATAGAACGCGTTGTCATAGAAACTTCAAAAAGGGCTCATTCGATTGGAAATTAAATTGGCTAGTGCCGTTCATAATAGTCGAAAGGGTTTGGAAGGCAACTAACACCCCTTCTACGCCCACCATTTCCCCAGACATATCCAATCAATATTTTGAGATAGCCATTTTGTTCTACGTAGTTTAAAGTTCTGGAAATTATAGGCCTACCATTGTGCAGGACACTCCCCCCGCAGTCTTTAGGGCAAGTGTTATAAGTTATGCCAGGGTGGCATATAAGGTTTTCATTGAAATTTTTGTCATAGAAACTTGAAAAAGTTTTCATTCGATTGGATATTCAAAGGGCTAGTGCTTTTTTTAATAGTTGAAAGTGATTTGAGGGCAACTAACCCCCCTCTTACGCACACCTTTTCCCCAAATACATCCAATCAAATTTTTTAGATAGCCATTTTTATTCACGCAGTTTAAAGTTCAGGAAATTATACCTTTGAGCAGGAAACTCCCCCCACCGTCTTCAGGGCAAGGGTCATAAGTTATGCCCTGGGGGCATATACATTTTTATTGAAATCTTTGTCGTAGAAACTTGAAAGAGATCTTTAAATTGGAAATTTAAAGGGATAGTGGCCTTTTTAATAGTCGAAAGTGATTTGGGGGACACTAACCCCCCTCTCACGCCCGTCTTTTTGCCTAAACACATCCAATCACAATTTTTAGATAGCCATTTTATTCAACGTAGTTGAAAATTTTGGATATTAGGTCTTTAAGGATGACAACCCCTCCCCCACAACCCTTAGGGCAAGGGATGTAAATTATGCCCTGGGGGCATGTAAGGTTTTTATAGAAAGCGATGTTATAAAAACATCAAAAAGGGCTCATTCAATTGGAAAATGAAGGGGCTAGTGCTCTTTTAATAGTCAAAAGTGATTGAAGGGCAACTAGCCCCCATCCCACGCCCGCCATTTCTCCAAACACATCCAATCGAAATTTTGAGATATCCATTTTGTTCAACGTAGTCGAAAGTTCTGAAAATTAGGTCTTTTAGGATGATACCACCCTCAGAGCCCTCAGTATAAGGGTTATAAGCTATGCCCTGGGGGCATATAAGGTTAATATAGAAAGTTGTTGTAGAAACTTCAAAAGAGCTCATTTGTTTGGAAATTGAAATTGCCCTTTCTAATAGTCGAAAGCGAGTGGAGAGTAATTGACCCCCCTCCCCCGCCCACCGTTTCCCCAAACAAATTCAATCAAAGTTTAGAGATAGTCATTTTGTTCAACGTAGTTGAAAGTTCGGGAAATTATGTATTTAAGGTATAACAAACCCCACAGAGCCCCCAGGGCGAAGGTTGTAAAATATGCCCTGGGGTCATATAAGGTTTTTATAGTTAGAGTTGTCGTAAAAACTTGAAAAGGGGCTCATTCAATTGGGAATTGAGAGGGCCTTTGCCCTTCTTAATAGTCGAAAGTGATTGGAGGGCCAAACACAATAAATAGCCAAGTCAAACTCAAAATGAACAGAAATTAACATAAGTTGGGCTCAAACGCCTATGCCTTCCCAAGGCCAGAAGATAATTTGCCCTTAACTGAAAAAAATACAAATGAATGTGCAATGTCAGTTTAATATAGTTATACTGATATTTAGTAATGAAAATGTTAATATTATTTGATTTATTAAAGTTATAAAAGTAAGAACATTTATGTTTTTTTCAGTAAAGTGCAAATTATGTTCTGGCGTTGGGAAGGCATATCGGTTTTGAGCCCAACTTATGTAAATTTCTGCTTGTTTTGAGTTTGACTCGGTTATTTATTGTAATTTCTGTTCGTTTTGGGTTTCTTTTATTTATCATTGCTGATTTGCAGTAGTTTCACGCTTCGTAGATTATTTGATTTTATTTTTGCTCATTTTTTTTTTAATCGAGTTCTTTACATTTCTTTGAAAAAATTATTTTGTGGAAAAATTATTTAATTAATTCTGGAAAATACAGGGATGACAAAAGGATTGTGTTCTATTCTCTGCATGAAAATGCAAAAGGGCATTTTTCAAAATCTTAAAAGGGAATTTTTGCTTAAGAAAAACAAAACATCAATTTAAAGGTATGTTTCCACATATAGGTGGGTAATTTTACCCCCTTCCTATAGGTGCACTTGTATAGAGCAGGGTAAAGAAACAAAACAATTATTTATTACAATGATAAAGAGTATTTTTATTCTAGGGATTTCTAGTCAATAATCTAGTGATTTATGTGCTGATTTAGTGATTTTTTTCAAGAATCTAGTGATTTTTTTTCATCGGTCGTCAACTCTGTCCTTGTGATGTTAAATACTGTTAAGTCTACCTACATATCCGTTTCTTGCATATTATAATCATTGACATATTTTAAACATTCCTCTTTTAGAGTAAGCTACTTTAGAAAAAAGCAACTTGGAATCTATGATGATCTACTGAGTTTTTAGTAAAAGCTGAGTGATACTTTAGCGTTGAGAGTAAAGCTTGAAATAGATCCTCTCGTTTGGAATCGTGTCTGCCTTTTTTAAGCTTTAACGTCCAATGTATGTGATTAAATGCTTATTTTTGGGTTTTAATCTCATTTAGGTTTGACAATTCTCTAAATTTATGTCGAATTTGAACATATTGTTTAAATTTTATGGGTAAAAGGGCAATATAATTACGGTGATGACAAATCTTAGATCTTAAAACAATAATGAAATTTGTGAAAAGCTACAAATGTATATTTCTTATAGTACCTAAGAATCAGGAGAACACGCAAGTAAGTAAAAAAATTTCTAAGCACGTTATTCAAAGACAATACTGTAAAATCTAAACTTCCATGTAAATAAAAACTTTGTCAATCGTCAAGAACATCTTTATCACGGACTATGTCTACAATCATCAAACAGGCAAACATGCAAAGGGGGCTTCTGGCTTGTGCCATTCTCAAAAATATTCTTATTATATTGCCTCCATTTTTTTCATATGATTCGCATATTTTTTTTTTCATTTTGGATTTTTCCCAATCCTCTCTTGCGAAAAAAAAAATTGGTCGGCTACGCATAAACTGAGGAAGTGATTCGGTCAAATAGGCTATTTAAAATATGAGAAAAAGTAAAACTAGAGTTTCTATGGAGCTCATTTTAGCATACATCAACGCAACCTTAAATCAACAAAGCAGCAAAAAATCATCCCCTTCCCCACTAAATTCACAGGCTCGTTCTCAGCTCCCTCAAATGACGCTCCAACGTCCTTTATATTTTCCCATCCCATCCAATCCTATATTAGGTAGTCCTGAATTTCGCTGGACTCTAACAGGATTGCAAAAAAAGGCTGATCTTTGGCAATTGATCAATCTTTGTTAGTCAAACCTGACCAAACCATCTTAACCCTTGTCAATCATTTCGTGTTAAAAAAAAAAAATGCAAGTAAAAAACGACTTCTGTCTATTGTAGACAAAACTAAAAAAACAACAACAACTGTACAGTTCGTTACCGCAAACTATTTGATATATATATATATATATATATATATATATATATATATATATATATATATATATATATATATATATATATAAT
>CM051262.1:51625538-51675538 GCA_027921565.1 Artemia sinica | reverse complement strand
TTTCAGGAAAATTGGTATCTTGGGATATTCTCGCATAAAAAAAAAACGATCTAGATAGGTTAGAAGTCTGAGAAAAATCGTTAAGAGCGTTAATTTTGGTTTTTGCAAATGACGTCATGTACTATCTTATTACATCACATAAGCATTTCTTATGACATCATATGTGGCACCATATAAGTATTTCTTATATGATGTCATGCATAACATAAATAAGATTGCTGAGTCTCCAACGCAACAGTTATTTGTATAATATAATGTCTGATGAAAGGCCCAAAAAACGAAAATTTACAGTTGCAGTTACTATAAATGATGATTGTTTGGAAACAACACCTGAACTATCAACCGTGATAAGTTGTGAAATTTGACAACCTGGACCATTAATTGCGACAACAGCAATACGGCAGCTAAAGTAAAGGCCATTGCTAAAAAGTAAAAGAGTCAAAAATGAAAATGAAGAGCAGCGAGTCAATGAAAATCAACCTGGACAGCGAGAATCAAAACGTGTCAAAATTGAAGAAAAATGGCAATGATGATTGGGTTTTGGATTTTTACATGGATAAGGTCATCAATGCCTACATACATTTGTTCATAATGACGAAAGATAAGCCGAGGTGTAACGAACCAAACAAATTGAAAATGATAGCGATGGTGATTGGGTTTTGAATTTTGACACGGATAAGATCATCAATAACTACCATACTTTTTAGAATCAAAAATATGGACTGGATACATCGTTGGAAGAAAAAGAAGGTTTTGTCTCACCACCTGAACAATTAAAAGACACAAAAGTTTCGGCGATACGTTTTTCATAATGACAACAGACAATTCAGGGCATAAGAAGAAGTTTTTGCCCCACCACCTAATTAACTAAAAGAAACAAAGGTGGTCGTCAATGCCTTCCTTACCTTTGAAAATCAAAAACCTGGACTAGATAAATCGATGGAAGAAAAAGAATTTTTAGTCCCACCATCTGAGCAAAGGAAAGAAACATAGGTTCGGCAATAAGTCTTTCATAATAACAAAAGAAAAGAAGAGGCAAAAGTTAAAGGTCCAATAAAAAAAAGGAATTTTACAAAGGCACCACTTCTAACTTAAGGTCCATTTGGACGTAATTGCATCAAAAAAAGGCTCAAATTACCTGCGTTTAGAAGACAAGCGACAATGAGTATCTATGTATAGAAGCCTGCCGCGTGCCGAGTACCAGGGCCCGGTACCGTTGCTGTTGTCCCAGTGAAGTAGCAGGTTGATTTACATAATCCTCCACTTTTTGCATTTTCATGTAACCTTTGGCATAGTTGTTTTTGTCTCGCATTATATCTTCCCAGAGATCCTATAATTAAAATGTATACACAACTACTACTACTACTACTGCTAACAACTCAGTGCAGCACCAAGCCGCCTGAGGCCAACACAGCTACGCACGCTCCTCCTCCATCCCAATCTATTCAAAGCCTCCCTTTTTACGCCCACCCATGAAGTTCCCATTTCCTTTAAACATTCTTTTCGACGTCCTCCCACCCCAGACGAGGACGACCTGCTTTCCGTTTAGCCCTAGTCGGTTGGCCGAAAAGAATAATTTTCGGCAATCTTTCATCCTTCATCCACACAACGTGCCCCAGCCACCTCAACCTTTCTTTCATTATATTTTTTTTTTATTCCAATATTCACGGCGCCAGGTACTTAAAAGTATCTGATATGCCGCTATTCACTTACCTCTTTCAATGGCCTTGAGGTTTTAAATGTCTATTGAACCTTCTTTTGAAGGTGTCGACAGAGGGATTTGCAGGGATAATATCCCCAGGAAGATCGTTCCAGATAGAAGTGCAACGCCGGATGAAGCTGTTCCTCAAGTACTCGGTTTTTGGTGTATCCTCCTTTAGATAATTGTACCGAGCTGTGTGCCTTCATGTCTGCCTCGTCGGCTGGACAAAGGGGGGCACAATTCGAGAGAGCTCGTCTGAGGGAGGCGAATTCATGTACTTGAAGAAAACAGCCATCGACGCTACATCAAACCTTTCATTTAGAGGCTGGAGCAATTCTTGTGTAGAGGCGCAGCCCGCCCTATTTGCCCTACTCTGGATCTTCTGAAGTGGTGCCAACAGTGTTTTCGGAGCACCAGCAAATAGCGGGCATCCATATTCAGCTATGGGTCTGATGCAAGACTTGTAGAGTGGGATGATCGAGCTTGATGGAAGAAGGTTTTTGCAGCGAAGAGTAACTCCCAGCTTTCTTTCGCAGGAGGTTCTCACCCGATCAAGGTGGTTGTTCCAAGAGAGATCGGTGGAGAAATGAATCCCCAGTAGACAAAGCTCGTCGACTCTCTTTATAGCTTCATTTTTGAAGATGAAACTGGGGTGTTCACGTGGCACCTTTGATCGGGTAATTAGAAGTTCCTTTGTTTTCGATGCATTGAAGTTGATCATCCATGCATCAGACCACTTTTCAATTTTCAAAAGATCAATCTGTAGGGAAAGGGAGGCTTGTGTTGGGTGTTCGTGTTTAGGGACGGCTGAGTCTGTCGTGGTATCGTCGGCAAAGTGATGCAGAGGGTTTGCGAGGTTGTCTCCCATGTCGTTTATGTAGATAAGGAAGAGCGTAGGTCCCAAGACACTGCCCTGCGGTACCCCTGCTTTCACTGGATATTCGCGGGAAATAAACCCGTCAAGAACAACCCGTGTGAACGATCGGAAAGAAAGATCTCAATCACTTTTAACAGACATCCACGAACACCATACACATAGAGTTTCTTTAGCAGGCCACGGTGCCATACTCTGTCAAAAGCTTTCGCAATGTCTAAGGATAGTAGCCTGATGTCGTATCCCATTGCCAGTAGTTCTATCCACTCCTGATACTGGGCCACTAGGCAGTCTAATGTTGAGCGTTTCCGGTGGAATCCATATTGGCGATCGCCTAGAAGGTCATATGATTCCAGGTGCTGATAAAGTGTTTTATTGGAGACGCTCTCGTAGACTTTGCCAACACAGGAGAGAAGGCTAATAGGCCTGTAGGAGCCCACGCTCGTTGAATCGCCTTCTGGCCTTAGAGTAGGTATACCATGGGCGGACTTCTATGTTCGTGGGAAGGTTCTGGAGAAAAAGCACAGCCCGAAAAGCAATGACAAGGGTCCAGCTAGTTCGGCACTGCAGGACTTGAGGACAACATTTGGTATGTTGTCAGGACCCGTGGCTTTGGTCACATCCAGATGTTGCAGAATGCGAAGGATCTTGGGAGCAGAAAAATTCACGCGTTCCAGGACAGTGTCAGTTCGGTCGGAGAATTTTGGCACTTCTCTACCGTCATCGTCTAGATTCGAGAATTCGGCAAAAGCCTTCGCAAGAGCTTCAGCCTTTGCCTGTGGATCTTGTACCACTGTCCCGTTACTCTGGAGAGAAGGAATTGCGGTCCCCTTGGACGACGGTAAAGCCTCCTTGACAATTTTCCACCAACTCTTTGCCGAAGCAAGCTGAAGCTTGGTGGCGAATTTCTCCTTATACTGAACCCGGGACTGCCGAATCGCTCGAACTGCATCTTTGCGCGCATTTATGAATGCAATTCTGTCCTCTTCGCTCTTCGAAAGTAGCCATCGCTTGTGTGCCTTTTGCGTTGCTCGAATTGTCTTCTTACACTGGGTGTTGAACCAAGGTTTGTCCTTACTGCACACCTGGATCCGCTTTGAAGGGATATGCTTTTTGCCAGAGTCAACTATGGCCTGCTGGTACTTATCTGCAGCTTTCTCTGGGCCTTCCAGGAGGAAGGCTCTCCACTGATGAGAAAAAAGAGTGTTTCTCAAACCGTCCCAATCACCTCTTTTGTATAGCCAGATTGTTCGTTCATGCTTTACTGGAGGCGGAATACGTAGGTTTCCACGTGCAACGACGGCAACGTGGTCACTGGTGAAAGCATGAGCGTCTACCTTAAAGGAGTCAGGGTGATCTGTAAGGAATAGGTCAAGACGAGATGATCCGTTTGGGCTGTGATACGTGTCGAAATCGACAAGTTGTTCCAGCCCGTAAGAGAGAGATAGATCATACAAGTCCGACCCTTCCCTATCAGTATTTTTGCTGCGAAGCCACACGCTATAATGGACGTTGAAGTCTCCATAAAGGACAATGGCAGACTTAGCGTACTTGCCCCGAATATATTCAAGGGATGTTTCAAGGTACCTGGTAACCTGGTAAGTTGGAGGTTATACACGGTACCGACAATCACGGATTTATTTGGGAGGGTCACCCTGACCCACAGAGCTTCTTCGCCTGCTGAATCTGGTATGTTCAGGCATGAATAAGGTATATGGCTCTGTATATAAACAGCGACACCTGCTCCTCTGTATTTAGCGCCGTCAGTACGCTCTCGATCCCGCCTGAGGAGCGTGTATCCCTGTATGGCAACCTCACCGATCTGAATTTCTTGGTTTAGATTGGTCTCAGTGATGCACATGATAGATGGCTTGACCGAGTTCACTAAATGTAGGAACTGGTCAAACTTAGATCTGAGACCTCGTACATTACAGTGGGCTACCGTAAACAGGTCCGTTTGGATGGTCGGTGGACGTGCTACAGGTCGTCGTCGAAATGGCTGTTTGGTCCGAGGCTTTTTGTTGTTAATCATAACCAGGTAAAAGAAGCTTTGCCGGGTGGTTAGCCCAACAAAGCCCATAAATCCATTGCCATGCATCATTAGACGGGGAACAGTGCCACCTACCACGCACCTCATTACCGCATCTTCAACATGGAGGTGGTACCCCATAATGGGTCAGGATTCGGCACAAGTACTTCCCACCTATAGAGGTGGGTTATAGGCCTAGAGAGCGGTATTGAACCACATTTTTCGTATAGCCTATTGTTTGAAATATGATCAGTATAGGGTTCCCATAACAATCCTTAAGAAATTTCTCTGGAAAACATCTAGCAAATCTTCATCCACTTTTCGGAGCGTCCAAGCTTCAGAGCCATATTTGACCACTGTCATCACTGTAGCTTCTAATATTCTAATCTTGGTTTGCACACTTAGCTTCCTATTCTTCCAAACTTTTTTTTAACTGTGAAAAAACACCCTGACCCTTGGCTATTCTACTTTTGACATCTTCACTGCTCCAACCATCTTTACTAATAATACTACCAAGGTAAGTGAAGCTGTCCACCTGATCAAACTTTTCATTACCCAACTTCACCGTTTCATTTTCACTTATTCCTAGCCTTAGCGACTTAGTCTTTTTAACATTAATTTTCAAACCTATTCTAGCACCCTGAACTCGCAAAACCTCTAAAACTTCATTCATTTTGCTCACACTTTCATTTAGGATGTTTAAATCATCAACATAATCTAAGTCCAGGAGACGTTTTCCTCCCCATTTGATTCTGTGGTCTCCCATTGCCTTTCCTGTGCTCCTTAAGACAAAGTCCATCAAAATAATCCATGTAAAGAGGGATAGAACACAACCCTGCTTAACTCCTGATTCAATACAAAACCAGCTGCTAACCCCATTTCCTACCTTAACCGCAGCAGTGTTATTCTCGTACATAGCACTAATCAGTTTAATGTATTTGTCTGGTATACCATACAAGGATAAAAAAATTACTAAAGCTCTTCTACCAACAGAATCGAACGCTTGCTCATAATCTATAAAACTGAGGACCAAAGGTGTTTGAAAACTCAGGCACGTCTCAATTATTAACCTAAGAGTGAAAATTTGGTCGACGCATCCTCTACCTTTTCTAAAACCGCACTGTTCTTCTCTTAAAACTTTGTCTACGGCATCTCTCAGTCTAAAAAGTATCATATTACTAAGTAATTTACTACCTACAGAGACCAGACTAATCCCTCAATAATTACCACACTCACTTTTATCACCTTTCTTATAAAGTGGTTTAATTAAGGTTTTCCTAAAATCGTTAGGTACTTCCCCTTTTTCAAAAATCATATTCATAATCTTCAGTAACTTATTTCTAACCTCAGAGCCACCAATATTAAAAAACTCATTTACCACCCTATCAGCACCTGGAGCCTTATTATTTTTTAGTCCTTTTAGTACTGTCGCTAATTCCTCCTCACAAAACAAATCGTCCTTCACATCCAATGTATCACAAACTTTTTCATTTTCCTCTATATCTCTTCCTTCAACTCTATCTCGGTTAAGCAAATTCTCAAAATGTTCGGTCCATCTCTCTTTAGTTTTTTCCTTATCGCTAATTGCGGCCCCATTCCTATCTTTAACTGGGCCAAGTCCGCATTTACTAATTTCTCTCAATTTGTTAACATGCCAGTACAATATTTTACTATTATGCCGTCTAGCTGCATCTTGCTGATCCTCGGCAATTTTATCCATGGCCTCTACTTCACACCTCCTTATTTCATATTTTAATGCTTTCTCCACTTTCTTTAGATTCCTTTTGTTTTCATATGATCTATCACTAAGGCAATTCTTGTACAAGTCCTTTCTCCTTTCAATCAAACATAAAGCTTTTTCACTAATATTCTTAGCTGCAGTTCTAGCTTTCTTCCCAAAGACACCTTCAGTAGCTTCACAAATTATTTTTCTAAAACTATTCCAACCATCTTCAACATTATCAAAATTTAAGCTCTTAAATTTAGTATTCAACTGTTCCTGGAAATTTTCTCTCAAATTCTCATCCTGGAGTCTACCAACATCATAACTTCCCGGGAGGTAGTTACCCTTCCGATGTTTCAGCTTTAAATTAACCCTTGACACTACTAGATGGTGATCTTTACTCTTAACATCAATAAAGGCACTCCTATATACCCTAGTATCTTGTATTGATCCTGCCAGTTTTCGGTTTACAATAACATAATCAATAAGGTTTGCTGTCTTACCATCACGTGAATACCATGTTAACTTATGAGCCATTTTATGAACAAACACCGTATTGGTTATAACTAGATTTTTATACCTACCAAATTGCAAAAGTCTGTATCCATTACTGTTTTCTTTTCCTACACCAAATTTACCTAGGCTAGGGTACTATCTATACCTATTTCTATCAACCTGGGCGTTAAGATCTCCCAGTAAAAACATCAGATTTCTACCTGGGACCCTGTCTATTTGATCCTGTAACTGTAAGTAAAATTCATCTGAGTCACTAGTATCTCCGTCAGTCGGTTTTACAGGGGCATATACTACTATAACTGATACTCTGAACTTTTTAGTCATAAAATGAGCAATTAGTATTCTATTATTAATACCTTCCTAGCCTAGACAAGACTTAGCAGCTTCCTTATTCATCATGAGCCCTACTCCCTGTCTATGTACCCCATCCTTCCTGCCTGAGAAAACAAATTCTATATCACCTAATTTCATACTTCCTACCCCTGGGATATGAGTTTCTGAAACTCCTAATAAATACAGCTCGAATCGTCTGAATTCGTCAGTCAAAATGTCGATACGATAGTCATTTTTTAACGTCGTAACATTCCAAGTTCCAATTTTCATATTCTTTAAATGACTGAAATTATTTTCGCCTCAGGAAAAGCAATGATCCCGGATACCAGTGTAGGACGGGGATCACATACCTTCTCAAGTCTACACCAAAGTGCTTAAGCCGGCTTAGAACAGGACAGCAAGAAGTCCCTGGGACCTCCATGAATGGGGGCTATGTGCAATCCTGGGCCCATCTTGGTCACAACATGGTTTTCAACACTTGGCGATGCTCTTCTATCAACAAGAGTCGAAATCCTGCACAGACACTCTCAAGCCTATGACCTCCAACTCATTATATATTCATGCCTACAAATATTATGCTACTATGGGGAGGCATCCCATAATAGACAAATTAGCTAGGAAGAGGTTTTTCAGCCCGAAAACACCCGTCAGAACATATCAAGCCCGGAAGAACTATCCATTAGTCAGAATCCCGTGCAAATGCTGTGTCGTTTACTAGGCTATAATTTCCTCGGGGGGCGCCACTCCTCAAGTAGGAATACAGTTGACCGCAAGGTCCCCAGTCTTGCAGGTACCCCAAAAGGGTCGAGGCAGCCCTGTGCAGAGGCCGTTCTCCATAGACCTGGATCTTACGCCCTGCCGCAGTTGTCCTCCTATAGAGGATCCTCCTGCGATGGTGTTCTGCATCACCATGCAATTTAACCCATTATTGGGAGAAGGTTTGTAACTCCTGGGACTTGTGGACAAACCAGTGGGCCCTTTTGAGTGTACATTCGAGGGGCCTCCTCGTATTTATGTATTTATGACCCCGGTCGAGGGTGCCCCAGTTTCTATTGTGGACCCCCAGGGACAAGGACCCCCCTTGGTCCGTGCCTCCTGTGGAAGTACCCTACATATCTGTAGGGCGTTCCCCTATCGCCACCTGGGGACACGCTGAATTGCCTGGGGGAGGCCAACTAATATCTAGCCTAATTTATTGATTCACTTCAACATTAGCTTGTAAAACTAATGTAAGATTAATGTCTAGCCTAATTTATTGATTAACTTCAACATTATCTTGTTGCAAATTCCATGTAACCCCTCGATTGAGCAAAAAATCTTCAAAGGGAGTCCAACCCTATCCTGGCAGATGGGGTTTTTGTCTCTTGGTATATGCACTTGATATATGCAATGTATGCACAAGATGTTCATCAATAGCTTCATCGGGGTCTAAAAAGCGCATTTGGTCTTATGAAGGTGGTTCAAAATCACCTTCCGGAGTTTGTGATGAATATACTATTTAGAGAGCAGGTGACCTCCTATAAAAGGCCAAACCAATTCATTTGGAAACTTTGTAGGTGTCAATTTGATTCGATCAAGCAAGCAGCAACCTCTAAATAAACCACTTTTGTTATCTACTCTTTTCTTGGGAAAATGTAGGACTCCACAGTGAATGCGTACATCGTTGAAGAGAGTTAATAGCTTGTAATTAATAAATGTAGTTTATGGCATCTTTGTAAGTTTGTATTGGGTTTTGCGCCCCAGTTTGCTGGCGTCAAACGTTGTGATTGCGCTGTTCTTCTAACATAATATATCTTTCTTCTCTACTTTCATTTTTGACTCTTTCTGATTCTCGCTATCGCTTGTCTTCTAAAAGCACAATTCTTTGTTCTTCACTTTAATTTTTGACACGTTCTGATTCTCGCTGTCACTTTTAATTCTCGCTGCCACTTACAGTCTAACCAAAATATTTCTTTGTTCTTGCTGTTGCACATCTTCTGATGATCTCTTTCACGTGTCTGCTAACTGCAAAATTCTTTGTTCTTCACTTTCATTTTGACGCATTTTTATTCTCGCTGCCGCTTGTAATTATCGCTGCTGCTTACCTTCTAACTACCTATTTCTTTTCTCTTCATTTTAATTTTTGATCCATTCTGATCCTTGTTGTCACATGTCTTGTATACATATATTTTTTTGTTCTTCACTTTTGTTTTTGACTCGTTGTAATTCTCACTGCCACCTATCTTTTTACCGCATATCTTTTTGTTCGTCCATTTCGTTTTGGCTCGTTGTAATTGTCTTTTTTGCAGGTATTCTAACTACATATATCTTTTTTCTTCATTTTCGTGTAACATTGCTTCAGAAATGTTTTCCATGCTCTTTGCTTGGTGTTTTCCATGTCACTTTTAATGGTGTAGGTTGTTCATTTTCAGCTCTGAATTTAAATTTCTTAATCTCGGTTCTCCTTTTAATTTTGTCTCATTTGGAGGTCCAGTTTGTTCATTTTGAGCAATTGTTAATTTATATGTTTGTCGTCTAGGCATTATGAAACTCCTTAAAATGCCTTCTTTGTTCTTCACTTTCATTCTTGATTCGTCCCTTTCGTTGTTTTATGTCTTATAATCACATATTTCTCTGTTTTTCACTTTCGTTCATCACTACTTCAGATGTTTTTTTCAATATTCTTTGCCTTAGCTGCTTTGATTTATCTTGTCACATTTGATGTTCTAGTTGTTCATTTTCACCCGTTGTGAATTTATATTTTTCAGGCCGTCCTCTTGACCTTGTCTCATTTCATGGTCCAGTTTGTTCATTTTGATCAGTTGTTAATTTACGTTTTTTTTCTTCTACGTATTATGAAACTGCTGAAAACGTCTTTAGTAAATAGACTCATTACACTTGGTAGTTTATTCGTGGCTATGTTTCTTGTGTTATTTTAAATGCGTCATAGATCCAGAAGACTATACGACCGCTCCCGAGGCGGAAAATTTATTTATTTATTTATAACCCGCAATTGAACATGGACAACGACACTGCAGAGTAGTGAAAAAGAGAAAACTAACACAAACATATCATAATCAACATATCATACAATATCATAATCATAATAGATATCATAATCAAACTGACTAATATTACAATATCTTTATTAAAAGCGAAAACAGCTTAACCAGTATTGTGTTGGAAAAAGCAAACTAGAAGGTAGCATAAGACTAGCAGCGAAGCCTGTCCAAAGATCCGACGGAAAACATAAAAATGAAAATAAAACGGCAATGGATGCTCTTTTTTATGGATTGGAGACATGTTCTGTCAATTTCTACCTACTGAGCTAGAATTACCTGTCAGTAGTAGTATTGTGCTAATCTAAATGAATGGACAAATAGGACATTACTTTAAGCGGGCCTATCATTCTGAGCGGGCCCATATCCCAATGTGCTTTAGGAATTACTAGGCCCTCTGCGAGATCTATAATTTTTTCTGAAACATTTTTCTCACCGACAGAAATTCTGTTACTTCGAGTGCAGCCATAGGAAATCGTTACAAGTGGACATTCTTATCTCAAATTCTCCGATATGGAATTTTTCACTAACAGTGCCAACATTTAGAGTGGGCCTATTGCTCACGTGATCTTTGATAGAAGAATTCCTGTTTTGCTTATCAAGTATTCCATTCAATATTTGAAGACGAATTTGACGTGACAAGATATCTAATAAACGTAGTTTTTTTATGGGTTCTTATTTATAATTGGTAGAGAGTTTTTTGTGCTCAAGTCGATTATTGATTATTCATAATTGATTATGACTACAACTGACCAGGTATTATTTCAAGAAGAAGGTAACGTTGATTCCTCCAATCCTGTCGACTGCATAGTCAAAGTCATAGATGGCGATATTTTTAACTATATTAATAGCTGGTGTCATGTTTTCTTCTATAACGATACATCTTTTAGCTTCTAAGCAGTTTTTCATTCTCTTATAATATTTATGTCTGAGGTAGGAATCGAACGTGAAACCCATAATCTCCTATGGTAAAAGAACGACACGTTAGTCGACTGAGCCAGCAAGTCATTAATAAAATTATGTTTCTTTTGAAATACACTCTAATGCGTTCAATACATTGTTTCCCGGGTGTTTTTTGAGCAATAGATTTCTGAAGTTTTTGAGCAATAGATTTCTCAATTGGATGAGTGATCTATTTCCGGGCACCTTTTTGGCATTAGTCCGAGAATATACATACCATGGTGATTTGAGATGCTTTCTGGACATAAATATTCTGTTGATGGTTAATGAAACTTGTTTCGATCTCAAAAAATTGTAATGACCACAACCGAGTAGGTATCCTTTTTGTAATGTAATGGTCCTGACACATTGGTTTTCCATTAACAGGCCTTTACGCATGAGTTTGGGTCACCACATTCCCATCCAGGATCCCATCTCCCCCTCCAGGACCTCAAGTACCAATCCAGGAGCCCAATTTTTTTCTTGATTTTTATGAATTTGTCTGGATTTTAAAAGGAGGGCCTTAATTTCTACATTTTGGTCTTGATTTAATGAATTCGTGGGGATTTCTATTTATTGGTAATAACTTTTTAGAGGATGGTCATGATTTCTACAGTTTGTTCTTGATTTCTACGGCTTGGTCTTAATTTCTATGGATTGGCATAGATTTCTACGGTTTGGTCTGGTATTCTAGGGTTGGCCCTGATTTTTATGAATTCGTCTGGATTTTTATGCATTGGTTATGATTTCTATGAATTCCCCTGAATTTCTTGCATTGATTCTGATTTTTACGAGATTTTTCTGGATTTCTATGGACCGGTCGTTTTTCTACAGTGTTATCATGATGTCTCTGGTTTGGTCTGGATTTTTCAGGTTTAACGCTGACTTTTAGAATTTGTGTGGATTTTAATGCATGGCTTATGATTTCTATTAATTCTTCCAGATTTCCATGTATTGGTTATTATTTTTATGAATTTGTTGGGATTTATATGTATTTGCTATGATTTTATAGAGGTTGGCCTTGATTTCTACAGTTTGGTCTTAATTTCTCTGGTTCGGTCTTTATTTTTAGGGCTGGACCTTATTTCTAAAGTTAGGTTTTGATGTTTATGAATTTGTCCGGATTCCAAGAGGATGGTCTTAATTTCTACAGTTTTGTCTTTTTTTATGATTTTGTCGGGATTTCTATGTATTGGTCTTGATAATTAGAGGTTGGCCATGATTTCTACAGTTTGGTCTTGATATATATGGTTTGGCCTTGATTTCTATGGTTTGGTCTGGATTTCTAGCGTTGGCCCTGATTTCTACAGTTTGGTCTTGATTTTCATGAATTTTCAGAATTTCAAGAGGATGGCCATAATTTCTACAGTTTGGTCTTGATTTCTTATGAATTTCTCGGGATTTCTATGTATTGGTCATGATTATTTTAGAGGTCGGCCATGATTTCCACAGTTTGGTCCTAAATTCTATGGTTTGGTCTGGATTTCTAGGGTTAGACATGATTTTTATGAATTCGTCTGGATTTCTATACATTGGGTATTATTTTTATTAATTCTCCTGAATTTTTATGCATTGGTTATGATCTCTATGGAATTTTTTGGGATTTGTATGTACCGGTCATGATTTCTATAGTTTTGTCTTAATTTCCTTAGTTTGATTGGGATTTTAAGGGTTGACCTTGATTTTAATGAATTTGTGTGGATTTCAATGCATTGCTTGTGATTTCTATGGGATTTTTCCCGATTTCTACGTATTGGTTACGGTTTTTATGAATTCGTCAGGATTTCTATGTATTGGTCAGGATTTTTTTAGAGGTTGGCCATGATTTCTATAGTTTGGTCTTGATTTCTATAGTTTGGTCTGGATTTCTAGGGATGGCTCTGAATTCTACAGTTTTGTCTTAACTTTCATGAATATGCCCGGATTTTAAGAGGATGGCCTCAATTTCTTCAGTTTGGTCTTGATTTTAACGAATTTGTCGGGACTTATATGTATTGGTCATGATTTGTAGAGAGGCTGGCCATGATTTATACATTTTGGTCTTGATTTCTAAGGTATTGTCTTGATACCTATGGCTTGATCTGGGTTTTTAGGATTGGCCCTGATTGTTAAGAAATGATCTGGATTTCTAAGGATTGGATATTATTTCTCTGAATTCCCCGAAATCTCTTTGCAATAGTTATGATTTCTATCAAATTTTTCGTGGTTTCTATGGACCGGACATGATTTTTACAGTTTTGTCTTGATGTGTTTTGTTTGATCTGGATTTTTAGGGTTGACCCTGATTTTTATGAATTTGTGTGGATTTCTATGAATTGCTTATGACTTTTATGATTTCTTTATTTTTATGAATTCGTCTGGATTTCTATGTATTGGTTATGATTTCTATGAATTCCCCTGAACTTTTATGTATTGATTATTGTTTTTATGAGATTTTTCTGGATTTCTATGGACTGCTCATGTTTTCTATTGTTTTATCTTGATGTCTCTGGTTTGGTCTAGATTTTCAGGGTTCACCCTGATTTTTAATGAATCTCTGTGGATTTATATGCATTCCTTTTGATTTTAATGAGTTCTTCCAGATTTCTGCATATTGGTTATGATTTTTATGAATTTATCGGGCTTTCTATATATTGATCATGATTTTTTAGAGGTTGGCCATGATTTCTATAGTTTTGGTATTGACTTCTATGGTTTGCTATTGATTTCTATAGTTTGGTCGGGATTTCTAGGGTTGCCCCTGGTTTCTACACTTTGGTGTTGATTTTTATGAATTTGTCTGGATTTCAAGAGGATGACCCTAATTTCTACAGTTTGATCTTGATTTAATGAGTTCGTCTGGTTTTCTATGCATTGGTTATGATTTTATAGCGGTTGGCCATGATTTGTACAGTTTGGTCTTGATTTATATGCTTCCGTCTTGACTTCTACGGTTTGATCTAGATTTCTAGTGTTGCCCCTGATTTTTAGAATCTGACTTGATTTCAATACATTTGTTATGCTTTCTATGAACTCCCCTGAATGTCTGTGTATTGGTTATGATTTCTATAAGATTTTACTGGATTTGTATGGACCGGTGATGATTTCTACAGTTTTCTTCTTGATGTCTATGGTTTTGGTCTGGATTTTTAGGATTGACCCTGGTTTTTATGAATCTGTGTGGATTTCCATGCAATGCTTATGATTTCAGTGAAATTTTACGGGTTTCTGTGTAATAGCTATTTTTTATGGGATATTACTGGATTTCTATGGACCGGTCTTGAGTTCTAGAGTTTTGGTGTAGTGTGGATTTCTAGAGTTGACCCAGATTTGTTAAGAATTTATTTGAATTTCTCAGCGATGCTTATGTTTTCTATGAATTCATCCAGAACCTTTAAGGTGAAAAGTAACAAAACAGAAAAAGCTTTGAAAAAAACTTGTAAGGTGAAACGTAACAAAACAGAAGACAATTTGAAAAAAAACTTTTAAGGTGAAACGTCACAAAACAGAAGATACTGAAAAAAACTTTGAGGCAAACCTAAAAAAACAGAAACACTGGAAAAAACTTTTAAGGTGAAACATGGCAAAAAAGAAGATACTTTGAAAAAAAACTTTTAAGGTGAAGCGCCACAAAACAAAACTTTGAAAAAAAGTTTAGGGTGAAACAAAACAAAACAGAAGAGACCTACTTTAAAGACTCTTTAAAAAAAACTCTTAAGGTGATACCTAACAAAACAGTAGACTGAAAAAATACATTTAAGGTGAAACATAACAAATCAAAAAACACTTTGAAAAAAAACTTTTAAGGTGAAAGCTAACAAAACAGAAGACCTTTAAGGTGAAGAGTAACAAAACAGGAGACACTTAAAAAAACTTTTAAGGTGAAATGTTATAAAACAGAAGACAATTTGAAAAAATAATTTTTAATATGAAACATTACAAAACGGAAGACGCTTTGAAAAAAAAAATTAAAGTGAAACTTACCAAACCAGAAGACGCTTTGAAAACAAACATTTAAGGTGAAACTTAACAAAACAGAAGGCTGAAAAAAACATTTAAGGTGAAACCTAACAAAACAGAAGACGATTTGAAAAAAAATCTTTGATGGTGAAACGTAACAAAACAGAAGACACTTAAAAAGAAAAGTTTTAAGATTTAACGTAGCAAAACAGAAGACATTCAAAAAAACATTTAAGGTGAAACCTAACAAAACAGAACACACTTTAAAAAAATAGTTAAGGTAAAACGTAACAAAGCAGAAGACACTTTCAAAAAACTTTTAAGGTGAAACCTAACAAAACAGAAGACTGAAAATAAAATATTTAAGTTGAAACGTAACGAAACAGAAGACTATTTGAAGAAAAAATCTTTTAAGGTGAAACCTGACAATTCCATGTGGGTTTTTTCTTTACTTGCCGCTCATTAAAAAACGATGATTTTTTATTATTGATGACACCAAAACTGAATTTTCACTTAGGTTACATTATTTTAACTGATTTTGAGTTAGGTTTATTTGAACTCAGTAAGCGTGCGCGCACGCTTACTGAGCCCAAAAGAACCCAACTCAAAATCAGTTAATCTGATGATGATCAAAATCAAAATCAATGTCATCTATAACATAAAATCATTGTTTTTAATGAGCACCAAGTAAAGAAATAAACACATGGAATTGTTATATTTCACCTTAAAAGTTTTTTATCAGTGTTTTCTTTGTTGTCCGGTTTCAAATTAAAAGTTTTTTCCAAATTTTCTTCTGTTTTGTTACGTTTGACCTTAAAAGTTTTTTTCAATGTGTCTTCTGTTTTGTTAGGTTTCACCTTAAAAGTTTTTTTAAGTGTTTTCTGTATTGTGACGTTTCTCCTTTAAAGTATTGTTTTCAAAGTGTGTCTTCTGTTGTTTTTATGCTTCACTTAAAAAGTTTTTTTCAAAGAGTCTTCTGTTTTGTTGCATTTAACCTTAAAGTGTGTTTGTCAGTCTTCTGATATGTTAGCTTTCACCTCAAAGGTTCTTTTTCAAAGTGTCTTCTGCTTTATTAAGTTTCACTTTAAATATGTTTTGAAGCGTTTTCTGTTTTTTTTTTACATTTCACCTTAAAAGTTTTTTTTAAAGAGTATTTTGTTTTGATATGTTTCAACTTAAAACTTTTTGTTTAATGTCTTCTGTTTTGTTAGGTTTCACCTTACATTTTGTTTTCAAAGTGTCTCCTGTTTTGTTATGGTTCACCATAAAAGTTTTTTTTGAATTTTCTTCTGTTTTGTTACCTTTCACCTTAAAAGTTTTTTTAAACTGTTTTCTGTTTTTTTTACGCTTCACCTTAAAAGTTTTTTTTAAGTGTTGTCAGTTTCACTACTTTTTACATTAAAGTTTTTTTCATATTGTTTTCGAATTTGTTAGGTTTCACCTTAAAATTTGGTTCTGTCTTCTGTTTATTTACGTTTCACCTTAAAAAAATTCTCAAAGTGTCTTCTGTTTTGTTACTTTTCACCCTAAAACTTTTTTCATTCTTTTCTTTGGTTAGCTTTCACCTTAAAAGATTTTTTTTCGAAGTGTCTTCTGATTAGTTAGGTTTCACCTTAAATGTTTTTTTCAGTTTCTGTTTTGTTAGGTTTCACCTTAAAAGTTTTTTTCAAAGTGTCTTTTGTTTTGTGAGGTTTCACCTTAAATTTTTGTTTTTTCAGCTTTCTGTTTTGTTAGGTTTCACCTGAAACATTTTTTTTCAAAGTGTCTTCTGCTTTGTTAGGTCTCACCTTAAATATTTTTTTTTTCAAATGTGTCTTCAGTTTTGTTAGGTTTCATCTTCAAATTTTTTTCAAAGTGTCTTCTGTTTTGTTAGGTTTCACCTTAATAGTTCCTTTTCAAAGTGTTGTGTTGTTACGTTTCACCTTAAAAGTTTTTTAAGTATCTTCTGTTTTGTTACGTTTCACCTTAAAAGTTTTTTTAAAAGTTTCTTCTGTTTTGTTACGTTTCACGTAAAAAAAATCAGTATTTTCTCTTTTTTTAGGTTTCACCTCGAAGTTTTTTTTAAAGTTTCTTCTGTTTTGTTACGTTTCACCTTAAAAGTTTTTTTTCAAAGAATCCTCCGTTTTGTTACGTTTCACCTCAAAAGTTTTTTTTAGTGTTTTCTGTTTTGTTAGGTTTCACCTTAAAAGTTTTTTTCAAAGTGTCTTTTGTTTTGTGAGGTTTCACCTTAAATTTTTGTTTTTTCAGCTTTCTGTTTTGTTAGGTTTCACCTGAAAATTTTTTTTCAAAGTGTCTTCTGCTTTGTTAGGTTTCATTTTAAATGTTTTTTTTTCTAATGTGTCTTCAGTTTTGTTAGAATTCATCTTAAACTTTTTTTCAAAGTGTCTTCTATTTTGTTACGTTTAACCTTAAAAATTTTTTAAAGTATCTTCTGTTTTGTTACGTTTCCCCTTAAAAGCTTTTTTCAAAGTATCTTCTATTTTGTTGAGTTTCATCTTAAAAGTTTTTTTTGCAGTGTTTTTTTTTGTTAGGTTTCACCCTAAAGTTTTTTTTTTCAAAGTTTCTTCTGTTTCGCTATATTTCACCTTAATTTTTTTCAAATTGTTTTCTGTTTTGTTACGTTTCACCTTAAAAAAAAATTTCAAAGATTCTTCTGTTTTGTTACATTTCACGTAAAACAAATTTCAGTGTTTTCTGTTTTGTTAAATTTCACCTTGAAGTTTTTTTTTTCAAATTGTCTTCTGTTTTGTAACATTTCACCCTAAAAGTTCTTGATGAATTTTTTGAAATCATAAGCATTGCAAGGAAATCCAAACAAATTCTTTAAAAATTCGGGGTCAAGCCTAAAAATCCAGACAAAACTAAAGACATTAAGACATCAAGAACGATCCTGTATAAATCAAGAACGATCCATAGAAATCCAGAAAAATCCCATAGGAATAATAGCCAATAAAGAAAAATACAAAAAAAAATCATTGAAATCATTAGCAATGCATAGAAATCCACATAGATTCGTAAAAATCAGGGTCAATCCTAAAAATCCAGACCAAACGTCAGATATCAACACGAAAACTGTAGAAATCATAAACGGTCCACAGAAATCCAGTAACATCTCGTAGAAATCATAACCAATACATAGAAATTTAGGTGAGCTCATGGAAATCATAAACAATGTATGGACATCCAGATAAATTAAAAAAATAGGGTTCACACTAGAAATCCAGATCAAACCATAGAAATCAAGAACAAACCATAGAAATCAACACCAAACTGTACAAACCATGGCCAACCTCTATAAAATCATAACCAATACATAGAAGTCCAGACGAACTCATAAAAATCAAGACCAATCTGTAGAGATTATGGTCATCCTCTTGAAATCCGAATAAATTCATAAAAATTAAGACCAAAGTGCATAAATGAGGGGCAACCCTAGAAACCCAGACCAAACTATAGAAATATATACCAAGCCATAGAAATCAATACCAAAACTATAGAAATCATGGCCAGCCTCTGAAAAATTATGACCAATACATAGAAAGCCCGATGAATTCATAAAAATCATAACCAATATAAAGAATTCCAGAAGAACTCATTGAAATTATAATCAATGCGTAGAAATCTATACAAATTTATATAAATCAGGGTGAACCCTAAAAATCCAGACCAAGCCAGAGACATCAAGACGAAACTATAGAAAACATGACCAGTCCATATAAATCCACAAAGATCCCATAGAAACCATAATCAATGCATAGAACTTCGGGTGGATTCATAGAAATCATAACCAATGCATAGAAATCTAGACGAATTCATAAAAAGCAAGAAATCATAGAAATCCTAAGCAATGCATATAAATCCACAGAAATTCATAAAAATCAGGGTCAACCCTAAAAATTCAGATCAAACCGAAGATAACAAGACAAAACTTTAGAAATCATGACCGGTCCATAGAAATCCAGAAAAATCCCATAGAAATCATAACTATTGCATAGAAAATCAGGGGAATTCATATAAATAATAACCAATGCATAGAAATTCAGACGAATTCATAAAAATCAGGGCAAACCCTAGATATCCAGATCAAACCATAGAAATTAAAGACAATACAATAGAAATTAAGACCAAACTTTAGAAATCATGGCCAATCTCAATACAAATCATGACCAATGCATAGAAATCCCGATCAATTCATTAAAATCAAGGTGAAATTGACATTAAGGCCATCTTCTTAAAATCGGGACATATTCAGAAAAATTAAGACCAAACTGTAGAAATCAGAACCAACCCATAAATCCAGACCAAACCATTAAATCAAGACAAAACTGTAGAAATCGTGTCCAACCTCTAAACAAAAACATGGAATCCAGAAATACGGAAAAATCCCGTAGAAATCATAAGCAGTGCATAGAAATACACACAAATTCATTAAAATCACGGTCAACTCTAAAAATCCCGACCAAACCGAAGACATCAATACAAAACTATAGATATCATGACCGGCCCATAAAAATCCAGAAAAATCCCATAGAAATTATAACAAATGCATAGAAATTCATGGGAATTCATAGAAATTATAACCAATGCATAGAATTCTAAACAAATTCATAAAAACCAGGTCCAACGCTTGAAATCAAGACCAAACCATAGAAATCGAGACCAATCCATAGAAATCGAGACCAAATTGTGGAAATCATAGCCAACCTCTAAAATAATCACGACCGACACATAGAAATCGCAACAAATTAATAAAAAATAAAGACCAAACTGTAGAAATTAAGGCGATCCTCATGAAATCCAGACAAAATAACAAAAATTAAAAATTAAAAACTCATGACCATTATATTGAAATCCCAACGAAATCATAAAAATCATAACCAAAACATGGACATCTGGAAGAATTAATAGAAACTATAAGCAATGCTTTGAAATCCACACAAATTCTTAAAAATCAGAGTCAACCCTAAAAAGTCTAGACCAAACCAGAGACATCAAGACAAAACTGTAGAAAACAGGACTGTTCCATAAAAATCCAGAAAAATCCCATATAAATCCTAATTAATGCAAGAACTTCAGGGGAATGAATAGAAATTATAACCAATGAATAGAACCCCAGACGAATTCCTAAAACTCAGGGCCAACCCTAGAAATCCAGACCAAACCATAGAAATTTAGACCAAACCATAGAGATCAAGACCAAACCATAGAAATAAAGAACAATCCATAGAAATCAAAACCAAACTTTGGATTTATGGCCAACCTATCAAATAATCATGACCAATACATAGAAATCCCAACAAATTCATAAGAAATCAACACCAAATTGTAGAAATTAAGGCGATCCTCTTGAAATCCGGACAAATTCATAAAAATCATGACCAAACTATAGAAATCAGGGCCAAATCTAGAAATCATGACAAAACCATAGAAATTGAGACACAGCCATAGATATCAAGACCAAACTGTACAAATCATGGCCAACCTCTAAAAAATCATGACCAATTCATTATAATCCTGACAAATTTATAAAAAATCAAAACTAAACTGTAGAAATTAAGGCCATGCTCTTGAAATCCGTACAAATTCATAAAAAAGTAAGACCAAGCCGTAGAAATCAGAACCAACCCTAGATTTTCTGACCAAACCATAGAAATCAAGACCAAACCATATATATAAAGGCCAAACTGCAGAAATCATGGTCAACCTCTAAGAAATCATGACCAATATTCAAATCCCAACGAATTCATAAAAATCATAGCCAATATATGGAAATCAGGAAGAATTAATAGAAATCATAATCAATGGATTGAAATTCACACAAATTCATAAAAATGAGGGTCAACCCACAAAAAATCTAGACCAAACCAGAGACACCAAGACAAAACTGTAGAAAACAGGACCGGTCCATAAAAATCCAGAAAAATCCCATAGAAATCATAATCAATGTAAGAAATTCAGGGGAATTCATAGAAAACATAACCAATGCATAAAAAACCAGACCAACTCCTAAAAATCAGGGCCAACCCTAGAAATCCAGACCAAACTATAGAAATATAGACCAAACCATAGAAATCAAGACCAAACCATAGAAATCAAGACAAAACTGTAGAAATCATATACCAACCTCTAAAAAATTATGACCAATACATAGAAATCCCGACAAATTCATGAAATCTAGACCAAAATCTAGAAATTATGGCCCTCCTCTTAAAATTTGGGCAAATTCAGAAAAATCAAGAAAAAACATTGTGCTTGGGGGCATATTGGTCCTCGAGGGGGACTTGGGGCCCTGGAGGGAGACACGGGATCTCGGATGGGAATATGGTGATCCAAACTCATGCACAAAGCAGCAGTAATGGTAAACCAATGTGTCAGGACATTACATTACAAAAGGATACCTACTCGGTTGTATTCATTACAATTTTTTGGAGATTGAAACAAGTTTCATTAACTATCAAAAGAAAATGTATGTCCGGCAAGCATCTCAAATCACCATGGTATGCATATTCTCAGAATGATCTCAAAAAAGGTACCCGGAAAGAGATTACTTATCCAACTGACAAATCGATGGCGCAAATTACTTGTAAAATCAAATAACTTGAGCATAAATTGTAGAAATCTGGGCCAATCCTAGAAATACAGACCAAACCATAGGAATCAAGACCAAACCATAGATATCAAAACCAAACTGTACAAATTATGGCCAACGTCTAAAAAATCATGACCAACACATAGAGATCCCGACAAATTCATAAGAAATCAAGACCAAAATGTAGAAATTAAGACCATCCTCTTGGAATTCGAAAATATTCCTAAAAATCAAAATCTAACTGTAGAAACCAGGGCCAACCCTAGAAATCAAGACCAAACCATAGAAATCAAGACCAAACCGTAGAAATCAAGACCAGACTGTAGGAATCAAGGCCAACCTCTAAAAATCATGACCAATACATAGAATTCCCAATGAATTCATAAAAATCGTAACTAATACATAGAAATCTGGAAGAATTTATGGAAATCAGAAGCATTGCATTGAAATCCACACGAATTCATAAAAATCAGGGTCAACCCTAAAAAATCCAGACCAAATTAGAGAAAACAAGACGAAACTGTGGAAAACATGACCGGTCCATAGAAATCCAGGAAAATTGCATAGAAATCATGATCAATGCAAGAAATTCAGGGGAATTCATAGAAATCATAACCAATGCATAAAAATCCAGACGAATTCATAAAAATCAGGGCCAACCCTAGAATACCAGACCAAACCAAAGAAATCAAGACCAAACTGTAGAAATCTTGGCAAAGCTCTAAAAAATTATGACCAGTACATAGAAATCCCGAAGAATTCATGAAATCAAGACCAAGATGTAGAAATTAAGACCCTCCTTTTAAAATCCGGATAAATTCATAAAAATAAAGAAAACACATTGGGGTGGGGGTTTTAGGGCTCTGGAGGGGGACTTGGATTCGTGGAATGTGAAATGGGATCCTGGATGGGAATGTGGTGACCCAAACTCTTTCGCAAAGCCTTGGTAATGGAAACCAATGTGTCAGGACCATTACATTACAAAAAGGATACCTACTCGGTTGTGGTCATTACATTTTTTTGGAGATCAAAACAAGTTTCATTAACCATCAACAGAATATGCATGTCCAGCAAGCATCTCAAATCACCATGTTATGCATATTCTCGGAATGATACCAAAAAAGGTGCCCGGAAACAGATCACTGATCCAATTGAGAAATCGATTGCACAAAAAACTTGTTACGATGTAGTGACGCTTAACATCAGTTGGCCAACGACCTGGAAACAATACATTGAATGCATTAGAAAGTATTTCTAAAATCATAACTTCATTAATTACTTGTTGGCTCAGTCGAGTACCGTGTCGATCTTGTACCATAGGATATCATGGGTCTCACGTTTTATTCATACCACAGACATAAATTTCATAAAATCAATGGAAAACTGCTTAGAAGCTAAAAAAAATGTATCGATGGAAAAGAAATCATGACACCATTTACTAATATAGTTAACAATACCGCCATCTATGACTTTGACTATGAAGTCGACAGAATTTGAGGAATCATCGTTAAACCTTCTTCTTGGTAAGAATGGTACCTGGTCGGCTGCAGTCATAATCGATTATCAATAATCGACTTGATATCATTAGAGTACGAAAAGCTCTTTACCAATTGCATATTAGAACCCATAACAAAACTACGTTTATTAGATATCTTTTCACCTCAAATTCACTTCAAATATTGAACAAAATACTTGACAAACGAAACAAGAATTCTTCTATCAAAAGATGACATGAGCAATAAGTCTTCCCTGAATGTTGGCACTGTTAGTGAAAAGTTCCATATCGGAGAACTTGAGACAACAATGTCCGCTTGAAACAATTTCCTACGGCTATGCTCGGAATAATAGCATTTCTTTCGTCGAGAAAAATGTTTCCGGAAAAAGGATAGATCTCGTAGGGATAGATGTCGCACATTGGGATATGGGTTCCCTCAGAATGATAGGCCCGCTGAAAGTAATGTCCTATGGGCCCGCTCATTTAGATTAACACAATATTAATACTTACAGGTGATTCTAGCTCAGCAGGTAGAATTTGAGAAAATATGTCTCCAATCCATACAAAATAGCATCCATTGCCGTTTTCTTTTCATTTTTATGTTTTCCGTCGGATCTTCGAACAGGCTTCGCTGCTAGCCTCATTTTATTTTATTTCTTACTAAAAAAAAACCTCTGTGATTTATGTCTACTTCTCAACCTGGTTCTAATTTCAGCATTTGGCACAGTGAAACTGAATGAAGTTCGAGTGACTCCGTGTCCACAAGCAGAGAAGAGGAAGCCGTGCGTTTTAAAACGTGGACACAATGTTACCGTTGAATTGGATTTTACGCCAAATATCAAAAGTAATGAATTTATAATAGCAATAAGGTAGTCATGGGGAAAATAACAAAATTCAATAGTCTGAAATGAAAAAGTAAGGCGTAGAAATAACCCATAGCAGAACTAGTGCTAATTCTTACTACTGCAAATGGCTACAATCACTGACACAGTGGCCGGCCATATTATTTGCACATTCTGCGTGTGATTGGTACCGTGAGATATAGACTCAAAACCCTTTTGAACGTAATCTTTTGAAAGTTATACTATTTATTCTATAAAACCATGTCCCATCTGGAGAATTCATATCTGCTTTTGGGTAATTCTAGATACATTTTAACATTATTGCTGTTAATATCTTGGGATTAAAAGAATAAAAAATAGAAGTTGACTTAAGCAAAATGAGCCTACCCTGTTGAAGACTTCTCTTTCGGTGTTTTGTACGCTAAAGTGTTAGTTGCCTGAATTATACAGATCATTTTCTGAACGATCTTTATTTTTGCATCCCCGGTGAATAATGATTCGTTTTTATTGTGTTGTTTTTTTTTTGTTTTTTTTACAGTTTCAGATGTACTTTTTCGTTCAGAAATTGATGTGATGGACATAACAAGTATAAAGTTAAGAATCCCTTAAAGAATCGTATCATAAATGGTAACCGCTTCATGAAGTTTTTCCACTTTCCTCTACGAGTTTTTTTCCTTCTTCTTCTTGTTTGCCCACTGGTGATAGTAGAGATGGGGGTGCTACTCCGATCAGCACACCATATATGGGCATAGCCTCCCTAGGGAGAACGATTGCGTAATCGGTCAATGACCTCTTTCTCCAGGTGTGTTTTTGGCACGCCCTCAGCGAATGTTGTTGTTATTGTTTTGAACAGAGTAATTAGAGAGAACACGTGGTTAATGGGGTCAATGTTGTTGTCGTTCGAAGCAAAGTTAATGACATTTCCTTCCTGTTCGAGGCAGATGTTATGATCCGGAAATAGTATTTGTTATTGTTATTCGAGCCAGATGTTATGAGGTTCCCGGAAACAGTTAATGACATTTCCTTCCTGTTCGAGGCGGATGTTATGATCCGGAAATAGTATTTGTTATTGTTTCCGAGCCAAATGTTACGAGTTCCCGGGAAACAGTTAATTAATGTCTGACAGATGACGTCAAGTTAATTAATGTCCTTGCATTTCCAAAGAGAAATGTTTCCGAGAAACAGTTAGATCACACATGATGTCATGTTTGTTTGAATTGTCTCCGGCGCGAAGTTTATTAATGTCTGGAGTTCTTCCAGAAGAATCGTTTCCGAGCAAATGTTTTGATCTTAGCGCGCGAAAAGGTTTCCAAATAATTGAAATAAGCCAGCGCAGGGATGCCAAACAAAAGGAACACGCTGAATTACGTTTAGGGATTATTTGGGCGAAACTGTTTTAGACAGGTTATGGAACTATTTCGGCGAAACAGATAGAGACATTTTAAAAGTTGATTTTTGAAGAGATTTTAGAAGAGAAATTAATGGTGAAACTCTATGGTCGTTATAATACACAAGTTTCATTTGAACAGTGTTGTGAGGTCCTCTACCCCAACCCCAAAGGGTTCCGATCCTCCTACCCTAACCCCGAAGGAAGCCCCCGGTCCTCAAAGGTTCACTGGGCTTCCAAAGGGTCCCCGACGCCCCCAAAGGCCCTCCTAGACCCCCAAAGGCCCTCCCCGGGCCCCCAAAGGCCCATCGAGCTCCCAAAAGACCACCGGGGTCCCAAAGGCCATCACCCGGCCCCCAAATGTCCCCCAGGCTCCCAACTGGCCCCCGGACCCCCAAAGACCCCCCTGGTCCCCAAAGGTCCACCAGGCTCCCAAAGGACCAATCGGTCCTCAAGGGCCTCCAGACCCACAAAGGCTCTCTCCGGGCTCCCAAAGGACCACCCAGCCCTTGGTTTAGTTTTAGTTAAAAGTATAGAGTGTTTTAGCTTAGAGTCATAACTTAGAGTTTTTCTTGAAGTTCTAGTTTAGTGTAATTTTAGTTAAGAGTTTGATGTTTTACCTTTGAGTTTCAGTTAGAGTTTTAGTTTGGTTTACATGTAGTTAAGAGTTTGTAGTTTTAGCTTAGAGTCTTAGCTTAGAGTTTTAGTTTAGTTTAGTTTTAGTTAATAGTTTAGAGTTTTACCTTAGAGTCTTAGCTTAGAGTTCTAGTTAGAGTGGAAGTTCAGTTTAGTTACAGTTAAGAATTTAGAGTTTTAGCTTAGTCATAGCCTAGAGTTTTACTTAAAGTTATAGTTTGACTAAGTTTTAGTTAAGAGTTTTGAGTTTTAGCTTAGAGTCTTAGCTTAGAGTTTTTTTGTTAGAGTTCTAGTCTAGTTTAATTTTAGTTAAGAGTTTGATGTTTTACCATTGATTTTCAGTTAGAGTTCTAGTTTAGTTTAGTTTTAGTTAAGAGTTTAGAGTTTTTAGCTTAGAGTTTTTGTTGAAGTTCTAGTTTAGTTTAGTTTTAGTTAATAGTTTAGAGTTTTAGCTTAGAGTCTTAGCTTAGAGTTTTTGTTAGGGTTCTAGTTTAGTTTAATTTTAGTTAAGAGTTTGATGTTTTACCTTTGAGTTTCAGTTAGAGTTCTAGTTTAGTTTAGTTTTAGTTAAGAATTTAGAGTTTTTAGCTTAGAGTCGTAGCTTAGAGTTTTTGTTGAAGTTCTAGTTTAGTTTAGTTTTAGTTAATAGTTTAGAGTTATAGCTTAGAGTCTTAGCTTAGAGTTTTTGTTAGAGTTCTAGTTTAGTTTAATTCTATTTTAGAGTTTAGAGTTTTAGCTTAGTCTTAGCTTAGAGTTTTTTTTGTTAGAGTTCTAGTTTAGTTTAATTTTAGTTAAGAGTTTAATTTTTTTACCTTTGAGTTTCAGTTAGAGTTTTAGTTTAGTTTTAGTTAAGAGTTTGGTGTTTTACCTTAGAGTTTTAATTTGAGTTCTAGTTTAGTCTAGTTTTAGTTAAGATTTTAGAATTTTAGCTTAGAGTTTTTTTTGTTAGAGTTCTAGTTTAGTTTAATTTTAGCTAAGAGTCTGATTTTTTTACCTCTGAGTTTCAGTTAAAGTTCTAGTTTAGTTTTAGTTACGAGTTTGATGTTTTACCTTAATGTCTTAGCTTAGAGTTTTTAGTTAGAGTTCTAGTTTAGTTTACATGTAGTTAAGAGTTTAGAGTTTTATCTTAGAGACCTAGCTTAGAGTTTTAGTTTAGTTTAGTTTTAGTTAAGATTTTAGAGTTTTAGCTTAGAGTCTTAGCTTAGAGTTTTTGTTAGAGTTCTAGTTTAGTTTAGTTTTAGTTAAGAGTTTAGAGTTTTAGCCTAGAGTCTTATCTCAGAGTTTTTGTTAGAGTTCTAGTTTAGTTTTAGTTAAGAGTTTAGAATTCTAGCTTAGAGTCTTAGCTTAGAGTTTTATGTTAGAGTTCTAGTTTATTTTAGTTTTAGTTAAGAGCTTGGAGTTTTTAGCTGAGAGTCATAACTTAGAGTTTTTATTGAAGTTCTACTTTAGTTTAGTTTTAGTTAATAGTTTAGAGTTTTAGCTTAGAGTCTTAGCTTAGAGTTTTCGTTAGAGTTGAAGTATAGTTTAGTAATAGTTAAGAGTTTGGAGTTTTAGCATAGAGTCTTAGCTTAGAGTTTTTGTTAGAGTTCTAGTTTAGTTTACATGTAGTTAAGAGTTTAGAGTTTTATCTTAGAGACCTAGCTTAGAGTTTTAGTTTAGTTTAGTTTTAGTTAAGATTTTAGAGTTTTAGCTTAGAGTCTTAGCAGAGAGTTTTTGTTAGAGTTCTAGTTTAGTTTAGTTTTAGTTAAGAGTTTAGAGTTTTAGCCTAGAGTCTTATCTCAGAGTTTTTGTTAGAGTTCTAGTTTAGTTTTAGTTAAGAGTTTAAAATTCTAGCTTAGAGTCTTAGCTTAGAGTTTTATGTTAGAGTTCTAGTTTATTTTAGTTTTAGTTAAGAGCTTGGAGTTTTTAGCTGAGAGTCATAACTTAGAGTTTTTATTGAAGTTCTACTTTAGTTTAGTTTTAGTTAATAGTTTAGAGTTTTAGCTTAGAGTCTTAGCTTAGATTTTTTGTTAGAGTTGAAGTATAGTTTAGTAATAGTTAAGAGTTTGGAGTTTTAGCATAGAGTCTTAGCTTAGAGTTTTTGTTAGAGTTCTAGTTTAGTTTACATATAGTTAAGAGTTTGGAGTTTTACCTTAGAGACCTAGCTTAGAATTTTAGTTTAGTTTAGTTTTAGTTAAGAGTTTATAGTTTTTTAGCTTAGAGTTTTTGTTAGAGTTCTAGTTTAGTTTAGTTTTAGTTAAGAGTTTGGAGTTTTACCTTAGAGTTTTTGTTGAAGTTCTAGTTTAGTTTAGTTTTAGATAAGAGTTTATAATTTTAGCTTAGAGTCATAGCTTAGAGTTTTTTGTTAGAGTTCTAGTTTATTTTAGTTTTAGTTAAGAGTTTAGAGTTTTTAGCTGAGAGTCATAGCCTAGAGTTTCTGTCGAAGTTCTAGTTTAGTTTAGTTTTAGTTAAGAGTTTAGAGTTTTAGCTTAGAGTCTTAGCTTAGATTTTTTATTGAAGTTCTAGTTTAGTTTAGTATTAGTTAAGAGCTTAGAGTTTTTAGCTTAGAGTCTTAGCTTAGAGTTTTTGTTAGAGTTCTAGTTCACTTTAGATATAGTTAAGACTTTGGAGTTTTACCCTAGGGACTTAGCTTAGAGTTTTTGTTAGAGTTGAAGTTTAGTTTAGTAATAGTTAAGAGTTTAGAGTTTTAGCATAGAGTCTTAGCTTAGAGTTTTTGTTAGAGTTCTTGTTTAGTTTACATATAGTTAAGAGTTTGGAGTTTTACCTTAGAGACCTAGCTTAGAATTTTAGTTTAGTTTAGTAATAGTTAAGAGTTTAGAATTTTAGCTTGGAGTCTTAGCTTAGAGTTTTCGTTAGAGTTCTTGCTTAGTTTACATATAGTTAAGAGTTTAGAGTTTTACCTTAGAGACCTAGCTTAGAGTTCTAGTTTAGTTTAGTTATAGTTAAGAGTTTAGAATTTTAGCTTGGAGTCTTAGCTTAGAGTTTTTGTTAGAGTTCTAGTTTAGTTTAGTTATAGTTAAGAGTTTGGTGTTTTACCATAGAGACTTAGCTTAGAGTTTTAGTTTAGTTTAGTTTTAGTTAAGATTTTATAGTTTTAGCTTAGAGTCTTAGCAGAGAGTTTTTGTTAGAGTTCTAGTTTAGTTTAGTTTTAGTTAAGAGTTTAGAGTTTTAGCCTAGAGTCTTATCTCAGAGTTTTTGTTAGAGTTCTAGTTTAGTTTAGTTTTAGTTAAGAGTTTAGTGTTTTAAGCTTAGAGTCTTAGTTTAAAGTTTTTTGTTGAAGTTCTAGTTTAGTTTAGAGTTTTAGCTTAGA
Source organism: Artemia sinica (assembly GCA_027921565.1). Classification (NCBI taxonomy): domain Eukaryota; kingdom Metazoa; phylum Arthropoda; class Branchiopoda; order Anostraca; family Artemiidae; genus Artemia; species Artemia sinica. The sequence continues at coordinate 51,646,186 of CM051262.1, read as the reverse complement.
CTTAGAGTTTTAATTAGAGTTCTAGTTTAGTCTAGTTTTAGTTAAGAGTTTAGAGTTTTAGCTTAGAGTCTTAGCTTAGTGTTTTTGTTAGAGTTCTAGTTTAGTATAGTTTTAGTTAAGAGTTTAGAGTTTTAGCTTAGAGTCATAGCTTAGAGTTTTTGTTATAGTTCTAGTTTAGTTTAGTTATAGTTAAGAGTTTGGTGTTTTACCCTAGAGACTTAGCTTAGAGTTTTAGTCTAGTTTAGTTTTACTTAAGAGTTTAGAGTTTTAGCTTAGGGTCTCAGCTTAGAGTTTTTGCTAGAGTTCTAGTTTAGTTTAGTTTTAGTTAAGAGTTTAGTGTTTTTAGCTTAGAGTCTTAGTTTAGAGTTTTTGTTGAAGTTTAGTTTAGTTTTGGTTTAGAGTTTTAGCTTAGACTTAGAGTTTTAATTAGAGTTCTAGTTTAGTTTAGTTAGCTATGAGTTTAGAGTTTTAGCTTAGAGTCATAGCTTAGAGTTTTTGTTAGAGTTCTAGTTTAGTTTAGTTTTAGTTAAGAGTTTAGAGTTTTACCATAGAGTCTTAGCTTAGAGTTTTAGTTAGAGTTGAAGTTTAGTTTAGTTACTTTTATGAATTTAGAGTTTTAGCTTAGAGTCGTAGCTTAGAGTTTTACTTTAAGTTATAGTTTGGTTAAGTTTTAGTTAAGAGTTTCGAGTTTTAGATGAGTCTTAGCTTAGAGTTTTTGCTAGAGTTCTAGTTTAGTTTAATTTTAGTTAAGAGTTTAGAGTTTTACCTTAGAGTCCTAGCTTAGAGTTTTTGTTAGAGTTCTAGTTTAGTTTAATTATAGTTAAGAATTTGATATTTTACCTTTGAGTTTCACTTAGAGTTCTAGTTTAGTTTACTTTTAGTTAAGAGTTTAGCGTTTTATCTTGGAGTCTTAGCTTAGAGTTTTTGCTAGAGTTCTAGTTTAGTTTAGTTTTAGTTAAGAGTTTAGAGTTTTACCTTAGAGTCCTAGCTCAGAGTTTTTGTTAGAGTCCTAGTTTATTTTAGTTTTAGTTAATAGTTTAGAGTTTTACATTTGAGTTTCAGTTAGAGCTCTAGTTTAGTTTAGTTTTAGTTAAGAGTTTAGAGTTTTTAGCTTAGAGTCTTAGCTTAGAGTTTTTGTTGAAGTTCTAGTTTAGTTTAGTTTTAGTTAATAGCTTAGAGTTTTTGTTAGAGTTCTAGTTTAGTTTAATTTTATTTAAGAGTTTAGAGTTTTAGCTTAGAGTTTTTTTGTTAGAGTTCTAGTTTAGTTTAATTTTAGTCAAGAGTTTTATTTTTACCTTTGAGCTTCAATTAGAGTTCTAGTTTAGTTTTAGTTAAGAGTTTGGTGTTTTACCTTAGAGTTTCAGTTAGAGTTCTAGTTTAGTTTTAGTTAAGAGTTTGGTGTTTTACCTTAGAGTCTTAGCTTAGAGTTTTTTGTTGGGGTTCTAGTTTAGTTTAATTTTAGTTAAGAGTTTGATTTTGTACCTCTGAGTTTCAGTTAGAGTTCTAGTTTAGTTTTAGTTAAGAGTTTGATGTTTTACCATAGGGTCTTAGCTTAGAGTTTTTAGTTAGAGTTCTAGTTTACTTTAGTTTTGGTTAAGAATTTAGAATTTCAGCTTAGAGTCTTAGCTTAGAGTTTTTTAGAGTTCTAGTTTATTTTAGTTTTAGTTAAGAGTTTAGTTTTTACCATAGAGTCTTAGCTTAGAGTTTTGTTAGAGTTTTTGTTAGAGTTGAAGTTTAGTTTAGTAATAGTTAAGAGTTTGGTGTTTTACCATAGAGTCATAGCTTAGAGTTTTAGTTAGAGTTCTAGTTTAGTTTAGTTTTAGTTGAGAGTTTAGAATTTTAGCTTAGACTCTTAGCTTAGAGTTTTTGTTTGATTTCTAGTTTAGTTTAGTTTTAGTCAAGAGTTTAGAGTTTTTAGCTTAGATTCATAGCTTAGAGTTTTTGTTGAAGCTATAGTTTAGTTTAGTTTTAGTTAAGAGTTTATAGTTTTAGCTTAGAGTCTTAGCTTAGAGTTTTTGTTAGAGTTTTAGTTTAGTTTAGTTTTAGTTAAGAGTTTAGAGTTTTAGCTTAGAGTATTAGCTTAGAGTTATAGTTAGAGTTGAAGTTTAGTTTAGTTATAATTAAGAATTTAGAGTTTTTAGCTTAGAGTCGTAGTTTAGAGTTTTTGTTATAGTTCTAGTTTAGTTAAGAGTTTAGAGTTTTATCATAGAGTCATAGGTTAGAGTTTTTGTTGAAGTTGAAGTTTAGTTTAGTCATAGTTAAGAATTTAGAGTTTTTATCTTAGAGTCATAGCTTAGAGTTTTTGAAGTTCTAGTTTAGTTTAGTTAAGAGTTTAGAGTTCCACCTTAGAGTCTTAGCTTAGAGTTTTACTTAGAGTTGAAGTTTAGTTTACTTATAGTTAAGGGTTTAGAGTTTTAGCTTGGAGTCTTAGCTTAGAGTTTTAGTTAGAGTTCTAGCTTAGTTTAGTTTTAGTTAAGAGTTTAGAGTTTTACCTTAAAATCTTAGCTTATTGTTCTATTTAGAGTTCTAGTTTAGTTTAGTTTTAGTTAAGAGTTTTGAGTTTTACCTTAAAGTCTTAGATTAGAGTTTTAGTTAGGGTTGAAGTTTCGTTTAGTTTAGTTATAGTTAAGAGTTTATAGTTTTAGCTTAGAGTCTTAGGTTAGAGTTTTAGTTAGAGTTATTGTTTAGTTTAGTTTTAGTTAAGATTTATAGCTTTAGCATAGAATCTTAGCTTAGAGATTTAGTTAGAGTTGAAGTTTAGTCCAAACTAGCATAACCACAAAATTACACAATATTGCATAGAAATACCAAAACCATAGGTTAGGTTAGGTCAGGTTAGAAGTCTGGTTTCTCCACGTTTAAGTTAGGTTAGATTAGGTTAGCTTATCATGAGCGCTCATGATAAGCTAACCTAATCTAACCTAACTTAAACGTGGAGAAACCAGACTTCTAACCTGACCTAACCTAACCTATGGTTAGGAAACTCAAAGGTAAAAAAATTAAACTCTTAACTAAAATTAAACTAAACTAGAACTCTAACAAAAAAAACTCTAAGCTAAGACTAAGCTAAAACTCTAAACTCTAAAATAGAATTAAACTAAACTAGAACTCTAACAAAAACTCTAAGCTAAGACTCTAAGCTAAAACTCTAAACTATTAACTAAAACTAAACTAAACTAGAACTTCAACAAAAACTCTAAGCTACGACTCTAAGCTAAAAACTCTAAATTCTTAACTAAAACTAAACTAAACTAGAACTCTAACTGAAACTCAATGGTAAAACATCAAACTCTTAACTAAAATTAAACTAAACTAGAACCCTAACAAAAACTCTAAGCTAAGACTCTAAGCTAAAACTCTAAACTATTAACTAAAACTAAACTAAACTAGAACTTCAACAAAAACTCTAAGCTAAAAACTCTAAACTCTTAACTAAAACTAAACTAAACTAGAACTCTAACTGAAAATCAATGGTAAAACATCAAACTCTTAACTAAAATTAAACTAGACTAGAACTCTAACAAAAAAACTCTAAGCTAAGACTCTAAGCTAAAACTCAAAACTCTTAACTAAAACTTAGTCAAACTATAACTTTAAGTAAAACTCTAGGCTATGACTCTAAGCTAAAACTCTAAATTCTTAACTGTAACTAAACTGAACTTCCACTCTAACTAGAACTCTAAGCTAAGACTCTAAGGTAAAACTCTAAACTATTAACTAAAACTAAACTAAACTAAAACTCTAAGCTAAGACTCTAAGCTAAAACTACAAACTCTTAACTACATGTAAACCAAACTAAAACTCTAACTGAAACTCAAAGGTAAAACATCAAACTCTTAACTAAAATTACACTAAACTAGAACTTCAAGAAAAACTCTAAGTTATGACTCTAAGCTAAAACACTCTATACTTTTAACTAAAACTAAACCAAGGGCTGGGTGGTCCTTTGGGAGCCCGGAGAGAGCCTTTGTGGGTCTGGAGGCCCTTGAGGACCGATTGGTCCTTTGGGAGCCTGGTGGACCTTTGGGGACCAGGGGGGTCTTTGGGGGTCCGGGGGCCAGTTGGGAGCCTGGGGGACATTTGGGGGCCGGGTGATGGCCTTTGGGACCCCGGTGGTCTTTTGGGAGCTCAATGGGCCTTTGGGGGCCCGGGGAGGGCCTTTGGGGGTCTAGGAGGGCCTTTGGGGGCGTCGGGGACCCTTTGGAAGCCCAGTGAACCTTTGAGGACCGGGGGCTTCCTTCGGGGTTAGGGTAGGAGGATCGGAACCCTTTGGGGTTGGGGTAGAGGACCTCACAACACTGTTCAAATGAAACTTGTGTATTATAACGACCATAGAGTTTCACCATTAATTTCTCTTCTAAAATCTCTTCAAAAATCAACTTTTAAAATGTCTCTATCTGTTTCGCCGAAATAGTTCCATAACCTGTCTAAAACAGTTTCGCCCAAATAATCCCTAAACGTAATTCAGCGTGTTCCTTTTGTTTGGCATCCCTGCGCTGGCTTATTTCAATTATTTGGAAACCTTTTCGCGCGCTAAGATCAAAACATTTGCTTGGAAACGATTCTTCTGGAAGAACTCCAGACATTAATAAACTTCGCGCCGGAGACAATTCAAACAAACATGACATCATGTGTGATCTAACTGTTTCTCGGAAACATTTCTCTTTGGAAATGCAAGGACATTAATTAACTTGACATTCTAAACAAAAGCACGGAGGAATATCAAAATAAAGGTAAAAAGACAACACAATATTGCAACTCCTTTCCAATCCAGAAAATATCCAAATAAATTAGATCCAACGTACAGTGTAGTAATTTGTTTTCAATCAAAACTTAACCAAAATACAACAAAAGTCAATGTACAATGGATTTACTTGTGTACAACCCAGAACCTAACTAATACCAATCAAAAGGAAAAGAAAAACTGGAAACCTAACAGTTTTGTTGGTAAACAGTCCTTTTATTCCCATTGATTTTAGCATATATAATTTTAGTTAATGTTTAAAAAATTTTAAATCATGCTAGAAACCCCCTCCCCCACTATTTGTGAAAAGCTTCTCCTGGCATCCCCTCCACCCAATGGACAGTTTCTTCCGCAGAAAATTCTCCCATGGAAAATTTCTTCCGCAAAAAATTACATGGAGAATTTTCCCGCGGAAAATCTCCCATCCCCATGGAAAAATCCCCCAGAAAATTTCAATCCCGCTGAGTATTTCCCCCGGAACATCTCCACATGTAAAATCGAGTCGTCAAAGAGAAAATAAGACAAATAAAAAAAATTCGTATAGGAATTTGGAAATTCCCCTCGTATAAAATTTCCCTGGAAAGTTCACCTCTGGAAACTTCCCTTCCCCGAAGAAAATTCTTCCCATGGAAAATCCTCCTCTGCTGAAATTTACCCCCCCCCCAAACAAAATGTCTTTATAGACCCCATTAACAGATCCCATATGGAAATGATTGGCAAATTTTATAACTTAGGGCCCTTTCTCCGGGGGCTTCGGGGGATCATGTCATCCCCAGAGGCATAGTTATTAGACCTTTCAACTATTTTAAACAAAATGGTTATCTCAAATGTTTGATCGGATCACTTAGTAAAAAGGGCCGGAGCGGGGGGGGGGGGGGGTTGTGAAGAAAAAAGGGGCATGGGGGTGACCCTTGCTTCCCTGCAATCTTTTTTGTCACTTAAAAAGGTACTAGAAATTTATATTTCCTTTTTAATTAGCCTTCTCTCGTTCTTCTAGAACCATCGGTTCGATAATTTCACCCCCTAGGGAAACAAAAAAAAAAAAAAACACGAATCCATGATTTTTCTTCTGGTAAAAAATTCGAAATTACATTTTTATTCAGATACGAACTTGAAACCTCTACAGTATGGATCTTTGATACGTTGAATCTCATGGTGCAGTTTTCATTAATATTAATTGAATGCTTGGCGGTTTTTTTTCCCCTTTTTCGAAAACCACACAAATTTTCTGAGGCTTGTAGCTTTTGATTGCCTACATTAAACTTAATTAGTATATTTGAAATTATCATTAGATACATCTTTTGATGTAACTATTGTTATCAAAATTCTGTTTTTTAGAGTTTCGGCTACTATTTTGCCAAGTCGCTCCTTACTTATAGTTCGTTACTACGAACAGTTTGAAATATCATCAGATTAATGTTTTGTTCATATGTCCTCTCTTTTATGCTTCAAATGCCAAATTTTTGCAATTCCTTAAGAGGAAGTTTAAAGTTAGAAGAATGGAATTTCAATATGCCTCAAAATCCACGAACTAATAAACGATACTGGTGTAGGATCAAAGAGGAAAAAAAAGTGAGATGAGTTATAACTTCAAAATTTTAAATCATTTTTCCTTGTATATATGGCATATTAGTGGCTTAGTTTTAATTTGAATTAGGCATAGAGACTAGACATTGTGCAATATTTTGTTCTCTTTTAGACTTTTATCTTCTTTCTTTGTTCACCTCATTTTCATCATAAATATGACGTCACTCACGAGATTTTTTTTTCCAAAATTAAGGCTCTTAACGAATTTCCTCCAACTCATGACCTATATAGATCGTTCTTTAGGCCTGAAAATCCTAGGGTGACTATTTCCCCGGAGACATCTTCGAGAAAAATACAAACATAAATAAGTAAATAAACAATTATTGATCGTTTAAAGAGATAAGATATATGTCACAGACAATTTTATACGCGGTATTTCATTGCGAAACTATATATCAGTTTTGCTTCTTCAAAATATTGTCACGGGCTATTATTCCTTTTCAAACAATCTTTTGTCGACAGCTTTTGTAACAGCAGGAATTATTTTTGACATTGAAAAAGGTTTCAAGATAAAAGTTAAAGTTTATTGTCATTATTAAAGGAAAAGGATAAAAAACAAAAAGGTCTACACGTCGAACCTGACAATGCCAAATTTTTTTCGGAGAGAGGTAAATCTAAACTCAACGCGTTACACCTTAATAATCAAACGGTTCGTGGTAACGAACTGTAAGTAAGGAGCGACCCGGCTCAATGGTAACCGAAACTCTAAAAAACGGAATTTTGATACCAATAGATACATCAAAAGAATCAGATTTTAATTCTGATTTCAAATATATAAGTTTCATCAAGTTTAGTCCTACGGGAAAGACCCCTAAAAGTTATAGAGCCTTAATGAAAATTACACCATCATATTCAGCGTTTTTACGCCATCATATTCAGCGTAGCCATTTTGTTCAGCATGGTCGAAAATATTATAACTATGTCTTTTAGGATGACTTAATCCCTCAAAGCCCCCAGGGGGAGGGCTGAAAGTTATGAACTTTACCCAATGTTAACATATAGTATTGGTTATTGGGATCCGGCTCAATGGTGACCGAAACTCTAGAAAACGGTATTTTGATACAAATAGATGCATCAAAAGAATCGAATTTTGATGCTGATTTCAAATATATAAGTTTCATCAAGTTTAATCTTACGTATCAAAAGTTACAAGCCTGAGAAAATTTGGCTGATTTTCGAAAAAAGGGCATAAGACCCCCTAAAAGTTATAGAACCATAATGAAAATCCCACCATCATATTCATCGTAGAAGAGAACCCAACTGTAGAGGTTTCAAGCGCCTAACTACAAAAATGTGGAATTTTGCATTTTTTGCCAGAAGAAAGATCATGGATGCGTGTTTATTTGTTTTTTTTTTGTTTTTTTTCTTTTTGTTGTTGTTTTTTCCCAGGGGTGATCTTATCGACCCAGTGGTCCTAGAATATCGTGAACTTTACCCAATGTTAACATATAGTATTGGTTATAGGGAAATATACAGACGTTTTCAGGGGGATTTTTTCTGTTAGGTGGGGGGGGTCGGGGGTTATATGGGAGGATCTTTCCATGAAGGAAGTTTTCATGGGGGAAAGGACATTACTATGAAGGCGGTGCCGGATTTCCCATCATTATTAAAGAAAAAGATCAAAAATTAAAGTGTTTTAACTGAAAGTAAAGAGCTACATCAAAACTTAAAACGAACAGAAAATATTACGTATATGATTGGGTTCACCCCCTAGTCAATGCCTCGCTCTTTAAGCCAGAGATTTTTTAGTTTTTTCATAAGAGCTATTTATTCTAATTAACGGGCTTTGTGATTAAGGGGTCATTTTTAAAGAATTGGAACAAAATTCGAACTTCAGCTTAAAGAGCAAGGCAAACCCCCTAATATGCGTATTAAAAATCTATAAATATAGAAGTTTGTTACGTAAGTTAATTCGTGAGTTACGTATACTTATTACTAATAAAAACGTTCGTAAATAAAATTAAACAAGTTTCGAGAAAGCCATTTAACCAAATAAAAGTAAAATTAAAATGCAAATTTTGTTTTAATTATTCATGTACGGTGAGCCAATATCAAAACCTGCATTAATTCAAAAACGTTCAAAAATTAAATAAAAAAAAACAATTTTTTTTAACTGAAAGTAAGGAACAACGTTAAAATTTAGAAATTATTCCGTATATGAAAGGGGCTGTCCCCTCCTCAACGCCTCACTCTTTACGCTAAAGTTTTTTATTGTTTAAAAAATAAAGTTGTGAGAAAGTCAAACTTTAGCGTAAAGAGCGAGGCGTTGAGGAGGGGACAGCTCCTTTCATATACGGAATAATTTTTGTTCGTTTTAAGTTTTAAAGTCGTTCCTTACTTTCAGTTAAAAAAGACTTGTTCTTCTTATTTAATATAATATTAAAACGCATTTTTTCTATTAGTCTAACGGGCCACATTAAATGGATCCTCTCCTCTCTTTTATTTTGACAAGAAAAGGTATTTCTGATTTAGCTTCATATTCTGCTAGAGGATTTGAAATTACAAACAGAAATCATTAGCCAGAAGAAGTATAATAATCAGTGCAGTGAGAAGTTAGAGGTTATTGCAAAGGAGATGATGAAAAAAGGTCCATGAAGAACTTATCAAAAATCAGTCATGTTCTTAGGAGGTCTCAAACCCATTGTTCTGAAATCCTATAATTTTCCAAAATATGGTTTCATGCTTTTCGACACATTTTTCAAATGGGTGTTCGTCCAAAACACCTATTTCATAGGCAGCGCGCTAGCGCTGCCTCAGTAAAGAACGATGTGGGCACAATGTGTTGTTTTTTGGTTCTCCATACCCGGGCACTTCGTAGCGAAGGAGTTGTCGTAGAAACTTTTAAAAGGGCTCATTCGATTGGAAATTGGAGTGGCTAGTGCCCTTTTTAATAGTCGAAAGTGATGGAGGGCAACTACCCCCCCCCCCCACACACTCCCATCATTCCCCCAAACACATCCAATCAAAATTTTGAGATAGCCATTTTGTTCAGCGTAGTTGATTTCCAGATAGAAAATATGTTTTTGAGGAAGAAACTCCCCCACAACCCTCAGGGCAAGTGTTTTAAGTTATGCCCTGGGGGCATATAAGGTTTTTATAGAAGGCGTTGTCGTAGAAACTTCAAAACAGGCTCATTCGATTGGAAATTCAAAGGGCTAGTACCCTTTTTAAAAGTCGAAAGTGATTCGAGGGCAACTAGCCCCCCCCCCCTCCACGCCCATCATTCCCCCGTATACATCCAATCAAAATTTTGAGATAGCCATTTTGTTCAACGTAGTTGATTTCCAGATAGAAAATATGTTTTTGAGGAGAACACTCCCCACAACCCTCAGGGCAAGGGTTTTAAGTTATGCCCTGGGGGCATATAAGGTTTTTATAGAAGGCATTGTCGTAGAAACTTCAAAAAAGGCTCATTCGATTGGAAATTCAAAGGGCTAGTACCCTTTTTAATAGTCGAAAGTGATTGGAGGGCAACTAGCCCCCCCCCCACGCCCATCATTCCCCCAAACACATCCAGTCAAAATTTTGAGATAGCCATTTTGTTCAGCGTATTTGATTTCCAGATAGAAAATATATTTTTGAGGAGGACACTCCCCCACAACCCTCAGGGCAAGGGTTTTAAGTTATGCCCAGGGGGAATATAAGGTTTTTATAGAACCCCTATGCCTTCCCAAGGCCAGAACAAAATTTGCACTTTACTGAAAAAAATATAAATGTTTTACTTTTATAACTTTAATAAATCAAATAATTTTAACATGTTGATTACTAAATATCAGTATATGTATATTAAACTGACAATGCACATTCATTTGTATTTTTTCAGTAAAGTGCAAATTTTTTTCTGGCCTTGGGAAGGCATAGGGGTTTTGCACCCAACTTATGTTAATTTCTGCTCGTTTTGAATTTGACTCGGTTATTTATTGTAATTTCTGTTCGTTTTGGGTTTCATTTATTTATCGATGTTAATTTTTGGTAGTTTCGAGCTTGGTAGATTATTTGATTTTATTTTTGCTCATTTTTTGTTTAACGGAGTCCTTTACTTTTCTTTGAAAAACTTATTTTGTGGAAAAAGTTTTTTTAATTGATATCTGCAAAACGAGGCGTATATTTATCGTCTCTTGACTGAACAATCGTCATTAAGTAACAAACATGGTGAACCATTGCTATCTTTGATATATTCTGCTCACTAGTAGTTAAGACAGTGTTACGAATAGCGAAATAGGGAGCCGTTATAGCCATTCGGAAGGACTATTGTTCATCACCAAAAGATGTCAGCGTAATGTCGCTGGTCACACTTTGGTTGTGTTCCAGAGCTCGGTTATTATTCATTATCGTTAATACCTTAACCCTATCTATCTTCTGGTTAAAATGACAGATAACAACAGATTTATTCCCTAAAATACTTGTAAGACTTGTATTGAGAGGCTGAGATTGCAGTCCGTCCTGCACTTACAGTAAAAGAAAGTAGTTATTATTTTGTATTATCTATTTTTTTGGAACGAAAATAATAGCAAACAATCAATTATCATGCTTTATAATTGAGTTCCTGAGCATAGGCTTCGCTTCGTCCCCTGGGCGCAATATGTTAATATCTAGTCTGTGAACTTATATCATTCACCTAGTCTGTGAACCAGTTGCCTCCTGGAAACAAAGCTAGAAAGAAACAAAGCTTCATTGCTTAGTTCTCCATGAATGTAAGTAATTAAATAATTAACAATTGAAAAAATAAACTATTAAGTTCAGTGGCAGGTTCAAACGTTACTCTTGGCAAAGAATGAATCACAGAATACCTTGTGATCTCTCAAGGCAGTTCACAGAAGCATTAGTTTTATTTGCATAAGATACACTTTGTACATGTCATAACACGCTCATTTTTTTCCCAAAGTCACCTGATCAAAATTTTGAGATAGCCATTTTGTTCAGCATGGTCGAAAATATGATAACTATGTCTTTTAGGATGACTTAATCCCCCGAAGTCCCCGGGGGGAGGGCTGAAAGTTAAGGCGCTTGTACTTAAATTTTACTTGCAGGTACAAAATAAAAATAACAAAAACGGAGATTCAAGTCTGAAATCATTTTCCGAAGAGTATCTAAGAACCTTAAGACAAGGCTTAAACCTCAAAAACTAGGAACTGTTTCTCCCGAAGGGCATTGAATATCAAGCCCCCATAGTGAAAGATTTTATAAGTACATATTTTAAGTAGAGTAACAAATTTTCTAAGGCATATTGCTGCATTATAGCAGGTGAATTTCCAAAAATAAATCAATTAGAATAATAAAAACAATATTTTTTTACCTTTTTGAAACGTAATTAAATGACATAAAACCAGTTTTCTTTTGAATTAAATTCAAAAGTGACATTAAAAACATCTAAGTAGGGACATGTCGTCCCTAATTGGCACATAATAGGGAGATACTTCCTCCAACCCTATATTGCATACTTAGTCCAAATATATTCTTCAAAATTAAGTAAAGTTAGGGGATGATTTTCTCCTGTATATTGGACAAAATAGCCCTTACTGAGAGTTTGAAAAGATGAACATGTAAATAAATTCTTCGTGGCTTCAAAATATAACTACTACCCCCTCCCCGAGTAGCCGGTGTATCCATGCAATATGTCACATAAATGAGTGAAACCTCCAGTAAACCCACCAAGTTTCATGAAGCTTACAAATAGTTGTGCGCAATACCTATTCAACTTGAGTGAACAGCACATATATTTAGGAACAGAAGTGCCACCGCATGACCGTGAGTAGTATGGGGTCAATAGATACAACAAGACAGTACCCCTACCATACAACAAGACACATGCTACAACAAGATATATACCCCACCATACAACAAGAGACATGCAACAAGACACTTATCACACCGTAAAAGAGGACATTGGAGACATCAAGTCTGTCAACCATCTGGCATTACATTCCGAAGCAATAAGGAAAATTCATGGAAACATTATTATCAGAGTTTCGTTTGCCAAGAATATCGTTCAATAATAGAAGTTACTTTGAAGTAACATTATGTATAATAAACAAAGTTTTTTATATGGTTTCTAATAAACAATTGGATGAGATCTTTTTGTAATCTAATGGTACCGACCCGATTATTGATTGTTGACTATTGCTAATTGATTGTGAATACGACAGGTCAGGTAACATTATTGTAATTTAATTGTCCTGTGCACATCGTTTTTCCATTACAGGCTTGCGCATGAGTTTGGGCCCCAACATTCTCATCCAGGGCCCATAGTCGCAATCCAGGGTCTTGAGTCCTCCTTCAGAACCCTGAGTCCCCACTCCAATCCCCCTTCCGTGGGCCCCAGTCTTCCCCCTCTAGGGCCCCAACCCGCTCCAGCCCTCTATCCCAATTGTTTTTCTTAGAATGAAAAAAAAACATATTTTTTATATGCATTTTGCTGAACATAGTTTATGGATTTTTTATATCATTTTAATTTTCATGTTGGATAAAAGTTCATTCATTTTTATATAAACTGTAATAACATTTTAAGCAGAGAGTGCCCCCACCATACAGGAGGTCCATCATACAAGAGGCCTACCATACAAGAGGCCCACCATACAAGAGACTAACTATAAAAGAGGCCCACCATACAAGCGGCACTACATTCCGAGAGATACTCTATTACAAGCGACTCTTTAGGACTTACTCTTTTCTTAATTACTTAATTTCTACAGTTTGGTCTTGATTTTTTATGAATTTGTCGGGATTTCTATGTATTGGTCTTGATTTTTAAGAGGTTGGCCATGATTTATACATTTTATTCTTGATATATGAGGTTTGGTCTTGATTTGTATGGTTTGGTCTAAATTTTTAGGGTTCGGCCTGGTTCCTACAGTTTAGTTTTGATTTTTATGAATTTTTCCGGATTTCAAGAGCATTATCCTAATTTCTACAGTTTGGTATTGACTTTTTAGTTTGTCTAGATTTCTATATATTGGTCATGATTTTATAGAGGTTAAAAAATCATGACTAATACATAGAAATCCCGATGAATTCATAAAAATGATAACCAATACACGGAATAACTCATTGAAATTATAATCAGTGGATAGAAATCTACAAAAATTCCTATAAGTCACTAAAAATCCAGACCAAATCAGAAACATCAAAAAAAACTATATAAAACATGACCGGCCCATAGAAATCCAAAAAATCCCACAGAAATCATAATCAATGGATAAAAATTCAGGGAAATTCATAGAAATCATAACCAATGCATAGAAATCCAGACGAATTCATAAAAATCAAAAAATCATAGAAATCATAAGCAATGCATAGAAATCCACACAGATTCATAGAAATCAGGGTCAACCCTAAGAATCTAGATCAAACCAAAGACATCAAGACAAAATTTCTGAAATCATGACCAGTCCATAGAAATCCAGATTATCCCATAGAAGTCATAACTAATGCATAGAAATTCAGGGGAATTCGTAGAAATTAAAACCAATACATAGGAATCCTGACGAATTCATAGAAATCAAGACCAAACTGTAGCAATTAAGGCCATCCTTTTAAAATCTGGACATATTCATGAAAATTCAGATCAAACTGTAGAAATCATGGCCAACCTCTGAAACGGTGATCAATGCATAGAAATCCCGACGAATTCATAAAAACCATAACCAACACATAGAAATCCGGGAAAATCCCAAAGGTCATAAGCAATGCATAGAAATTCAAACAAATTCATTAAAATCAGGGTCAACCATAAAAATCCAGACCAAACAAAGACATCAAGAAAAAAATAAAGAAATCATGACCGGTCCATACAAATCCAAAACAATCCCATAGAAATCATATCCAATGCATAGAAATGGAGGGGGAATTCATAGAGATCATAACCAATGCATAGAAATCCAGAAAAATTCATAAAAATCAAGTCCAACCCTAGAAATCCAGACCAAACAATAGAAATCAAGACCAAACTGTGGAAATCATGGCCAACCACTAAAATAATCATGACCAATACATAGAAATTCCGACAAATTCATAAAAAAATCAAGACTTGTAGAAATTAAGGCCATCCTCTTGAAATCCGGAGAAATTCATAAAGATCAAGACCAACCTGTAGAAATTAGAGCCAACCCCGGAAATCTAGAACAAACCATAGAAATCAAGACCAAACCGTAGATATCAAGACCAAACTGTAGAAATCATGGCAAACCTCTTAAAAATCATGACCAATACATAGAAATCCCGACAAATTTACAAAAAAAAATCAAGACAAAACTGTAGAAATTAAAGCTCTTAAAATCTGGACAAATTCATAAAAATCAACACAAAACTGTAGAAATGAGGGACAAATCCTAGAAATCCAGACCAAACCGTAGAAATCAAGACCAAACTATAGGGATCAAGGTCAACCTCTAAATAATCCTGATTAATACACAGAAATCCCAACGAATTCATAAAAATCATAAACAATACATAGAAATTTGGAAGAATTAATAGAAATCATAAGAAATGCATTGAAATCCACACAAATTCATAAAAATCAGGGTCAATCCTACAAAATCCTGACCAAATCCAAGACATAAATACAAAACTGTAGAAAGCATGACCGGTCCATAGACATCCAGAAAAATCCCAAAGAAATCATAATTAATGCAAGAAATTCTGGGAATTCATAGAAATCGTAACCAATGCATAGAAATCCGAACAAATTCATAAAATCAAGAAAAAACATTGGGAGGTATTGGGGTCCTGGATGGGGATTTGGGGCCCTATAGAGGGGAAGGAGATCCTGGATGGAAATGTGGTGACCCAAACTCATGCGCAAAGCCCCGGTAATGGAAAACCAATGTGTCAGGACCATTATATTACAACAAAGATACCTACTCGGTTGTAGTCATTACATTTTTTAGGATATCGAAACAAATTTCATTAACCATCAGAAGAATTTGCGTGTCCAGCAAGCATCTCAAACATGGTATGTATATACTCAGAATGATGCCAAAAAAAAGGTGCCTGGAAACAGATCACTCATAACATTTACCATTTATCGAATTGAGAAATCGATTGCGCAAGTAACTTGTTATTATGCAATGACGCTTAACACCAGTTGGCCAGCGTCCCAGAAACACTATATTGATTGTCTAGAATGTATTTCTAAGGACATAATATCTTCAATGGCTTGTTTGCTCATTTGCGTAACGTGTCGTTCTTTTACCATAGGAAATCAGGGGTCTAACGTTTGATTCCTACATCAGAAATAAAATTCATAAATCAAAGGGAAGTTGCTTAGAAGTTAAGAAACATGTGGTTGGAAAACAAAACGTCACCAAAATAATTGTAGTTAACTATAACACCATCTATGAATTTGGTTATGTAGATGGCAGCATTGGACGAATCTCCATTAAACTTTCTTCATGATCCTAAGCCGCTTAGGAAGAAAAGAGTAAGGCCTATGAGACCGCTTGTAATAGGGTACCGCTCGGACTCTAGGGCCACTTGTATGATGGGCCTCTTTTAAGGTGGGTCTCTTGTATGTGGGGCCTATTGTATGGTGGGCCTCTTGTATGATGGACCTCTTGTATGGTGGGGGTCTTGTATGGCGGACCTCTTGTATGATGGACCTCTCGTGCGTCGGGCCTCTTGTAATGGGCTTCCTGTATGGTGGGATTACTTTCCGCTTGGAATGATATAGCAGTTTCTATAAAAATGAATGAATTTTTATCCATCATCGAAATCAAAATTATATGAAAACATCAATAAACTATGTTCACCAAAATGTAAGTAAAAAACACATGTTTTTTTCTTCCTATTAAAAAATGGGAGGGGGGCAAAACACTTGGGGAAAAGCGGCTGTAGAGGAGGGGTTGGGGACCTCGAATTGGAGGGTTGTGGCTCCTGGAGGGGGGACATGGAGTTGTGATTCAGAGTCCTGGAGGGGGACTTGGAACCCTGGATGGGGACTCGGGGCCCTAGATGGGAATGTAGGGGCCCAAAGTCATGCACAAGTCCGATAATGTAAAACCGATGTACACAGGACTATTACATTACAATAGTGTTACCTGCCCTGTTGTAGTCATAATCAATTATCAATAGTCAATAATCAATAATCGGGTCGATACCATTAGAGTACAAAAAGATCTCATCCAATTTTATTTATTTGAAACCATATAAAACTTCGTTTATTATACATAATGTTACTTCAAAGTCACTTCTATTACTAAACGATATTCTTGGCAAACGAACTCTGATAATAATGTTTCCATGAATTTTCTTTATCGCTCCAGAACGTAATGCCAGATGGTCGACAGACTTGATGTCTCCAATGGCCTCTTGTATGGTGTGATATGTGTCTTTTTGTATGGTGGGGTATGTGCCTTGTTGTAATTTTTGTCTTATTGTATGGTGGGGGTTCTGTCTTGTTGTATCTATTGACCCCATAGTACTACCGTGTTACGTCCTAAGCTCTGAGGCTTTTTAAACAGTTTTCAATAGTCTCGCAGATGGGTCAGACGATCCCTTAATCAAAGTAATCATTTGAGTTCTTTAATTGTCGGGCTACAATTGTTGCTTTGCGGCCTAAAATGGAAGAAGTCCATGCTTTTCTTTGGCTCGATCTCTTATTTTATTTAAAAGAGGCTCTACTCAAGTATATTTCCATCCAAGTATTTACTATGTGATGCTTGAACAACAAATCTGAAAGTATTTAAAGCACGGATTCGGCGTCCTGTTAATAAGACTACCAATAGTAACGCTGAAGCTAAACATAAAACCCTCCCCCTCCCTCGAAGTAAGTTTTGCTTACTTGTCGCTTTTCGTGTTCCAAGGAAAAGGAAACAATGAAATTATTTTGATTTTCTACTTATAGAGATCGTTCGTGAATTTAAAGCCAAAGCGGCCTGGGCCACAAAATTGGCTGACATTCCCTTGCCAAACATGAACTCAAACGGCTGTGCTTTTACTGATTGCCCACTTGAAAATGGTAAACCAGCAAGCTACAAGTTCAACTTACTTATTGCAAAGTCATATCCCACGGTAAGTCTTTTATTAAATGTATGTATCGCTATTTGTAACTGGTTGTCACCCTTTTCACTTTTTAACTGCGTACCATTTTTTTTTTTTTTTTTTTTCGTTGTATAGGAATAACAGAAATTTGTATGAGAGGTCCTTAGAAAGAAATTTTACAGTGTTATAAGCTTCATTTTCAAATTTGCTGTGACAAACTTTTTCATAAGTATTTATAGTGGCAAGTAGCGGTTCTACTGCGGCAAAATATATTTAATTCAAAAATGGATACAGTCAGAAAATTAAACAATCAGTTTTTTTTAAGTTTAAGAATTCTTATATGAGGAATTTCAGCTCCTTCGCCTTTGAAATTGAAAACACATAAATGGGATCTACGGGAAAAAACGACTTTGGGTCGTAGCTTTGTAAGTAGAATTTTCTTTTGCCAGGGATACGGCGGCCAATAATCTGTTTTCTCGTCAGAATGTAATGTTTTTGATGAAAAATTAGAATATGCGCATGAAGGAAGTCTAAGGGCTAAACATTCTAAGATCCGTTCTACAGTCTGATCAGAGAAAGCTTTTTTTTTCCTACGGAAACATGCTATATGAATATAGGTTAAATAAAAGAGCTTACCATTATGTATCAAGTAAATGAGAAAACAGTCCCATTTAGAAATGAAATGAGTTTCATAAAGACTATTCAAGCACATGTACGCACAAATCTGATCAATCTGTCTCATCGATTCTTCGGTGAGAGATGGGTTCATGAACCCTTCTCCCCATTAAGATGTCCCTATCATTTTATGTATTTTTATGTCTTTTTCCAGTTTAAATGCTTTGTAGGGGGTTCTGACGGAACTTTGTCCCAATCCCCGAATATAGTCTTTTGTATGTGTCTGGTAAGAGATACGGAATTGCCAAAGGCCTGGTAAAGCAACCATTTTAATTACTCTACTAGGTCAACTTGTCATGAGTATATCTTAATCCATGCAAAACCAAATCATTTTCAACCACTCACCATCTCAACCATCTCATCCTAAAGATAACAGCCAAAAATGTTTGAATCCAATAAGAAATTCCTCGGTGATAGGCAATAATGAACATTACTTTGAACAAAATGGCAGGTAAGTCTGAAATTACAAAATAATTCTATCTCAAAAGAATTCTATCTAACTTCTAAAAGAGTTCTAAAAAAAACTGTATCTGCATGCAAGATGATGGAGCACATATGTATGTTGAAAAATTCAAAATTCACTAATGCACAAGATTGTTCACAGGAATAAAAAAAAAAGGGCTATTCAAAAGACATTATGTCAATCGATATAAATTTTACAGAAGAAGGCAAGAAATGTGTTTCGAGTTTTTCGATATTATTGTTCTTAACACCTAGTTGCTTTATAATGGCTTATGATTGTTATTCAGGTATTCAAGGATACGACAAAAATAAATCGGAAACAAAACGCTTAAATTTTGAAATATTTATGCTAGTGAACAAACATTCCAGTATGATAAAACAATGTGGCAAAAAATATGATAGCTTATTTGGAAAAACAGAGTACAATCAGAACAATCCTGCAGATTACTAACTTGTGCAGATTAAAGCAGAAACATAGCCTCTAACTGGATGATGTTAACAATAGCAGTAGGCTATCTGAATTAATTTTTAACCAAAAAGAGGTATAGCAATTAGATAAGATACTTGATTCCCTTACGGCTGACATTTTGAACACCACTAACACCATGGCCGCCCAAGTCAACGGCCTAAAAAAATTCAATCAAAGTTTTCTTGGATGTACCCTTGTAAATTATCATTCTCATGTTATATTGGTCCGCGAATGGCACTCTATATTTTATTAGGGGGGTGGGGGGGGTTACAGAGTTGTAATCCGGTGCTTATTTGTGGTTAGTTGTTCGGTTTCATTGTTCCTTGCAATTTCTCTCTATTTTAGGTTTAATGCCTTCCATTCATAGCTATTTGTTTTCTTTTCAACTTTCAAATCTTATGTAACTTTATTTCTACATTTAGAAAGTTTTAAGAGCTTTCAAATGAAATGTTACATGGTTGCATTTGAATGTAAAGTGATCGTTGGGTGAGGTAGGCCCTACTATTGGTGAAGAGAAAAAAAGAAGAAAAAAGTAAAAAGAGATACACAACTGCTACCCATGTGAAAAAGTAATTTTCCTTGTTGCTTGAGATGGAGGACTGTGACTCTCCTACAATTGTTTTCGGGTCTGGTGATCCCAATGCTGTGATGTTCCTTTCGATACGACACCATTTTCGGGGATTTCATGCTATTTTTCGAACATATATTTGCAATAAACTTTTACCCTTAAGATTTATCGACATAATAGTTATTGTTCCTGAATCAGCTTCAAAGGGTGACTCATGCTCATTTGAGTTTTTCTTTTTGTCAAAACATTTTTTCAACTATCAGTTATTATGAGCTATAGTGTTTTCTTTACTAGGCTGCATCTGACGCAGCGATATTCAGGTTGCGTTTCCGTCTTATTCCGCAACCATAATAAATTTCACTTATTCCTACGCGCTAATGTAAGTCTACACTAAGAAGAATGAAGAATTATGTATCAACCAATAACTACGTAAAAGGATGAAGGTCCTGGAGAGTCGTTGAGGGTCGTTGAAGGGCGTCGAATCAGTGTTTCTGTTGCCTGGTCTTTTTTTACATAGACTGGTTGCAAGCCTGTTCTCAGCCTTGCGCAGGGGGGAATCAACCCCATGCCACGTAATGCCAATTAATGAATAACTTTTGAGGTTAAATAGGTGAAAAAAAATAACTCGATTTGAAATACTATTTATTACACGAGGATGATGAACTTTGAGGAGGATGAAGAGGGGTTGTGACACTAGAAAGGTCGAGAAACGATAGCACAAGTTGTACTGATTCCATTCTTAGTATTTAGGTTTTCAATAAAACACTAGAATCTATGGAATTAGGGCAGTGAAATGTCTTAAAATAGAATTGGTTTCATTTTTTAGTTTTTTTTTTTTATTTGTCCCTGATACTAGAAATATTTTTCAATGCTTAAACTTTTTTTTTCAGAGGAAGTATGATGCAAAATGGAGATTTAATGGAAATGGCTTTAACTTATGCATGATCTTTCCAATTGTTATCCAGTAAGCCAAGTTGATTGAGTATCTTAATAAAAAAATGAGAAATCAAGCAAAATCTACATTGGAGACTTCAAGTTGAAATTTGTCAATTGCTTTTAACTTTCTTGATTTAAAGGAACAATAAAGTTTTAGAAGGATTATAAGCAGAGACTAAAACTAGACCATAAATAGTTTCTGCACAAGAGAAAGATTGAGATAGTGACAA